>CM070036.1:111190120-111214543 GCA_036250615.1 Ptychadena robeensis
AAAGTCTCGGGGACTAGCCATCCCACAACCGTGAGTCGATTCTCGATCCCACGTATTTTTCCCCTATATATGAAACAAGGGGGATAATCAGAGACATCCCAAATAGGCGAGCCGGCCAACATCCCAAATAAATATAAAAAAAGAACGAAATTTTTCCCCACGGGGACTTTGACACCCAACAATCGATGTATTCTAGAGGCATACTGTCATAATGAAGATTTGTAAATACGTACATAACATCACATGTATGCAATGGCATCGATATATAGGTAAAAATGAAGGGCTTCAAACATATCGTAGCAGTCCATAATAGTATTCAAAATTTAATGCCCATTCAAAAGGAGCGATGGTAATAAAAAACAAAAAAACAATATTTTTGGACTGTCCCCGCCTCCAGAGGGGGTGGAGCGTGAGAGAGTGTGTATCTGGATCAAGGCAGAGCCGATTTTATCGATGGGCCCCGACACGTGTTTCAAACCCTTTTCATCAGGGGGTCCAACACAAAGCTCGTCAATGTGTAATGTGTAATAGAATTTCGGTCAGTTTTTAAACGTTATAGTGTAAAAGATTTAATGAGTGGTTTAAAGGCCACTTACCGCCCGTCAAGATATGGTTAAAGGTGGGAAGCTAGGAACAGAGAGCCAGATCACACCACTCCCGCCAGGATGGGAGGGTCCTAACTAGGAGTAAGGTAGATATAGGGATATTTTGTATTCAAAGGTCCAGGTAATGGTGCAATGCAGAAAGATAAGGATGTTTGACGTGATCCCCAGGAAGTGGGGTAGGTCAGTGAGAGTCTCTTGTGCAGATTGGAATGTGGATGTGTAACATAGGAACAGATCATCAATAGCAAATCAAGTGAATATCTCCTTATCAAAGTTTTCTAAAACCAATATATGTGCCAATTAGGTGTATCCCAGTTATTCTGGGAGATAAAAGTGCTGGTTAAGTGTTAGCCACTAAGCTTCAAGTTAAAAACCCAGTGAAGATACAATACAATAGATTAAATGGAAGAAGGGGGGTGTGTATCTGGATCAATAGGTCGAAACCCACATTCCCATCCTGAGTGTAAACCGTGGATAGAATAGGATAGGTCCCCTCAATTAGGACTTTGAGTGGAATGTGGGGATGCTTGTAATTAAAAAAATACCTGGATAGATATGTTTAAAAATGACGTCACGTCTTCGGAGATCATTATTTTGTTATTTAAGATCATTATTTAAGTTATTTCAAATATCTGCTCACGAATTCTAAAATACTGAATGCCAAAAGCAAACATCTTCCTGCTTTTTTGCACCTAAATATTGGATTATAGAAAAGTTGTTTCAAAAATGGTGAACAGTTTTCTGTTCAGTAAATTTTTTTCATAAAGCTGGCCATACGCATATAGAGGTTTACTCGATCTACGCGATATTGACTGAAAGTTTGTTCGAGTACATACAATCAATTTTTATTTAGATCGGAATCGCTGTGGTGTAGGGTTGTAGCAAAAAAACACTTCAGGTCGTTCGGTATATGAGCAAACATAACACGAACGAACATCATGTTTGCAGATCAAATAAAAAAACGATCGCATGACATTATGACACATTGGATATACATTCAATGATTAAAAGATCGATCACCTCAAAATTGATTTTTTGTTCGATATTGATAACTTTTGGTTGATTGAACAAGTTTTTTTGGTTCTGGGTTTTTATTTATGTAGATTGAACGAAAATATCATACCATGTATGTCCACTGTAAAATACCGTATTTTTCAAACTATAAGACTCACTTTTTCACCCCTAAAATCACGGGAGGGCTTGTGTCTTAGGGTCCGAATCTGCAGGTGGTTGCACCGTGGCTCCCCATCACCATCCTCGCTCTGCAAGAAAATTAGCCGGGGCAGTGGGGGAGCTGTCAGATGGGATCTCCCATCTGAACTGTATTGTTTATATCAGCAGAGCCCTGCTGATAAAATCAATGCATAGCTGTGTGTGGGAAAACTGCACACACATGGGCAGCTTCCTTACACACACACAGCCGCAATAGAGGGGAGACATATGCAGCACTTCCCCCACAGCCCCTTCTCTTCCCTGTGTGTGAGGAAGATGACTATGTGCCGTGAAGTGTGCTCTCTAGTGACACCAGCTCAGTTGTGGCAGAAATTTGGTACTGCAGGAGATTATTCCCCAATTGAAATGAACAGTTCAAATATTTTTTTTCTGGTTTTCCTGCTCTAAAAATTGATATGTTTAAATATTATGGTGAACGTTACACACATCTGTAGAAAACAATACACAATGAACTTTTGGAGTGAATTTATTAGTTCACACTGTAAGATTGAACAAAACAATTATATTTTATAATTGTACCTTGGCACATGTATTTTACATCCTAGCCCTCCAATGTCAGAGGTATTGGACAATAAACAGTGATCAACATTTTGGCAACTACTATATTCACTTTATATTAATAGGTCTATAGTGTTTATATCAACAATGAATGTGAAACAATGGCACAAGTATATGAATATGCAGAGGAATGAGAATTCAATGGCAGGTTACAAAACATTACAGCTTAACAACACAGAAAATGTTGTTCCTCAACACTTCATAATTGAAGAAAAAAGAAATAAAAAATGCAGCTTGCCAAACTTTAGTGCCTTCCATAGGGATGAACGGTAGCACATGTAACAACAGAAATGGCAAAAAGCCACAATCCAAAATGCTGGGCAATTACTGAAATAGGAACTAATAAATGAGTTAAATCTCTACAAAAACCTTATAACTTTTTTTTTTAACTTTTAAAGAGAAAAATATATATAAAAAAATTACTAGATAGAAATACAAACTATTATCAAAAATGATCATTTTCTTATGGTATTTTGCCAATGAAAGCAAAACAGGATCAAAATATAGACTAGCCAAGAAGAAAAAAAGAAATCAGATTTTGTTTATTGTTGTAGACTATACTGCCAAAGTTTATGACTTCTTATTTTATTTATCCTTATAATGAAAATAGCTTGGAGGTGTGGACTATGAAATGGTACGATGTCTTGTGGACACAAATAGAAATATGGAAAGGAGACCAAGGTGAGGAACAGCATCTACATAGACGCAGTTCTGAAAATGTTAAGGAAATGCTATTGAAAGTACAGAAACAATCTCTTTGCACATGAACTATCCTGGGGTATTTTACAGCGAACCCTACCATAATAAATAGAATTACCAGAATAGGAAATAGGTATGTGCTTGTCTAAACAGAGGTAAATATAACTTCTGTAACAAGATGGCTATTGATGTTTCTTCTTGGGTAAAAATTAAAACAGGCCATTTTGTTTTTTGATATTCTGCTGCTTCCATTTGGGTAGCTGGTAGAACTGAGCTTTAGGCATCCCAAAAATATTGGCAAAGTCACTATCAGACAGGTACACCTGTTAAAAAAAAATATAATATAAATATAACTCATTAATACAATACTGAACACACCTTACATTATCAGAATGAGAACAACGCATATAAAGCACATAAAAAACTCTGGAATAGTTCTATGCATTCCCCATACTAAAATGATATTGGGTTGAAGGAATGAATTGCACCATCAGAATCACATGTCAGCCATAAAATAGGGATTTGTTGCAGAGGAAAAGGGGGGCGTTTGATCCTGTTGAGTGGCCCTTTTTGTGGGAGTGTATGTCTCGATATGGCTTTGGTCCCCGGTTTATTCAGTGGCTTCGGATGCTGTATACGGGCCCCCGGGCTAGTGTCATCGCTAATGGTTGGGTGTCTGACCGGTTTTCTATATATCGAGGTACCAGGCAGGGTTGTCCGCTGTCCCCGACCCTTTTTGCCCTTGCCATTGAGCCCCTGGCTGTGTTAATCAGGGGGGGTCCTGAGATAGTGGGTCTGCAAGTGGGATCTTTTGTGGAAAAGATTGGATTGTACGCTGATGACATGTTGCTGTATTTGGCTGATCCTGATAGATCTCTATCTAGAGCTCTTCAAGTCATTGATGAGTTTGGACGTTATTCGGGTCTTAAGGCCCTCATACACGTGACGGATTCCCACCGGATTCCGGCACGATCGATTCCGGGCGCGTGCACACGAAACGATCGTGCCGGAATCGCATGCAGCCCACCTTGTCCAATCGATCAGGTCCGATCGTTCAGGGGCCCAGAATCGGATCCGACAGAGAACCAACATGTTGGTCTTTCTGATCCGATTCTGCACAGATCAGGGGGAGTTGCCATTTGTGAGGTGGACAATCGGACACGGAATCGTCCCGGAATCCGTTGGACAAGGTGGTATGCAGCGATGGATACTCTTAATTGGCCGATTGATCACACCTGCGATTCCCGGCAGAATCGCCGGAATCGATCGTATGGGTGATCGACTGGCCACGGAATCCGACACGTGTATGGCTAGCTTTAGTATTAACTGGACAAAATCTCAAGTGTTGCCGATGGATAGTTTTCCTGACTGAGACCATTTTCGACTGAGACCATGGCGAGCTCTGGCTTACAGAGTGTGGCTGTGTTTAAATATCTTGGCATTCTGGTTACTAGGCAGATTCAGGACTTCTTGCCTCTGAACTTTGATCCCCTGTTGACTCATATCAAACATAAACTTCAAGTGTGGGCCAGATTACCCTTGGGGGTTGCTGGACGGATTAATTTAATCAAGATGATCCTGCTTCCTAAAGTGTTATATGCGATTTGGCATTCCCCAGTTTATGTACCATTGAAATAATTTAAACGGTTGGATTCTCTGCTGAAACCCTTTGTGTGGGGCAAGTCCCGGCATAAACTGGCCTGGAAGACTAACGCTCCCGGCAGATGCGGGGGGTATGGCTCTTCCTGACTTTAACTTGTACTATTTGGCGGCCCAGCTGTACCATTGGCATCATGTGTTTGTTCTCTGGACTCTGCGAGGTTCCGGGCCCTTACGGCTCTGGAACCAGACAGCCTTCTGTACGATCCTTCCTTGGTGATGCTCAGGGGGAGCCGTGGTTTGGTACCAGGTACGATGCATAGCCCTGTGGTGGTGTTACCTTTACTGAAATGTTGGGAGCTAGTGTTGTCTAAACTGGAGTGTCCTTCTGTACATACCCATACTCCCTTATGGGACAATGCGCTCCTCCCCGAGTTTGCTAAGATTCCAGATGGTGTGTTGTGGGCGTCCAGGGGGATTACCCTGCTCTCCCATGTTTACACTGAGACTGGCCTAAGACCTTTTGACGACTTGAAGACGGATTTTGATTTGCCCAACAACATGTTTTTCCGATACCTCCAACTGCGTCATGCGGCTCAGGTTCAATTCCGGGACGGGTTAGCCCCGTTGCGGGAACCACCTGTGGCGCTGTACCTTATGGCCCCTGACTCGTCCAGACATATTTCAGTGATTTATGGTGACTTATTGCGCAAATCACCTGAGTCTAGTATGTCGGGTCTACAACACTCGGAGACTGACGTTGGGACTCTAACAGATAATGATTGGCAGGATACATTTAATAAAAAAGTAATACATCTTACCGATTACCAGGGAGGTTAAAAAACATAATATATATTTAAAACATTAATATAGATATAAAATTAGGCTTTGGATAGTAAATATAAGCAAACTATTGCCTATAGCAGCAGACCTTTATAATCAACCTCTAGGTAGTATATTCACTTCTTGCGGGGAATAAACGGAGGGGAGCCAGAGTGTCTTGACACCAAGGTGACAAAGGACCAGCTTAAAATACTAAAAGGTCCAGATATGGCCCTCGGGCCATAGTTTGCCCGTGTCTGTATTAGAAGCTGTATACAGTAGGTTGGCTTTTAAGTATATCTGCTGCTTTGTCCTGAATTTTACTTTTAAAATAATTGTTCTATGTCAACAGTTCATCACCATTTTGTTAATATTCTTAATATTATACCCACTTCTTTTTTTGTGGGGTCCACTCCATCAGGCAGGTCCTCTGCATTTTTGTCAATAAGCAGGTCCTTGTTAAAAACATTGCTTCCATTGCTTTGCGGAATAGACTGTACAACAGGGGTGCCATTGCTGGGGGTGCCGTTGCTGGGGGTGCCGTTGCCATTGGTGGATGTGTGATTACCATTGCTGATTGGAAGATTTCCACTCCTGTGTGACTGATACACCGGAGATGCCCCATTGCTATTCTCCACCTTTACTGGGGCATTTGCCTTAGTTGGCTTGTTTGCACTTATGTTTGTATTTTGCAAGTCCTAGAGAAAATAAATCTTTTTAGTGTTTAGTGCTTTATAATACCTGTGTAGCTAAGTTTTGTACATCTTCTATGTATACACAAAACAGACATATTTTAAACAAAACACAGTTAAACTACACATCTCTACATACGTATTTGTATAGCGCTGATATATTATGTAGTACTTTACATAGCACATTGTTATATCACTATCTGTCTCTCAAAGCAGCTCACAAAACTTATAGAGAGGGTTGAAAAGAAATAAAAGCAAAATTAAATAAAAATTGTTATATAATAAAATATAATGAATATAGGGGTCGTATTGACCCGTATATTGTTTCCCAAAAGGGTTAAAACCCGGCACTAGCCAATAATTAAACAAGTACACAATTACAAATTATTTAAATTACTAATCATATGTCATAATTAAATGATAACAAATAATTATATGATAACATTTACAAATCAAATGCCCAACATAACACATTAATAAAAAATACACTTTTATCCTCCCCAAACCTTATATATAATACATTATTACATATAAAAGGACATAAAAAGAACATATATTAACATTTAAAACTAAATACATTTTATATTTATTCAACATACATAGCCAAAGTTATGACTCATTTGCCCTTGCCCCAGTGGCCCAGGGTTACCTTTTGGTCATGCTCAGTAGTGTGGGAAAATTTTGAATGTCCACCCAGGTTGCCAGAGGCTTATGTTTGTTGATAAAATATGTATATTGTTTATTGGTGAGGAATGTATATTGTTTGTTGATAAATGTATAAACAAAGTATTTTACAATTTATATATTAGATATGTATATATGTTGATCTGACATATCTGAAAATGAACAGTGTATGGCCACCTCTGGTCATATGTCACAGTCTAAAGCTGGGCATAGACATCAGATCAACTGTGCTTGATGACGTCATTATCGTGTTAGATTCGCGGCCCATTTCGTGAAAGATTGATTGCCATGAACATGCGCGGCGGGGGACCTGCGGCAAAACAAGTCGCAAATCGAGACGTCTATGCCCAGTTTAAGTCATTTGGAACCAATATAGACAATATTTCTTGGGGAATTAGCCTCTCAGTAGGTCTTTGAAGTTTGATGGTAAACCAGAGTACCTGGGAAAAAACCCCGAAGACACAGGAAGAAAATCTCCTTGCAGATGGTGCACAGACTGAGATTCATACCTTCAATCCTAGTGCTACATGGCCAGAGTGATAACTTTCAGTGGATAAAGGCTTTGTACACTTAAAACAATTAAAATGTTTCACATCACATTGAGTTTCAGCAGACTCACCACACTAATTTGTGAAATAGCGGAGACATCACCCAAGTTCCTCTTCATATCTTCATATGACAGATCAGACTGATGAAAAAAGAAACAACAATATAAGAAAAACATAAAAAGGTTTGTACTATATGCGATTCTTCTTAGGACTTTTTAAACCATTTATGTGTAAAAATTCTACTATAGTTGGAGCGGTGTATAGATCTGCACAGGGCACAAGGATGCAGCTGGTGAACAGATTCTTAAGGTTCTCATTCCACCCACATTTGGTGTTCTTCCTCCAGTACCTTGCTCAATAATGCATAATAAATGACATTGATATAATAAATTATATTTTTTGCATAGTCCAGAAAATGGAGTTAAATAGTCACTCTCAGCTTATACTCGAGTCAGGTGCTGATTGTACTCACTTGTTGTCATCGTTGCCAGTCCTTCTACTGCTGATCACAGCAATCACAGCTGACATGCTTTTTAAGCCCTCATCCCTGGTCTGTATATGATGCTTGGCTGCTACTTATAGGGAAGGCATAGCTATGTTACATGGAGGGTTTATTAGGGCAGTGTTTTTCAACCACTGTTCCGGGGCACACTAGTGTGCCGCGGGATGTTGCCTGGTGTGCCGTGGGTTTTTGACCCCACCCTCGGCCCTCCTATCTAGCTGCCTCTTATAGTAGAAGTCTTATACTACAAGAGGCAGCTAGATAGGAGGGCTAAGCAACCGCATCCTCACAGAGCCGGTCCGTGTATAACACTATAAGACTTATACAGCCGGTCCGTGTTATACATGGACCAGCTCTGTGAGTATGCAGTTGCTTAGCAACACGCGTCCCCACAGACCAGGGGCGGTGTTATTGCTCTGCTGGTATGCATCTGCGTTCCAGCGGGGCAGTGTTGAAAAACACTGTATTAGGGTACTATATTAGGGGAGACAGAGATACTTAGCTATGTTACGTGGAGGGTTAATGCCTAAGGTGGGTGATTGGATCAACATTTAGCACGGATTGAGTTCACATTGTTGTCCATAGCATTTTTCCACCTATTTAAATGAATGGGGGGAAACAGCATGCCACATTTGTAAGTCAAATCTCAATAAGTTTTTTTTTACCACATTACCCCAATAGTGTGGCCAACATGCCAAAGAAATATTAAAATGATTTAATGGCTTGGGACAACTAGAGAAAACTAGCAACCCCAGCCATTGTTTTTCCTTACCAAAAAGTAGGGATGAGGGGACTTTAAAATCCCCCTCGGGGTATGGTATTAAATGAAGACGGTGGCCTTTAAAGTATAAGTTCAACAATAAAATCAAAGTCCAAAACAGGTCCAGTCATAAAGTCCAAAAGTAAATTCCAAAAGATTTTAAAGTTTCCAGGTTGGTCGTTCTAGATGTCAGATTTCTCCAGGTTGAGTATAGTGGGTAGGCCTATTCAGTTCTTCAGTTGTTTTGCAAAAATTTAATCATACCTCGACGTGCTTTTCGAAAAATGTCTCCATCAGGAGGTATTCTATAATACCAAATTGCAAGTATATAAGGTGCAAGTATAACCCAGTCCGCCACGGAGCCAACGAGGAAGAAGGGGGCCACTGATTGGTAAACATAGTAAATGTCATAGTAGTTCAAGACATGTAAAGGTCCACATGTGGATGTCCCCGCTCTCAAGCCATGCAGAGGCAGCAACCTAAGCATGGTATTAAACTAAGATGGTGGCCTTTAAAGTCCCCTCGTCCCTACCTTTTGGTAAGGAAAAAACAATGGCTGTGTGCTTCTAAACCTTAGCTGCTGCATTTCCCAAACTCAGCTTATACTTGAGTTAAACAGTTTTCTACGGTAAAATTAGATACCTCGGCTATCATTTGGGTCGGCTTATATTCAAGTATATATGGTAGAAATTCAAACCCACTTGAGGAGTGCAGATCTGAATCCATCAGGTGGTTTGGATCGCCAGCTTCTGCTAAAAGTAAAATAATTTTTCCATGCACAGGCTTAGGTTGCTGCAAAAATGTTAAATGCTTTATAAAAATGCTGCTGTATATAAAAAGATTATTGTTTATACTTGTGTGCAAGGTTGGGTCCACAATGTTTTTCCCCCACTTTCGCTGAGCAGTGACTGCGGGGGAAGCCGTGTCCTGTTGACTCCCACCCCCTGCATTCCCCGATGGGAAATTACATTGCAGTCTATAATGGCTCTTCATGACCCACGTTAGGGGGAGTAAATGGACCCACTGATAGCATGTAATGTGTCCCTTGGTAAACAATGGGCACCTTATGCCATGTGAGCAAATCACGCAAGAAACAGCGGCCGAATAGAGTGCAAACCAGGAGCGGGTGCCATAGACATGTTATAACACAACACACGTTTTTGGGGCTGCCTAGACCCAGCCTAACAAGTGAATCGTTAACCTAAATTTGATTTCTCTCTCAAGGTTATTCTGCTTTCCATATACTTTCTTGTTTTGATGGTTATTGTTCCTGTTTTTGCAATTCTATACACATTTTTCAGAAGTAAGGGTGATGAGGTTACTTACGCTCCATTTATGAGAGTCCCAAGCATTAAACCAGCCAGTAAATGTTGGGGGTTCATGTCCTTGCTTCACTGTTATTATTGGTGTGGAGACGTCCCTTCCTGCAGGGTGAGATCTCAGATATTCTTTTGCACTGTTAACAGATTCATTTTTCTCAAACTCATTGGATGATTTACCAATCCAAAGGAAAATCTGGGGAAAAAAAAGGTATAATGTGCAGTTATTGTCATGAGCAAGTTTAGTATTATAATCACAATCAGGAAAATTAATATGGAGTATGAATTTCATACTCAATGCTTAACCCCCCTGCTGGTTCCTGATGGTCCCAGCTCTGTTAGCCCTGTTAGAACAGCAGTGGACAAGCTGAGTTTGTCAGGCAGAGATCAGAGCCACAGAAGAACAAATTCACTTCTCCGTGTGTCTCTGATCTAATGAGGCAGCTGCAGGAGAGTGGATCACACCCCCCCCCCCCCCCCACCTATGCTGTCCTATGTAATCTGGCACATCCGCACTGCCATCTAGTGGTTGCAGTGCTAATTTACCTGATACAGTGAATTATTGAAATCTTCATTATCTGATATTGTGAGTTATTCACAAAGCATCTGAACATGTTATTATATTCAGGATGTCTACCTGACTCCTGTATGGACATTACAATGTAAAAAACTTTTTTTCCATTAAAGTCTATGGTGCGCTTTTGGTACAGAAATCAGTACCTCAGCAGTGCGCTAGGGAGGTTAATATAGTGTTTAATTTGTATGTGTGTATATATATATATATATATATATATATATATATATATATAAAATCAGAACCTACAGAATACGGATTACTAAATTAGTGTTTCCTCTATAGAATTTCTTGTTTCCCTATAGGGAGCCCAGGGCCAACTTATATTTCCTCAGCACGTGCTAAGGTGGTATATGTGGTATATTAATACCATATATTCAGGAGAACAAACTGACTTTGGAGTTTGTTTTCTCATCTAAGCAAGTGCACAGTATATCTTTATAAAATATATTAAATCCTGCTTGTCAACGATTGCAAACGAAGTACACAACTAAACAGTAAATATCTGGGACAAATATTTGGACCATGATGATAAGTTTATGATTTCCTATAGGCAGAACATGTCACTTACCTCCTCCCAGGTGTCCAGTAACATAACATCATCCTCATCAAGGTCACTCTGATCAAATTCTACCACCTCGGTCATGACAAACCGACCCGTCTGATTGGAACACTCAAAGAGGCGGGGCTTATACTGCACTGCAGGCTGCTGGAATCTAGGCATACCAAGTGAAAGATCCAGTATGATTATTATTTAAAAACTAAAGCACAACTCAAGATAATAGTTTTTTCATTATTTGCAAGTACCAACATTTATTTTGTATGTTTTTATTGCAGTTTGCTATTTAGGGGAATTTCTTCCCTATTTGTCCACATGACCACTGTCAACTAAAAATCCACAATTTTAGAACTGGCCCTACAACAACATGCAAAACCTGTACTAGTGACAACTGTTCCTTCACTGAAAGACACAACCAGAAATTGGTGGAAGTGAAAGTGCCCTATTAGTACACAGAATAAAACTCGAATCCAGATAGAATTATAAATATATTAAAAGAAAAAAAAAAGAAAAAAGGATTTTCTTTGTTTCTAAAGGTCTTTTTTTCACCATCCAATTATCTAATGACTTCCAAAGTTCTGTAACCGTTTAATGTACTGCAAAAGAACTAAACTTGGCATCAAACTCTATACGGTAGAACACGCTGATATTCCAATAATGCTTTGGAGTGAAATGGCCACAGAAATATATAACGTAGTACATAAAGTACTGTATCCAAGTGTTAAGTGTGCTTTGAAAAACTTAAATCCACACGCGTTAACGTAGGTGAGGACGATAATTAGGTATTGACACCAGGGGGAGCCATATCTACAGTAATGGTGCCTAGATCATAAGGAGTTTCACAGCCTGAAATCTTGCCGTGTGGATGGTGTGGGGTCTTAAAGCAGGGTTGTCAACCTCACCTCGCTTGCATTTTAGTACCACAACGCAGTAAGGCTTGCTTTAATTGAAGGTACACATTATTCCATAGGAAACCTGTTTTACCTTCCACACTGGCCCTGAGTTGTAAGTTACCGCAAAACGCAATGTGATAGTGGGTTATCACAAAACACAGTTTGTGTCTTTCAAATGCAGGACACTTTAAGGTATAGAGTCATTTTCTAACTCTTTGTAAAGGCCCCCATACACCTTACAATCTTTCCATACAATTTCTGTACAATCAAATTTTGTTTTACCAAAACTATGTAATAGGAGGAGCTTTCTAAACCTTCCAATCACTATGTATTCTATCAGGTAGGCCACTATACTACACAGTTGTGGGTAGATCTAATGGAGATTGTATGGATCGATCTTAAGGTGTATGGGGGGCTTTAACCTTTCTTTAAATCAATGCTGTTTGAGAAATAAAGCTGAATGAACTACTGCAGATCATAAAACAGAGGAGAACCACGTTTATAATTACATCAGTAATGAACATTGTCTTCTGATCATTCCCAGCAAAGGCCTTGCACACACAAACTTTTAAATGTAAAGTAAATATTTCAGTTTAAAAAAGTTGTTGAATTTAATGTCTGGATCTATTGCACATTTAAAAGCATATTGTTGTGCATGGTTGGATCCTAATTTCAAGTACTTAAATTAGCACTTGCCCCAGAAGCAGTGTTTTGAAAGCCTGATGAAATGAAGGGGCGAGTGCTGCCACAGGGAACTTCCCCAGCCAAAATGCCACCAATAAGGACCTTCAGTTTTTAGATCACTCTGAGGTGTCCCTCCACTGTGGCATTAAATCAACAACTTCCACACGGAGAACATAAAATAATTCGATTTATTTTCACATGACCTAATGTATCTGGTATGTTCTAAAATGTATAATTAGGGTAGGAGTAGGTATATATAATGAAATAAGTTTAGTTTGAAATACCTTTTATCATTTGAGTAAGGAGCTTTTCCTCCCAGAGCCACCCAGAATTCATTAGGTTCCTGACCCTCAAGGATGGTTTGTTTGTCTTGCTTAGAGATTATGTTGGCCACAGTCTTGGCCATTTCTCGCTCATCTCCACTGCAACCCTAAAACGAATTGTAAAAAAAATATATATGCAATTCAATCTATATGAGAAAACCACCTGGTTTTGTCGGATATTGAGCTTCAACAAAAGTATGTTTTTGTATGCAGCATTTCTTATAGTAAGTGCAAGATATGTGAGTATATTTAGTATTAAACATAAGCTTGAGCATAATCTGCTGCCCCCTCCACCATGCCCCTTAAATGAATCTTACCTTTGCTCTTCCCAACGAGTAAGATTTAGTTTGACCTAGAGCACGGGTGTCAAACTCAAATACAAAATTATAAACTTGGACAAAGTCAAGGGCCAACAACATGCTATGAAATGGACCATTACATGCAGGCCCATCACTGTTTCTTTGCTGTGCGTCAGCTCTACATCAATACTGCAGTAAGCCATATTGACATGTGCAGATCTGCATTAACACATCCATTGAACAATTATTGGATGCATCAAAATGCTTTTCTTACATGTTCTTGGGCATATGCCCTAGGACTAAATGGTCCTTCTCCACCTGTTTTAACAGCTTGTTAATAAAAACACACATGGACTACACACACAGCCATGCTCGTAGTTCTCTACCCCTATAGTAGGCGTGCAGAAGCTCAATGAGTGTAGCAGGCAGAGGGGCTGTGGACAAGGCAGATGCTCCACATCTACTGAGGGCGAATTTTTTTTTCTCCTGTGGACCAAAGTTCGACACATATGTTCTAGAGCAGTGATGGCAAACCTATGGCACGCGTGGCAGAGGTGGCACCCGGAGCCCTCTTTGTTGGCACGCAAGCTGTCAGTCAGCACAGAGGCTGAGATAGAAGAGAATGGCAGCCTATTGCCCCTCTGAGCTGAACCTTCAGTTTTCTTCCTCTGTACTGTACTTTACTTGTTATTGTTTCAATAAATGGTACATATACACTCCACTAAAGCACATTATATATAACCCGGATATATTTTAGAGATAAATAGTGGTGTTTTTAGACCTAAAGTAAGTAAATGTAATGTATGTTTACATGATTCATGTGTGTACATGATTTGTGTGTGTGTGATTCAGGTAAAATTGCTTTGCCCATATTTTAAGATAAATAATTGGGTTTGGGATTTCAGTTTGGGCACTCGCTCTCTATAAAAGGGTTGCGATCACTGTTAGAGGAATGGATACAGACTTTATCCCTACCCTCACCTACCAGGTATTTCACATTGCTCTAAACAAACAGCTGAGTGTGCCAGTATTGATACACAAGTACCCAATTCACAAGACTCACCCCAAAAATTACAATCTGCTCCCAGGCATAACATCTCCTCTGTATGGATTTCAAATGTGTATTTTCGGCGTGCTTTGCAATGTGCATGCTTTCATGTCAACCCAAAGTTTTACATATTTAAATCATTGAACGCACCTTTCCACACCACAGATAACACACAGAATCTGTCTTCAGCACAAAGACGTCATTGGAATTAAGAGATGCTGCTCGGGCTGGGACCTCTGTGCCCTTTGTGTTGAATTCATCAGTTCCTCTGACCTGGAACAGTCTTATTGGAGGCTCTGGTTCTACTTTATCAGTTCGACTTGTTCCTCCCTACATAATATAGAAACATCAAAATATTATTAATAAAAAATACCAGCAACCAGCTTCTAAAAAAATTCAGAATACTACATTTATAACATGGCTGCTACAGCAATAAATGTTCATTTCTCAGTAAATTGTAAGAAAATATTCGAATATTTCGAATAAGGTACCAATAGCTAGTCATTATTGTTGACATTTTGTTTGGCTTTAGGTTTTGTTTTTAGATTGTGCCCAGGCACCAACATATTAACCAGCCTTTTCCGGGGTTGTGTGGCTTCACTGATCACATCACGGTGACGCGGAAGAGGGAGAGGGTGGGCAGTGCCATAGACCTCCATGTTAATGGAGGGGCCTCTGCTTCCAGCCAGCCTCTGCTTCATGAATGACACCGGCTGTGTGGAGAGGGGAAGAAGGAAATGGCAGGCAGTGTACCTTGTACACTGCTGCCATTGCCTGTACCACACTGTCAAAAACGGCGTGGTACAGGCGGTGTGCTAGGGAGGTTAAGCAGTGCTGTACAATAATTAAAGTAATTACAAAGTAGAAGAGGATTCTGTACAACTGAGACTTCAATCTAAAAGGTGGGCATACACAGGTTGATTTCTCAACGGAGATCAATTGTCCTGCTCCATTACTTTGGATGGGGATATGAATGATTGCCATTCAATAGACGAATGCTGAAGTGCAGATCTGTTATATACAAGGTGCTCATGTAGCTTGGAGAGAAAAGTCAGAGTGGCTTTAGAATAACGTTGGGTTAAGTGTGGATATCATCACCATTATAAAGATTATACAAAGCAGGGTTTAAGGCTGATTGAAACACTGAACCATTGAAGTTAGAGAGGTTACTTGCTTCCCACCATAATTAAGATGTGGGCATGTAGTAGACCAGGGGAGATCAGGTCAAGTGGCCAGGTAGGGGAGAGAGATAATGAAAAGAGAGAGACAAGTTGACTATTTAAGATATGAGAAAAATAGTTTTGATTGCATCAGCAAGTACACTATTGGAGATAAAGTTAAGCCTTCCTCTACTGGCATTCTGTAATATAGGGAACTTGTGTTTAGATGTTTTTCACATGTATATAGATGATCTGTAACCAAGAACACTATTATTGGGTTAATATTATCCCAAAGATGACAACCCACCCAAACTAAGAAAACTGCTTCTAAACTTGGATATAACATTACAGTTAGATTGCTACTCTGTGTCATATACTATTATTTGAAAAATATAAAAAGTTTACCTCATATATGATCATCTTTCCTTTGAAGATAGCTTGGAAGTGTTTTGGCTCCTTCCCCATGGTCACTCGAATTTGAACTGGTTGATCTTGGTACTTGCGGTCCAGTTCTACTGCATGAAAAGCACATGCTGTAATCTCATCCTGAGTAGCGTGGCGACCCTGTCCAGTAATAAAGTACAGTTATTATACAGAAATTGTAAATAGTAAAATAAAAACTAAGACTGTATTCATGTTTTATCTAATTAATGTAGCCAAGACCATTCGGACCATTAGGATACAGACATGGAGATATGGGTCAAATCGATGGCCGATTTGAGCGCCGTGCGCGCTCACTGCCATCTATCTGCCCCTATAGCTGTTTTCGAGCGGGACAAGTCAATCCCGCTCGAAAACAGCCTTATCGGACATGACCGTTAATACGGTGATATCCGATGCTTTGCCTGGGTCTCCAGGCAAAGTTAGGCTGAGGAGTAGGAGCCGGGGAGAGGCAGTTCCACACATGATTAAAACAAATAGAAATGGTGTGCAGTGACCTTTAGCAATCACCAACACTTCCTTTAAAATGTTTTAGAGAAATCAAGGAAATGAAAGATGCCTGCTGGGTGTTGTGTTTCATCAGGCAAAAAATACAGAATATATATGTGTGTATGTGTGTTAATGTAATGACAAAACAAATTGATTAATAATTGTGTATGACTATTAAATTAATCTTTCTATAAAAGTAAATATCCTACTTACCAGCCACATGTAAAGGAGGTAATTTGGTTTTCCAGATTTGATGTAGGTATACAGAACTAAGTAGCAATCTCCTCCATAGAATCTTCCATAGGTCTTTGGATCAACTTCTTTCAGCTCTAGGTTTTCCACTCTCCAGATCTAATTTAAATACAAAGTTGCAGTGAAAACTCAAAAGTATTCACATGAGTATTTTTCTGCCATTACACTTATAAACATCTGAATTACTCACCTGTACATTCCCAGAAGCATCATCAACCATCCTCTGTTCTGCTGCCAACTCTGGTCTGGCATACAACTCGTTAATGTCAAATTTAACTTGATCCACCTTGGCTAAAAACATAAAAATTTTCATTTGATTACACCAACAGAAAACACGATGATGGCATATGCACGACATGAGTTACCATCTCTACCCCACAAGATATACTTATAATGTTTCTAGGCGTAGAACCCAAAGTTTAAAACTAGTGTAGAATTTTGATTTGCAAAAAAATTAGAGCAATACCATATTAATCACTACTTGTTATGATTTTCCACATTTATTATCATACCAATTTTCCCCACATTGTAGATCTTTCCAAGTCCTTGTGTTTCTCCAAGATCCCTCCAGTTCTGAAATAATTGTTTGAACATCGCAGACTCGGCTCCATCATTAACAACCTCCACATTGGTGGTAGCAGGATAACCCTTGGCTTGGATGAAACCCTACAAGTAATAAATATATTAAGTAAATATGAAGACCATAATATACAGTGGCCCCTTGAGATACAAACCGCTTGACTACCAAAGTTTTAGCTTTAACTTACAAATAAAATTATTTCTGAGGCCAAAATGTTTCTGCTTGTGTGGTGGCATTCATGTGACCTGATATCACTAATAAGTACAGCACATCAATAGACCATCTCACCAATCTACAAAAGGCTACAATGCCAGATTCCTGATGTTATTATAGATGTAGACTCTCCTTTTCAACAATGACCATCTAAAATGTAATGCTCTCTTTTTGAAAGCCAAAGATGTAATCTTGAATTATTTGTTTCTGGTAAGCTAGGCTCATTTTAACTTGCTGAGAACAGCAGAAAAATTATTGGTGTTTCTGGTAAATTACACATATTATATAACACTTTTTATTAAGATAGATAGATAAGGGTTGCTTTGGGAGTTTTAGAACACATGATGGACATTTTCTAATGGCATTTCTAATGACTTACAACCACTGGTCTTACAACCAACCTTTGAGAACCAATAAATCTTTATCAAGGGTCCACTGTATAGTAATTACTTTCAAAATATGGATTCATTTTTTTAAAAACACCTGTACCTTGCTGCTAAGGGATCATACTAAGCTGTCTCTCTTATTTTGTTTGCAGTAGAATAAGTAACTTTCATGATCAGACTTTAATATTTAACAATATTGCTAAACATTTATTATATCAATATTTTTCGTCAGTCATGTTTGAGTTGCATATGCGTGAGAACTACTCACATTTCCACAATTTATCATTAGCCATAGTAGGCCTGTACTTTTAGGCACAGCAAATACAATTGCAAGGCAAAAATTGGTATTCTTTAGCCCCGCCATAGCAACACATACTCCATATAATTTCCTTTAGATCAAGATGTAGTTTAGATCAAGTAATCACTTTTCCATATGTGTCTTGAGTATAGGTTTGCAGGGAGAAGTTTTGTGACAAAACTGTCTGCAAACCGAAGCCCCGAGTAAGAGGAGAGCACTATTTATGCTGAAACGCATCAATGCTTATATATATTTTTGAATCTACCAATAAACTGGACCTGAATCTATTGGGCGCCTTGCACTAGCCTTGCTTTTGGCTGGGACCAAAATGAACCTATACTCTCAAGCTTCTTACCGAAGCAGGAACAGATATCACTATTCGCGCATACTCTTGAGTCGCCCAGAGGCTAGCGAGAGCGACCCCCCTTACACAGGAAATGCAGTGGGAGGAACCTCATCTCATCTAAACTATACACTCCCTTTTTTCCTAGGAGCTAGGATAATCATTTGTTCTTTGCTCTCCCTCTTTACCCCCCCTTCCTTCCTTTTGTGTCAACCATATACTCTGATGAACCATTCGAGGGTAAGAACACAGCCCTTCTCCTCTTTTCTAATTGAATCACTTAAAAGAGAACAGAAATGAAAGAATCTGTTAAGCATCAGTTACAGTGTAAATTAGTACACATATTTTTCAGCCATTCAATTCCATTAAATTCAAGCAAATAAAAAAAAACTTGCTGCATGTGTAGCTAGCCCAAGTAAAAGGTGCCTAGGCATATGGTTCATATTGATGCATCTTTTGTGAAATGTTATTGGCCAAGAGAGACACCACATTCATCAGTACCAAATAGCTAAACTCAACTATACAAGATAAAGACGTATTAAAACCTTTCTTGGTGAATTGCCATCACCCAAAATTATAATAATGGTTCAAGAGACTTACTACTGCTCTGCTGAAAGCTGCCTTCTTCTCCGTTGCACTGGAATCTTTACCTCTCCAGACAAAAATCTTTACTCCTCCTTGATCCAGAATGTGGCAGTCCTATAGAATGAAATAACAAACATGGTTAAGACTTGAGTTTTCTAATTTTCTGGATATAATGTTTTATTAATCTGAGGTTTGTACTGATGTTGAACCAAGAATATCTGCCAAGAACTTCCATACCCTTGTTCATTAAGTTTTCCCTTAATGAACAAGGGGAAAATGACAGGAAGTTATGTCACTGGTGTCACTTCTTGTACTTGGAACAAGTAAGTGGTGAGGTGGAGTGACACTTCCACTTTCAAATACAGGAAGTGACGTCACAGACGTCACTTTCAGTATCGCAAGGTTTACCTGCCCTCCCTCCTATTTAGCAGCTGTCTAACTTAGGAGGGAGGGGACATTACCCTGCCTCCTAACACATCATCTGCACAACTAGGGTGGAAAGTTAGGAGGATAAGTAATGCCCCCTCCCTACTAAGTTAACCAGATTTTTCCTGAGAAATATCCAGGATTTATTGAAATCAGGATATAGTCGGAAAAGTCACATTAAAAATGTGACTTTCCTGGCCAAAACAGGATGCTTGACAGGAATGGAATTACATATACACAAACTCCATAAATACCAGATTGACAGCTAACACAGTAGCAGGGATTGAAGGTTATTTAAGTTTTAAATGGCAAGAGACATGTGTACGTAATCTACTCACCTGGTGCTGCAGAAGATCTTGTGTAAGAGGTTTTGTGGCAATTTCCTGTACTACTAAACCCCCATCTTTTTCAAAAACACTGTAAAGAATTAAAAGTTAGATAATTAAAAGGGTGTCAACCTAGTCCATTTGTAGCAGACAAATACATTAAGTGGTTTAATTTGTAATTTAATCCAACTAACTGAATTTTATCAACCATAGAGCTTGTATGCATAGCAATTAGAGATGGCAAGTCTGTGAAAAGTTGTACTAGAGGAAACATCTAGAAGCACACAATCAAGTTGTTCAGCAGATCAGATCAGATTTTTTTCCTGATTTTCTGGTCAATATCATTTGATCATGTTTCCACTTTCTGTATGCTAAAACCGAACCAGCCATTTAGAAAATTACCAATAGCGATGAGCAGCATAGGCAATATTCGTATTTGCAAAATGGTGTGATTTTTTCACCTAATATTCGCAATAAATTAATAAAATTTGAGAATTTGTGATCTCCAATCATTATTACCTTCATTGTGCAGATCGGCACTTGTACATGTGCATATTGCAAACGCAATGAATGGTACTTTTCACAGATTGCCTTCATTGCGCTAATGGGCACTTGTAAATGTGAATATTGAGAAAGCAATGCACGGTAGTTCCGGGGACTAATGTAACAAATTCTAGAATATTTGCGATATACACTATATTCGAGATTTACTCGAAGTGACCACATTATCAATAAAAATTTGCAATCAACACTAACTACCATTACCCAGCTGATTTAATCAGTCCCATGTTTCTCCACGATTTCTCTTGCCATTGAAATTCTCATAGCATAGCTTGCCATCTTAAATTGTTTACACATTCTTTAAAAATATGTTTGGGGAGTGGGACTTAAGGCTTTCTGTCAATTTAACAAATTGTGTGACATTTGTCCTAATATTCCAGCCAGGCCTTTACCTAGGATGCAGATTGGAAGGCTAGAAATAAGAGGAAAGGGAGCATGTGGCTTCCTACTTCATGTATCATACCAGAAAATGTTTAATTTGTAATGAATAATTAAGCTAGGCATACATGACCCTCGATTGTGCTTGAATCTATTACAAAATTTAAGCCATCCAGCTTTCCTTGAGCCAACTGACTGTTTATACCGCTTGGAGAAGCTTGGCCGAACAGGGTTCTAACATCAATATAATGGAAACAAGTGCAGTTCTATAGCATCAGCTCACTGCGCATCGGTCTGATTGGAATCTACCCGTGTATGCCCAGCCTAGGGTCCCCATACACATTTGGATTTCACTGTCAGATTTCATTTAGGTCTTCTTTGTTTTACCAAAACCATATGTAATATGAGGGACTTTCTAAACAATCAAGTCTACCACAAAGGACCCTGTACTACATAGCTGTTGGTAGATCTAAAGGACATCTGACAGAGACATCTAAAGCTGGCCACACATGGTTCAATTTTAGCATTCAATTGATGTTAGATTAGATTTTGTAGTTTTATGAAAAAATCGAAAATTGATTTCAATTTAATCGATGTACACAACATGGGGAAAACGATTATTGTTCGATTTCGACTGAAAAGTTAATCGAAGTAATCAAAAATCGTCGATTGAATTCCTCTTACAATTTTAGTTTCAATCAGAAGTGATGTGTTAAAGGCAAGTAGCCACACACATCAAGTATCATTGACTCGACCAAAAAAAAAAATCAATGATTGTACAATCTACCTAAGTGGGCAGAAAAATTATTTTCTCTCAATCGATCAAAATTTTCATTGAAAAACATCAATTGAACGCTAATATGGAACCATGTGTGGCTAGCTTAAAGGTGTATGGCCAACTTAAGTCTTACAACAAATCTATTCCTATTTGTACTTCTATCAATAAAGAGACTTTTTTCACATAGGCTTAAAAAACACGTGTAGTGGTCACAATTTAGCACTTACAAAGCACCCCCACAACAAATGGGTGAGGGTGTACTCAGGCCATGGCATTTTTACCCATTTTTCCATTTGCTTATGGATAATTTGTTCTGCATGTACTAGAAGATATTTTGTTTCTCACAAGTTACAAATAGCAGTAGGTTTTCGACAGACCACACAGATCAAAATACATGAAAACATGCTTATGCAAAGCTAGATTCATGTAAAGCAGGCGTTATGTAACACATGGAAAGAGCTGTATGTTTTGGTGTATAAATTGTATTGTCATAGTTTAAACACATTCATTAACTTTATTTAGGTCACACTAAAGTTGGTTTCTAGTATGTTGGCCTTAAAGCTCATCTGATAAAAGGAGTGATCATGGTTTTGTGGCATCCCAGGTAATTAAGTGCGTCTTTCATAATCATATAGGTGGATATGTTGGCAGCACTTGTGACTTACTGGTAGAGTCTGATGTTGGATTTTTGCAGCTCATCCGGCTTCTCATCTGAAGTGGGATCTTTCAGTTCCCCAGTTCTAGCCCCCAGCACGGCTGTCAAAATTTGCATCAAATCAGGTGAATCCTGTTCATTGTCTATAATCCCAATCTGTGCTCTTCCTCCCCGCTCGTCATCTCTGATGCTCTGTGCCAAGGAACAGGCCTAGAATAAAAAGAGAAAATACTTTATTAACATTTATTATAAATGTTACTGATCTTGTAGTAGTTTTAGATACCACTAATATAAGTACTGTATGATGTAAAATAGGTGTAGTAGCATAAGTAATAGACTGTAGTGATAAAACAGATTATATAGTTTGAACTGTACAATTTATAGTCAATAATGTAGACTATTATTTCTAGTCATCATTCACCTGCCAATTGTTACTTTTTATGCTTTCCTGCTGCTTGCCTAAAATATGTGAATTCACTTGTAAATAAAAGCAAACTCAAAGTATATGGAAACGCAATCATTACATATCTGAATTACATTTCATCCTTACCTTTCATAACATTAAGGACCTTGCTCTCTATCCATGAAGCTGCTTTCTTACCAGACACCTCCTACGTTTACAGGATCATTTAGATAACACCTCTGCGATAGGTCTATGAGACGAAAGCCCAAAAACCAACTGTCGGGTTCTCTGGGTTGTGGTAAATGCACGTTTATCGGGCACCCAGCATTTAAAAATCGCCTGTGGATTCCTTACATGGGTCGATTGTTCATTCAATTCCCGAATGATCAATTGCCGTGTGTGCTCTCTGCAAACATACATTTAGGGATTGAATGCTGCCCACCTACGAAATGTCAATTTAACAGGGATCCAACATATTGGTAAATCCCGGCATTACTTTGAATAGGGACCATTGATACCCATCCAAAATAGCGGCCAGGGATCGATCACCCAACATGGTGCACATTGATTTGCAGAACATTTGTTAAACGATAGTTTGTCGATTATCAAATGGGTGCATGATAAGTAGTACACTATAGTCACCTTCAGAATGCCCACAGTTGAAATTCTCATTCAAGGGAACAAAGAATGCGAACATTGGTGTACATTTACTTGAAACCTAGTAAGTACTACCGGTATTTGGTATTATTGCTCAGAGGTTAGGAATAGATTTGTGCTAAAATATAGCCATTGATAGTTTTGACTTGCCCGTATTCTCTCTGTTTTGTTGCTTTCTGGCCCATTCCATTGGATGATAACTTTCCCCAAGTCAAGAAGAAAAACATCTCCTTTGTTAAAACTGTTCCATGACATTTCCACCTGGAAGAGAGAAAATCATTAACCAATATGTAGTGTTTTACACACAAATTATACAAACATTATCATTCCACTGCATTTTAGTTTGGGTGGCCCTTACTCTGAGGATTCCCAAAAAAGAAAGTCACTAAACCTAAAACATAGGTCCTTTTACAAAATTAATAACCTACTTGAGGACATATGCAAAAGGCTTAATAACATAACAAAACATCTCAAGTGTTTCATCTTTTCTGTGTATTGTTGTATAGTTGGAATATTGTATTTATAGATGACTTGGGTTGGTGTTAATGGACAGAAAGTGAGTAGGAACATAGCTCTCCCCATCATTTCTCCTTTATTCAGAAAACAATGGAGATTAAAATTATCCTGAAATATTGATGCTTATATCCATTAAAACCTATCAATATTTAATGTGAGGAGTTTGCATTTAAAACATTCTGGAAATATAAAAAGAATTTGCCATCTGCATCGAATTAACAAATTTTCTCTTTCATTTTTCGCTCTCTGGCGGTTGTTACCACAAGTGTTAGGACTTACAGAAATTTGGCTTAATATTTCCTTCGCATGTTCCTCTTCCCCAACAAGCATATTAAGCTTTTTTGTATCAACCCATGCTTTTCTCATTATGTAGATTATTTTTCATCTAATTATATCATCACTGGGTATCTGTGCCTCTCTTGCCACTAATGGCTTGTAGAAGGCACCAACAGCAATCGGTGGATAGCTTTAAAATATCACAGCACTCTGCGTGCATACCCCTTTCAATGGCCCTTAGCCTTTTTGCAAGCCCTAGTAAAGTGTAATGTAGAAAAGGCTGGATCACACTTAACTTC
>CM070036.1:111220720-111239229 GCA_036250615.1 Ptychadena robeensis
TCTGTTACGTTGGGACCTCCTGCTAAGCGTGTACGCTTAGCGGAGGGGTCCCAATGCAATGGAAACAAAGCCTTAGTCCCAAATTCAGTTATCAAGCCAGAAAAGGCAAGATGTGGCCAATAACTGACTTCCATGCCTACAACCCTTTGCATCAGCAGAGAAAACGCAGATCACTAGCATTTTTCTTTTAGAACATATGGCTTTTGAGAGTCTCCAGAAAAGTGAAACCATAGTAAATGTAAAAACTGCAAACCTTGCAGACCAAAAGATGCACCCCATAGTTCTGGAGAGAAAATTAGCAAAAACAAACCTAAAACAATCAGAGATACAGCCATTCACATATCAAGTGAATATACAGAATGTTCCAGCAAGTAGGCAGGTCTGGTTCATGCTGTTTCCCCCAGCCAAGCCAAAAGCAGGGCTTAAACTTTACCATGTGCCTATACACTATCAATACCCATTCTCTGAACATGCTGATCAACTTATGAAGAGACACATTTTACAATCTGGCGCTAACAACTTACCCATGAGCAGCTATTTACATATGGGAGGAAACGTATTGCAATGTATTTATTGCAATGCAGAATGTTAATGTGAATACATAAGTCATGTCATCTAACTGTAAAATGTGTCTCTCCATAAATTGGCCAATGTGTTCAGAGAATGGGTACTGCTAATGCAGCCAAGATCTCCTTCTTGGCAGTTTGGCCTCGCTGGAGGGAATGGAACTAATTCCAGCCTCCAGGATGATTGGGACTAAAAAAAATTTTTTTTTTACAAATTGAGATCATAACAGGTGCATTTTCCCATTGATTTCAATGGTAAAGAAAAGTGTCCGAAAAATACAGTATTTATTTTTAATTCTGTTACATATTTTATAAAAAGTGTGAAAAAGAAGAGTTGTGATAACATAACAAAATGGTTGTGAGATTTCGACCCATTTAGTTTGGCTCTAGCACATGAAGTTTTTTGCATAAATTTAGGTTCAAAGTCATGTTGACATTTTTAAGAAGAAAAATTTCAACTTAACTTTGAATTTATTTATGCAAAAAATATAAAATCCTACTTGTGCTAGAGCACTACTTTTTTTCAATGTTCAAAAGTAAACTAGTCAAAATCTCACAACCATCTGTACTACTTGCTTGTTAGAACTCCTGATCTGAATCCTTGTATCAGATCTGTGCCTCATACAGTACTAGATCAGCTAGATTAGTAGGATGGTGAGACAACTTGCTGATTCAGCATGTGAGATCAGCAGCATCTGTCTCATATACCATAAAGAGGGGTTTCCCTTTCTGATTTCTCTTTTTCCACCTTCCCTATTCGGTGTCTCTCATGTCCTCCCCTTGACTACCATATACTTTATTTATACAGTGATGGCATATTTCACATTGAACTAAACGCACTATTGTTGCTGTAGGAAGTAAGACTGATTCAAACAAAGACAGGTGCGTGCAAAGTGTTAGAGGGAAGAACCAGTGTGCTGAGAGGATTATTTCAACTACAACATTCATCTTTAATAACGACAATGGCCTTTTACTGGTTGTGACAACACATGAGACCTGTCACTTCTGTGTGTGTGTCAACACACTATATTACTCGAAGGCAAAAGCTGCCCACCTGATTACGCATGACTATATTGCAGATCGGAGTCTGTTAGTTTTTAATTATGGCTATTGACATACATTAAAGTATCAATAAGCCTTATATACCCCTATATCCAGGCAGAAAAGCCTAAGAGAATTATGCATCCCTAAGGGATTTTTTTTTTTTTTTACATTGTGCATCATGGATGTGCTGGCGTGACACATCTATTCTGGCCAAACAGCGGATTGCCTGTGGTTTGCCCTTGTCCAATGTAGGCAAAAGACTCAGCGGAAACAAGCCCTTAATAGCTTTATTCTGAGTAGTGTAAATAAAGGTCCCCATAAACAGATTAAAGATTTCGGTGCGTGTTTTCACCGTGAACGATCATTCAGGAGTGGAACACAGTCCACCTGGAGTGATCGATCCCACTTCATAGAAAAATCCATTGAACATGTTCGTAAATCCCTGTTCGATTGTCATCACATTGGATGGGGACCTAGGGTCCCTATGCAAAGTATCGGCCAGGGATCAATTGTGCAAAGTGGAAAGCTCTATGCATCACCACGCCATGATCTATCGTTTGCCGATCGCATGGATATTGACTTGTGTATGTGTACCTTAACACTGAAAAGTCAATATACTCAGATCAATTAAATCTGAAAATCATCAGATTTGTATCAACCCTGCCCCGAAAATCATGCCACACATAGGGGACACCAGGAATAAGAGCAGGAAAGATGTTAAAATGTTTTTCTAAAACAGAATGGGGTCTTCTTAAAATACCTTTTACACATCACTTTGTCATTCAATGTGTACAGATCATTCATATATTCTTTTACAACATTTTGTAGGGAGAGCGTTGTTGAGAAGGGTGACATTTAAGTAGGTTACACTTGAAAGTTTACATGGTCATCTCCAAGGAGGATAAAGCAGTCACCACAGTGTTCAAAGGAGCATTGCACCTTCTTTGGATTACGGTCAGCAGGAGCTTACCAAGCACCCCTTTTCCCCCCATGTATTTCCCTATGGCCAACTGCGACATGGTACATCTCAGCTGTGACCACACAGCTTGAAACAAGCTTTTTTCTGCTTCGCAAGAGTAAAAAAGAAAAAAACAATCATGCTTTAACTTCCTGGGCAGTTGTCCTAAGTTAGCTTGGGGTGGTGAGTTTGTTTACAAAAATTACTCACCCCAAGTTTCCACCACCTCGATGTCATTGATGCTGCTGCCATGTAATGCATGCATCAGCGCTCTGGTCCACACATATGAGGGGAGGGGGGAGGAGATTACTCTGTAACCTGTTTTGATTACCCGTACCACCGTTTTAAAAGGTATATGAATCAGGCAGTCAGCATATTTTTTTACTGGATCATTCGTTTAATTACATACATAGTATTATTGTCTAGTAGAATCAGGTTTACAACTATCTTCTATTGTCTAGAGCCAACAATATAATTTGTCATGCATATAAATTCCATTAATTACATCCACTTAAGACTTCACTTGCAAGTGGTTCAAAACTACATAGAATAAATTCTTACCTCGATGGACCATATCTGCAGGCCAGGCTTTCGAGTGATGTTAGGAAAGGGCTGCGAACTCATTTTGGCAGGAAAACTGAAAAAAACAAAAGTTTGATAAAGTGTTATGAAAATCCATACTCTTAAAATAATATGGAAAACATAGAATGCCAATTAAAAACGGTTTTATTAGAGTTATGAAGAAAGATGTTTATTTGGTACCTTATTTTAAAGCCCATGAGCAAGGTATTATAATGCTACCAAGGTGTCATCAATGTTGATATTTTGACTTGACATTACATTTAAACATATGCAGCAACTGAATTGGCAAGAGCAATACATATTTTGTAGTGTCTCCAGCTATTTTGGTGATGAAACCATGTCTTCTGTTTGTTATGATGAATGGTTAGACATTGGCAAAAATGGCTCAGAAAGCGAAAGCCACACTTTAATAAGAATTGCTGATAGACAGTGAGAATTGTGTTGCAGTTATCTTTAGTGTAAAAAAGACAAAACAAAATGGCATTATTACTGTACCCCAACGTATCAATAATGTAAAACAAAAGGTTGGAGTTCTAGGTATACATGCCTCAGTACTAAATCTATATTTGCCTTTCCTAAACTTTAATATTCTATAACCTACACAACACATTTTAATTACACAATTATGACACACGTAGCTTTCCACCATATGAGATTCTAGTAGCCATTCTACCCCCCTCCCCCATATGTATTGAAACATTTCTATTTTACATGTCAGGTTCACTTTAAATACAATTAGCTACTCAGACTATGAGGAAAAAATAAACTATGATGTGGTTTAATGTGAGGTGAAGCATTTCCAATGTTAGTTTTGAATATATTCAAATCTATAGAGAGGTCAAAAATGGTGCCAGCTATGTAAAGAATAACCATGTGGAGACTTTTATTACAGTATTACTTCCAGTTCAAGTTTTAGATTTTATCAGGTATACATGAAATATATTATATAATATTCATATTTCACATATATAACTTTCTTCCAGCATTTGTGCATTGTTCCAAATATCTATATTCTGTGAAGCAACTCTTTGGAAATATCATAAAAACAGCCAAATACATAATTTCTCTCTGTAATGCTATTAATAACTGAAACATCATGCAGGCAATGCAGAGCTTTTTTTATCACAATGCCCAGTATACTTTCCAAATTGCACAAGTATCAAGAATTCAAACTTTTTTTTCCCCCAAAACATGCTTTATTAAAAAAAAAGTAAATGGAGATTGCTCTCCGCAGGTACAGGATTAAAAATGAAAAAACCCATTCAAATTGAATTGAGTAGTTTTGGTTACTGTTGCAGAGGTATAGATAATTATCACTAGTAAAGCTTGTCTACTACCTGTTGTTCACCAAGATGGATCTCACCTACCTTGTCTGTCTGCTTTAGTATAACACTGGGATGTATAGGCATCGGTGGACCACACCTGCTGGATAATATAGCTTCTGCAGTCAGTCTCTACCTTCTCATCTACCTCCTGTCTTCATGCTGTGCCTGTATAGCTTTTTCTATCCACCTGAGTCCATGGGGAAATTAGCTTGTTTATTGACTGCTGGTTTGCTGCCTACTTTAACTTTGTCAAAAATAATGACTTCTATTGGTCACTGTCTCTGGTTCAAACCCAGGTAAGTTGCTTCTGTCCCCCACAGGGAAGTTGTCAAATACAAGGCCCATTATTCCTTGCAAGTACTTCGTGTGAACACAGGGAAGCTATCTGCCTTGTATTGTACTTTTGACCAAGTGAGTGGTTGGCAATGTAGGTAGGCTTCTGAAAAACTGAAACAAATTACCAGTGCCAAATATTTGAAGATAATTTAAGAAATTCAGGAGTTTGTCCTTTCTAGGAAAGGAGCTAAGAGGTTAGAAATCCAAAATAAGTCCTTTTGTGCAGAGCCACTTTGCTAAAAGTGGGTTGATTTGCTAAATGAGTATAACTTGCTTAAGTATCACTGAAGTTTAGCATGAAGTTTAGCATGAAGTATCACTGAAGTTTAGCATTTAGCATCATAAGCATGATACATCTTAAGCCCCCCATACACCTTTAGATCACTCTGTACAATTTAGATCTACCAACAACTATGTAGTGACAGGTCTTTCCTGATAGAATACATGGTGATTGGAAGGTTTCATATTGCATGGTTTTGGTGGAAAAAAAGTTAATTGTACAGCAAGATTGTGTGCCAGGTAGGAGACAATTAGGTTGTACAGCCATTGTGTATGTTTTTGAATACCTACATTTTCATATTCTGTATGTTGTTTTCTGATGAGTCCTCTGCATCTT
The DNA here is from genome assembly GCA_036250615.1 of Ptychadena robeensis. Classification (NCBI taxonomy): domain Eukaryota; kingdom Metazoa; phylum Chordata; class Amphibia; order Anura; family Ptychadenidae; genus Ptychadena; species Ptychadena robeensis. The sequence continues at coordinate 111,226,148 of CM070036.1, forward strand.
TCTATGTCATCCCATATGACCCCTGAAATATTATTTTATATTGGTCTGCATTCTGGTTCTGACTGTAGTCTTAAACAATCTTTCAATGCAATATTGCTTGTTCTTGGCCTCATATTATCTGGCTTAAGCTGGGCATAGATTCCTGCCCGATTCGATTCGACCTCGCCGGGCTGGTCGGCAGAGAATCGGGTGCGCCCTCTGGTCATAATGACCACGAAATTGCTGCATGTTGGATCCCACAGTGATCCGACATACTGGTAAATTCAGAGCCGATCCCATTAGTTCGGATGGGGACAAAGGGTGCCCAGCCAATTCTCGGGAACTAGCGTCCGTGTGTGATGACGTCCTCACGCCCGCTAGGTCAGCTGGGCAGTCAACGGGAAAACGACCCGTCTATGCCCAGCTTTATAGCTGCACTACAAAATTTCCTATTATGAACACTGGTGCTTGAGAGAGGAGAAGATCAGGTCAAACACAGAACAGTACATTTGCAGTTAGTGATGTGTGGGTCACGAAGTGTTGTGTGCATTGACAGGCCTGTGTTTCCACTCTGGGCCTAAAAGTTTTTAAAGTATGCAATTTTTTAAGACAGTGTGTTCATACTGTCACATATGTTGTTGTATGTAGGTATCCTGAAATGTTTATCAGTGAAAAAGTGTATTTCCCATCACCCAATGCACCTACATTGTAGTGTATCTGAATACTGGTAATACCATGCCAAATACCCTGCACTAAAAATAGTGCATGCATCTTCTGGAGCAGATTTTGTACATATGGAAGCTCTTTTTTATGTATTATTCTTCTTAGACTTGCATATGGAAGCTCAGTTCTGAGTATTTAAGTAAATATCACAAAGAGGTGGTTACAATAAGTTACACAATAAAAAAAAAACACAATGTCCTACTTTAGAACTGTACACACTGTGCCACTGCAAATATTCACATTCTAAATGTTATAGTTGTTTATAGAGGACTCACAACTTTTTGTAAAACCACAATTCCAAAACAATAGTAACCATTTAAAACTGAACTCTGTAACCAGCTTTGTATACAGATGTTGCAATGGTGACCAGTGTAGTAGTGCAGTGAGACAATTAAGAAATAACAGTAACTGCTTTTGTAGGGTAGCTGCATTGACTGTCTCCTTGCAAGGTAGGGGCCCCTGGGGAGTGTTGAAAAATCCAGACTTTGTTTGTCTCAACTGGACCTATTGTTTTTCGGCAGGCCTTCTAAACTGTGTCCAGCATATACACTGAAGGGCTTGCTGGGATCCATAGTCTAGCCTATGTAAACAGAAAATAAACAACTACATGTACAAAGTTATCCTATTTAGTGCTTTGACTATGCATTCAACAAAGAAGATTATATAAAATGTTAAATAAGGATCATTGCACATTCTGTATAATACATGCTTGACAATAGGTTTATCATCTCATAAATGAAACCCATGTTTTGATACTCTGTTCTATGAGTGCGTCTATTTTCATTATTAGTGATTGTGCTCACAATAATGAGTACAGTCAACAATCATGGTTGGGGATGATAAGAATGCTTCCCATCTGTAGGTAATTGCCTTCCCCCGAGACCCTACATGCATCACCTAGAGAGCAATCATACATTGCATATTAATAGGGACAGTCGGAGAAGTAAAGTACCACCCTCTCACCTCCCATCAAACAACTTAAACACTCTATCTAGTTTCTGTACACAGCCTAAGGCTTAGGCTCCACTATGCGTTAAGGATGCGCTGTGTTAACAAATCCAATAAACGCAACCCATGTGTAAGGGATCCGTTAGGGTTGCTTTTGTGATGTATCTGTTTTTTTGTGTTTGCTTTTATACCATGAAAGGTGTGATCAATGCATTGAGCAACGTATACCATTGCGTTTCAACAGACTCAATTTATTTTCTATGGGTGCGTCAACGCACCAATACTTGCGTTGGCTTACTTTGAGTTAATGTTATTGCAGTACCTGCTTTGATTTTAATGGAACGCAAGCTGACGGATCACACCAATGGATGTGTTGACACATCCAATGACTTTCAATGGATGCGTCAACAAACGCACAATGGAGCCTTAGCCAAAATCAGGAAGGTATGATATCTCTGCATAGAAAATGTTTCCCTAGCTTTCCTTTTTTTTTTCTTATGCATGATTGGGTATTTGGGCTTTTACGTCAGTTACTAAACTAAATCCATCTTAATATTACAAGGATCTCAATATCGTGGAAAAAAAGGAACGGTTAAGAAAGTCCAAATATACATAATCTCTATAAAGGAGTGGCAGCCATCATTACCGCTACTCCTACGTTGTTTTGCTTATAACATTATCCCTGACATTAATTATTTAAGTACTTTCCCTTTTATGTTTTCCATGCTGTCCCAATAATAGGTCTCTAAAGAAAACTCACTCACAACGTTTCCTTGTATTTGCTGTTTTACAGACGTTCTTGAGTAAAGAGTTAATGGTATAAAATCTCATCCCTTGTTTTGTGCATTGGCAAGAGGTCAGCTGTGTACGTGGCTGTATATACTGTATTGTTTGCTGGCTGGCAGGTGGCCCGCTCCTTCCAGTACAAAGACAAAATTCAGCATTAGGGCAGGTGCTGTGGATTGATACAGTCAGGTAAGAGCTGTTTATAATCTTTCACAATCCAATTATATCCAGTCCAAATGTAACAATTCCAATAAAGAGAAACTGTATTCACAACACTACCATCTAACAAATTATTATATTTCCATTATCCAGGCTGCAATCAAGCTTCATTATCAGACTTAGGCGAATAGAAGTAAAAATATAAAAAGCAGGAGATGGGGTTCATTCAATGTCCGATCCGATTTTTAGTCAATTCCGATTTAGTTTTTTGTAGATCGTTCAGGGTGGGCAGAACTTTATTGATCGCCGATCGATTGGTCAAAAATCGAGTAAAAAATCGACCCGTGTATGGAAGCCTTAAGTTTGCGGGGTCAGCAACAGGAGGTTAAAGAAAAAAGGGTTGAAACCACTGGAGTTTCACAGGTTGCTGCTTTAATCCACTTGTACTCCATCATGAAGACATCACAAAGCTGGTAAATGTTAGAGACGTTGTGCCCCTTTACATGCAGTTTGACATTACTCTGAAGATGCTTAATTGGGTTTAGGTCTGGAGACATGCTTGGCCAGTCAAGCACCTTTACCCTCAGTGACGCTCCGCAAGACAGTGGTCATCTTGGAGGTGTTTTTTGAGTTATGTTGCAAAACTAGTTTCTGAGGGGAAGGGAACTCCCGCCATGCTTGACTGTAGGCAAGACAAACTTTGCACCAACTGAACTAAATAAGTAATTTTAGTGTCATCAGACTACAGTACAAGGGGTGTACATTGATTACTTTACATTGTATCAAAGTGTTACATCTTCTTCAGTGTTGTGCCATGAAAAGGATATTATGAACCATTTATCACACTGTGAGGTGTGAGTTACTGTATGTTTAATGTGATATCTTATAAGGAAGTATGATGGTAATCTCATGTGCTGTGGATCTTCCCACTTCTGCTGCATGTTTACTGTGGATCTGTGCTTTCATTCCTCTAGCAGTCATCAGATAACCATTAGGGGGCAATTGTTTGTGACTCTCTGCAGATGATCATGTCAGAGAAAAGGTAATCTAAAATAGTCTATTTATGTAGAAAACAAATGTTTATAATAATATGGTAACCTAGCAGACTAATAACTTGTATACTTTTTAATGCCACCTATTGGTTAAACCACTGCACCAGTGCCCATTCCTATATTAGCATGATAAATTTAAAAAGACAGAAAGTGGGACTTTGAATTGGCACCTGCAGCACTGTTTTATACATCCAAAGAACTGTGTTTTTGGGTAAAACTTTTAAAATGACAAATAACACAGACATGTTTTACTGCATTAGAATATTAATCTACAGGGAGTGCAGAATTATTAGGCAAATGAGTATTTTCGACAAAACATCCCTCATATATAGCATGTTTCCTTACTCCAAGCTGTAAGGCCGAAAGCCTAACTACCAAAATCAAAAGCATATTAGGTGATGTGCTCCTCTGTAATGATAAGGGGTTGTCAATAATAACCCAATCAACACCCTATGAGGTGTGCAATTATTAGCAACTCCTTCCTTGCAAAAATGGGTCAAAAGAAGACTTGCCAGGACCTAGAAAAGTCAAAAATAATGCATAATCTATCGCAAGGGAGCAGCACCTCTTAAAATTGCAAAGCTTCTCGAAGCGTGATCCAATCGAACACAAAACTTTATATTCAAACAAAATAGTCAACAAGGTCCAAGAAACGTGTGAACAACAAGGCAACAAATAACGCCCATGAACTGAGAAAAGTCAAGCGTTCAAGCGCCAAGCACTGCCCACCCTTGCCCCCAGTTTGGCCTATTTCAAGACGCAACACACTCACTGGAGTGCCCAAAAGCACACGGTGGCAAATACTCCGAGACGAAGGCTGAAAGAAACGACCACCACTGAACAAACACCCCACAACTGAAAACGTCAAACTGGGCCAAGAATTACTCACAAGACTGGTTTTTTCCTAAAAGGTTTTATGGACGCTGAAAGAAAGTGAGTCTTGATGGCCAGATGGCTGGGCAAACATGCTGGAATTGGAAAGGGCAAGAGAGCCCCATCCACCAAAAAGCTCCATCCGACTCAGACGCCAGCAAGGGGAGGTGGAGTACTGGTTTAAGGCCTGGTCATCAAAGATGAAGCTGTGGGCCTTTTTGCGGTTGAGATGAGTCAAGCTCAACTCCCAGCCTACTCCATTTCTGAAGACAAACCCCTTCCTCAGCCAATCATGGTATAGAAAAGTCTGCTCCTCAAAAAACATGATTCTCCATGCATGACCAAGCTCCATCACACCACACGCTCCAAGTACCTCCACCAGCGGGCTGGCAAGAAAGGTAATAAAAGAAGAAAAAAACAATGACATGGTAATGTTATAAAAAAAAAAAAAAAGAAAATAAACAAAGCAAACCCCCCCCCACTACCCAATGAAGAACCTGTGGTCCATCCATCAAATGTGTGATTAAGGAGGGAAAACAGTACAAAAACCTCTCGAAAACAGTGTCTGGGAGCTGTGGTTTCCTGCGCACGAAATCAGATCAAAACACTGACAGAATCCATGGATGCAGGCTTTTGAGTGTCCTTGCAAAGAAAGGTGGCTATATTGGTCACTGATTTTGATCTGTTCACCATCAAACATATTGTTTTGTTTTTGAATGTCAGAAATGTATATTTATGAATGTTGAGATGTTATATTGGTTTCACCGGTAAAAATAAATAATTGAAATGGGTATAAATTTGTTTTTTGTTAAGTTGCCTAATAATTATGCACAGTAATAGTCATCTGCACACACAGATATCCCACTAAATAGCTAAAACTAAAAACAAACTAAAAACTACTTCCAAAAATATTCAGCTTTGATATTAATGAGTTTTTTGGGTTCATTGAGAACATGGTTGTTGTTCAATAATAAAATTATTCCTCAAAAATACCACTTGCCTAATAATTCTGCACTCCCTGTATAAAGGCCTCTATTACATAAAAAGGGGAGAGGCAATATTTCCATAATTGAGCTCTTAATATGGCCCGAGGCCATGAAAGAACATTACAAACTATACATAAACCAATACTGCCAGTTAAAAACAACAAACATTGATCATAAAAAATCAAAAGCCTGATTAGCATTTCATGCAGATGAGTTTCACTCTTCAGGGCAAAGATTTAAGTTGTACTCCAATAAGGTTCTGTTATAATTAATAATGAGAAATGGTATATAACATGAAAGAGATAGTGTATATACATCTATAGCAGAAGTGAATCTACTTGTAGCATCTTTTCTCAGGGTTATTATACTTCTTTTCTACCTAAATACAGTCTGTATCATCTTTGGAAGGGTACAATGGTGGACTCTCCTACCAGATGATTTATTAAGGGGGTCAGCATTGCATAAGCATGTAATGTGCGAAGAATGATGCACCAGCGATACGTAGCATCAATGTACAGCATTGATGTGTATAGATGCCTTACACATCCATTGAAAAAGGATTAGACAGTTGTCCGTTGCTATTCAAACTCATTGACAATCATCTGTAAAGGCCTCCATACACCTTACAATCTTTCCATACAATTTCTGTACAATCAGATTTTGTTCTACCAAAACCATGTAATATGAGGACCTTTCTAAACCTCCCAATAACTATGTATTCTACCCGGGAGGGCACTATACTACACAGTTGTTGCTAGATCTAATGGAGATTGTATGGATTGATCTTAAGGTGTATTGGTGGCTTAAGAGATCGAGCTAGCTGGTGGGAACCGATACCTATAGCCTAATGTCTTTGTGGTTTTAGATGTGCACCATCTCCAGGTTTGTCCTGTTGGTTTCCCATCAGGTATAAAAACACATTCTATGTAAAGTCAGAAAGACCTACAGATACACAGCTGAGCTCTTGTTAGATGCCAGAAAAGCACAGCTTTGCAGGAAAACAATAGAAAGAACAAGATGTATAATTCACCAGAGAATAGGAAAATCCATATAAGAAAGTTATGGCAAAACTCTGACTTTGACCCTAATGTACTATTACTAACCAGATTGGCTTGTCTGGCAACGGAAATATATAATAAAAGTAAATGTATCCAAGGAATGTTGGTAAATATTTGAAGTTGAGGTGTGTTTCATAATCTACATTTCACTCAAGCTTTGTTTTCTTACCCCTGGCAGAGCGTGGGAATATATCCAATTAAAGGCCTCCCATAGACATGGTAGCAAGTGATTTCCATCTATAACAGTTCTTTTTCAGACTTTCACTATAAAAGAACTTCCATTTTGGATAGAACATGATATGTTAAAGTTCTGGAAATGAACATTTCATAAACATATTAGGAAATCAGCACGGTTACACTTATTGTCCATGATGCCCCTTAGGCTATGTTCCCACTCCCACGATTTTTAATTGCCGGCAGAATCGCCCACCAATCGCCTACACTAGTTTCAATGGACTTGTCCCCATTGATAGGATCGCACACGGTTGCGATTGGCTCCCTGCATTGTAACCGCCGGCCGCTCGTGGAGGCACACAAAATCACAGCTATTCATTTTATGGAGGTGATTTTTTTTATTATGGTGGCATTTTTTTTTTTTAAATCGCAGGTGAAAATCACCTGGTCAATCGTCTGGCAATCGCCCGCCGGCTTGCGAGTGCAGGCAATTAATTGCCTAAGTGGGAACATAGCCTAACATAAGACTGGTGCTATATTGGCATGCGTGACATAATCAAAGCTTTGTTATCTTTACACTAATGTTTCTATAGATGGCTCATCTTGTCACTGGAAAGTATCATTTCTTGTGGCTATATATATATATATATATATATATATATATATATATATATATATATATATGCACACAGCAGACACACCCTGCCTGAGAAGACCTGGAACAGATCTACAAGACTATGCCAATTAGTAAAGTGTCGGTCATATTAATAAATGACTATATAAACACTGCAAAATAATTTCTTCTATTTTTATCATTGATTAAGGAAAATAAAATAAACCAAGATCACAAGTGGGTGTAAGCTGTAAATATAGTCTCATTCAAATAAAGGCGCTTACCACTGTGTACTAATGCTAAACATAATAAACATAATAATTCTATCCAAGATTTTTGAGTATGGGTCTCAAATATACTATATTAGTACTATATTATAAAACTCTATTAGATTGTAAGCCCGTCCAGGCAGGGTCCTCTACTCCTCCTGTGTCATTACCTGTACCTGTGTGTTATTGTGTGTTGTATTTCCACTCTAATGTATTGTACAACGTTGCGTAATATGTTGGCGCTATATAAATAAATGATAACAATATAATACTATATTACTAATATCAAAAACAACATTTGATATGGACTCTCCTATCATGATAAGATCTGTCATATTTGGAACTCTTAGCAGCACATTGACCTCAATATGGACATTTTGCATCAATCTGCAGCCTCCATATTAGGTTTATATAAAGCCAGAAGAAGCTGAACTCCCATACTGAGAGTGAATGGGACAAAGAACGAACAGTGCACGCGCTTTGGGTATCCCTTAGATTTGCTGTCAAGTGGCCATATAGATGTGAACCCCGTCTTAATATTTTCTGTATGCTGTTTATTGTATGCACATCTGTCAAGTCTTATTCACTTTACTTTGAGAGAGCAGCATTGGTGTGTATAACTGGCTCTTGTATTACCACTTTTCCTGTTATTTGAAAGTGTAGGTGTTTGGTACAAGCAGAACAACTTACCACTTGAATTTCTTTCCAGTGTAGGTAGCCAATTACATGGGTTGATTTTGCATAATCAATCTTCAATTTGATAGTTTTGTGCGATTTAAATATCAACTGTCAGTCTAAAGCCACTCATACACCTTTAGATTACCCCATACAATTTCCTTCAGATCTACCAACAACAACTTTTTAGTATATTGGCCTCTCTGATAGAATACATAGTGATTGGAAGGTTTAGAAAGGTCCTCATATTACATGGTATTGGTAGAAGAAAAGTTGATATTTTATGGTAAGATTTTAAGGTATGGGGCCCTTTACATTGATTAATTATACCACCACACAGTGTGAGTTAAAAACCGCTTGATTCTTTTACTTAGATAAGTGTGCATGCTCCATAGTACAATTGAATACAAATTGATTGAAATGCCTAGAAAATGAGATACTTTATCCAATCGACTAAAATATACCCACGTGTTCGATCAATTTTATGTTAGACTCCTTTTTATGTTCTCACAGGTGTGCATAGAATCGATTTTCATTCAATCAACTTTTTTTATTTTTTATTAAATAGAAGTGTGTATGGCTACCTTATTACAAAACAAAATGGTAGGTCATTTGGAATCCTCCCATAAATCACGCTGAGCCAATGAATCTTCTACAAGATGCAGAAAATCAGCGCCCAATGCTGTTCAAGTGCAGCTTTTCTGCATGTTTATGATGTTAATTAATAGGGCGGTCTCCTAAAGCTGCAGTCAAACTGTGTGCAAGTCACGGGGAAACATGCTCTCAAATAGGCCGACGTGTTTTTTTTCCCCTGCGTATTAAAACAGCAGTGGACAAATCTGAAGCTAGAAACAAAGTTGGCTGGACTTCAAGTTTAGGGGAGCGTGGTGAATCAAGATCTTTGTCAGAAGCCAATGCTTGAATAAACCAGTTACTTTATATGCAATGTAAATATAGAATCCAACTGTGAGAGTATTTTCACCTTATTTAAAGCTGGCCATAGGTGGTTAGATTTGCGTCCAATTTCGCCACAGATCAACCGACATGTGCGATTGGCTGCAAATCTAACGTGCTGACCTTAAATCAGGCCATGCATTGGCCTAGAAATCGATGTCTGAAGTTACAGACCACCATCCCTATCCGAAGAGAGACCAAAGGGGCGCGCGGATGATTCTCTGCACGACAGGCCGTGCGTGATTACGTCATCACGCATGGAAGATCTGCTGAGATATCGGCATCGAGGCGTCTATGCCCAGCTTAAGTCATAAAAACTTTAGTGGGTTTTCTGGATGAGTATGGGAGGAATGTGGGTTATTCTACATAGTGGCATGAACTCAAAACTGAAATTTTAACCAATAAAATGGCTTTTACATGTCAGTGCTTGAATTGAGGTTAGTGAGTTAATCACATTAAAGATTTTCTGATGAGGTAAAACAATACAGCTAATGTTTAACAAACTTCTTTCTGACCTTGATGTATATAGACGAAAACTGCTATTACATATTAAGAAGGATAACTTATTAACAATGAGTTTGAGGTAACATTTTAATAACTGACATAGGTCTGCCTTTTTTAAAATACTTGACAGATCTGCCTCTAAATATAGCACCGTCGCCATGAGGTTCCTAAATAAAAATGGTGCCACTTGCTTGACAAGGCTCAGCTGAATGTTTCCTGACGGCTTTGAGAAAGCTCATAGTGCACAAGCTATCTTTACATAAATAACATAATACCCTGTAAAAATTCCACCACAACTTTGATTTAAAGTCGAATTTTTGAATCAGAAATTTCTGCGTTCAAAAAAGCTATGTTTGTATGGAAAGTATATGTATGTCAAGTAACCTGTTGGGCATGCACAGTAGTGTGGGAACTGTTTTCCCACGTATCTGTGCATGCCCAACAGGTTACTTGAGGGCAGATTGATATCTACAGGTGCATACCTGGCCAGGGCTCAGCACTCCACCAAGAGCAGACTTTGAGGGATATCAGTGCAGAGTTCATTACAGTGGGGGAAAATGTTTGTAAGTATATGCTTTATATTATTAAATCAATTACTATTTTCATTGCATACACGTCACAATTTTCCTGCGATCGTTTTTTAATCCGATCGCCCATCCGATTCCGGAAACTGCAACATACCATGCATTCAATTTCTGGGCGATCCTATCCTGAAAGTCTCAATATGTCTTGCATGCACACATTTATGGGTTTGGAGTGGTGTTAGCTGAAGAACTGGCCAGTGACCAACAGCACACAAAGGTAATTTCCACAAGAATCATAGATGGATCGCTTAAAACGATCGCATGAGACAACTAACAGCACTCGTTTCCTTTGCTTTTTATTAATTATTATTAATTATCCATCAGAACGGATCTGTGCACGATCGTTTTTCTGCCCGATTTTTGGCAAAATCTATCGCTCGGACACTTTTGGCATGCTTAAATTTTTATTCAATCCGATCGCACGAAAATTGAACAAAAAATCAAGACGTGTATGCCCAGTTTAAGAGGTCAGGAGGATCTCTATACACATTCTGTAGGGTGGGGGATTGTAACCTTTTATATGTCATTTTTTAACATATCAATATTTTTAAGTCAAAATTGAAAAAAAATTTTAAGTCAAAATTGAAAATTACACTTTTGGAGGAAAGTAAAAATTTCAACTGAACTGATTTTCAGCCACCTCTAGTACACCACAAACTATAGTATTATACAAAAACACTGAAATATTCTGTGATGGCTACCCAGGCTCAGTATAAAACACAATATAGTTTTCCTCGCTATTGTGAACTACACCCAGTTTTAATTGTCCCAGATGAAAAATGGGCTGATCTGCCCATCCAGTGCATATGACAGGTGCTCTTTTTTAGTGCAGTTCTGTACAATGAACAGAGAAAAATGTAATGCAGAGACAAATCACCATGGAGACTATTTACACAAAAACCACACACACAGGAAGGATTATGTTAACATTCGCTATATAGTTATAAAAAAAAAATACTCTGAAGTATTAGGTTTCTTTTAAGACTCTCTCTTTGGTTTACTCTGCAATTGACAAGTGAAATCATAACCACAAAGAGCATGTTTTCCCTCTGTGCAGCTTAGTAAGTAAATAAGGTAAAAGTTTTGCACTCGACAGGCAGCAAAAGTTTAGTTATTAGTAGTTGGCTGATAACTAATGGGAATTCCTTGTACTTCTAATATCACACTACAGCTCAAAGTGTAGCTTTTAAGATTAGAGAACTCAAAGAAGGGTCAGACCAGGGGTGGGCAAACTTTTTGACCCGTGGGCCACATTTGCTTCCTTTGGGGCCGGACCAAGAGTCTGTAATGGCTGACCTGCCCTAGGTGTGGCAATTCCATGCATCGCCGATAGGGATGTTGCAATCATTTTTAAATTTCTTGCACTTAAAAGAAATTCATTAATTGCAATGAGCAGAGATAATTCCTAGAGACTGCCTGTTGTCACCATAAGCATGTGCCCACAGTGTCATGATTACGCTACTGCATCGTCCCCAAGGCAACGTTTGGACACCTCTAGGCATTATGTGCACTCATTGCAGAGAACAAGTGGAGGGGAACATCTTTTTAACAAGGTGACAAAGGGCCGGAAAAGAAAGCTCAACAGGCCCCGACCTTAGTTTGCCCACCCCTAGGTTAGATAGTCCATCAGCTAATTATTGTTATCTGAGGTGTTTCATGCTTGTAATGGGTTTTATATAGAATAGGAAATTACGTAAAATCCCCTTCCTTCCTACATTGAACATTCTAATAATTACATACATTACCCAAAATTACATAATAATAAAAGGAATAGGCAGAATTGAAGTTTTACATGACACTGTCCCTTAACCCTTTTAAACCCTCCCAAACCAAGTGATACTTTTCCATAGATGTCCTGCCACTCTTTCCCCTTCCTTCATGCAGTCAGCATTACTAATATCAACACCTAAAGACTATTAAAATGGACTAATTTAACAAAGTGCTTCCATTCTTAAGCTAGCCATATAAAACTTTAGCCTAGGTCAAAAAATTACTATAATATACATTGAACATAAATTGCAGTGCCATTCCTTCTGTATCAATGGCAATGCATAGATCAGGGTAAGAAATTGCAAAAAAGAAGTCAAGACTATATTTCCATTTAATTGCGTTCCCTATTAATGTAGATGGACACTCCTGGAGGTTCTCCTGAACCTCCAAACACAGCTCATATCTATTAGGTAGCAGATGGCCATAAATTACAACAAACTGCCCCCATTCTATCCCTATGGACAACTGTGGCTGAGATGTAAAATGTCATAGCTGTCCCATGGCTGCTCATTTACAGCTTCAAACCGACCATGTGAACCTACCCTAAGGGCCCCCATACACATTCAGATTTCCTTAAGATCTCCTTTTGTTTTACCAAAACCATGTAATATGAGGGACTTTCTAAACAATCAAGTCTATCTGTGTTCAATCGCAGAGGACCCGGCACTACATAGTTGTTGGTAGATCTAAAGGATATTTGACAGGGAGATCTAAAGGTGTATGGCCAGCTTTACTGTATATACACATGCTCCGAAGAGATTCACAGGAGATTATCAGGCATATGTATCACACTATATCTTCTATGTTTGCCAGAAAAAGAATAATGTGCACTAATACATAGCACATCACAAGAAATATGTTCATTTATAAACCTGAAAACTGGTTACTTTTCTATACATATGCTCTGCTGCCTTAATACAGGACCGGGACAAGGCTGAGCTGAGGCAGAGGCTGAGCTGCCCAAGTGCGCCCCCC
>CM070036.1:111239587-111287036 GCA_036250615.1 Ptychadena robeensis
ATTCAGCAGCGCTCAGAGGCACGTGCCTCTTCTGCCTCTGCCTTGTCCCGGCCCTGCCTTAATATGTCTGTGTATATCAAGAATACTACTGTCCCAAAACATTCTTTTTGGTGTACCTAAGTGAATCACACAGGAAAAAAGAATACATTTTTCAGATAACCTTTACACACACCCAGGTACATAAAAAAACGGTATCTGTTGCAAAGATATGCAGCCTGAGCAGGTCCTCGGGGCATATTAGACTTCTTGGGTTAAAGGGTGGAGGCTGCTGAACATGTTTCTCTGCCCAGTCACAGAGGGAGTCACCCATTGCTAAGGCACCTCGCCTACACAATCCACAAGTCTATAGCTGTTCTTTTCATGGAGTTAAATATGTTCCCAATGGCAACGTTATTTACCACTATGAATATGGTTATTTAAAAGTTGCCCTTGCCCTGGGCTGCATCAAACAACAATGGAATAAGCACCATATGGGCAAATGTTACAGAAAAATCCACACAGTGATAGAACAGGTGTTTGAACGTGATCATACACTTGGTTGGATGTTCTACCATGTGTGGAGCCACTAATGGCTATAAACACACTGCTATTTCTTAAAAGCAAGACAAATTAATATATATTATCCAATAAACGCCAATTTTTTTTAGCAATCTGTTACGTTGGTCTCTATTGTAAATACATATATTGGGGACTATGTGTACTGTGTTTAACATTTCACAACATTTGCAAATCAAATAATAGGTTACACATTACAATATATATATAAAATAAATATTTGTGGTGTCAATGTCAAATATACAATATGATTCCTATACAACTTAAAGAAACCCTTGGCTTCCATGAAAAAAGACAAAAATCAGTTTGTATCCAGATTCCAGTATTCTGTATTGTGTTACACCTATCAGTGCAATGTATATTCAAATACACAAATGTGGTCATATAAATATTAATACATCCGGTAATAAACTAAGATCTCCATACATGTCTTATATTGAAGACTACAGAGCAGAGGTGACAAGTATCTGCCATGAAGACTACAGAACAGAGGTGACATATCTCTGCCATGTCTTATACTGAAGATTACAGAACAGAGGTGACAGATCTCTGCCATGTCTTATACTTAAGACTGCAGAACATAGGGGTCAGATCTCTGCCATGAAGACTACAGAATATGGGTGACAGATCTCTGTCATGAAGACAACAGAACAGAGGTGACAGATCTCTACCATGTATGTGTCTTATACTGAAGACTACAGAGCAGAGGTGACCGATCTCTCCCACGAAGACTACAGAGCAGTGGTGACAGATCTCTGCCATGAAGACTACAGAACAGAGGTGACAGATCTCTCCCATGAAGACTACAGAGCAGAGGTGACAGATCTCTGCCATGAATACTACAGAACAGAGGTGACAGCTTGAAGCAGCCTCCTGTCCAGGTACAGGTACAGCACAATACCAAGTCCCATGAAACATAGGGAGACTAATATAGAACATTATAGAGATATGAATAATATAAGAAGACTTACCTCTGTGACAACACAAATAATGTCTTATGTGTAGGTTTCCTCTGTCAGATCTGATGAAGTGTCCTGCTAACAGTGACAGACACACAACTCCCAAACCTGTGAGGTGAGACTCAGCTGATCCTCCTACCTGCAGGCCCGGCCCTCCACTCATACCTCAGCCGCAGGACGAAGCAGAGGAAGTCATTTGCATCATTTGTTCTGAATACAAAGGTTGCTTTGCTAAAACTATACCTACATTAGGTGTTTAAGAGGAGTTAGTAAATCATCACCAGCTAGTGAAACTGAGACTACTGAAATGCTGGGAACTGTAGCACAAAAAATTATTTGCCCAGTGCCCCTGTTTGCCCATAATATGCCCTCTAGTTGGCACAGTGTCCCATAACTTATATACTGCAGAGTTGCTTACAAAGATATTCACAACTATTTACAATTAACAAGCAAAATTTATCGCATTTGTGATAATGTACATGCTTCTTTTCTGTACTAAAAGCTGTTTCCCCTTTACACAATCAGATTCTCACAGTGTGCATTAGAAGCCACCGTACACGCAGCCATCCGCGGCCACTTTTGTGCCTGCCACGATGTGCCTGCACAGGAGCAACAGATCCATCTCCTAAAATCTGGATCAGCCAGAGAACGGACATTGGTGTCCCCATCCAAAGTAATGGCCGGTACACATAGGCTGCCCACCAATCCTCTGGGCCACCGGATGACATCATCACGCTGCAATCAGTCTCCTTAAAATTTGGAGCAATTGCTGCATATATGGGGGCCTTAAGAGTCCCAAAAGGTTATAGAGTAAGATAAAGTTTGCCCATGAGAATTACAAGATGGTTGTTGTCCGTATCTGACACCTGCCTCCCTGCACCCACACGCTTAAGGTATTTCATTGCATGAAGGGCTCCACAGTGTGGTGGCCAGGTATCTGGATGGTCTCCATCGGCATCCCTGTTAAGGAATACGCTTAGTGCAGGGGTGCCAACAGAGCCCATCCAGTTACCTGCCCACCACACTGGCTGTCTCCACAGTCCTAATGGGGTTGACAAGACGCACCCTTATATACAGCTGTACTCAGGTGCATGTGAGAGTACCTACAGCTGACATACACAGCAGAGACAACCCCACCCAGATTTATCTTCAGGTGTCTGCTCTTTAATTGAAAGATCTAGACATTTCAGGTTCCCTTTCAGTAGGTGTATTTATATATCACAGCATTACCCCACCAACCTATGTTGTTTCAGGCAACTGTTGATTTCAGCCACATACTGCTGCTCAAACATTCATTGAAAATGCTCTCATAAATTCAACTGTTATTTAATTTTTCCCCCCAAAAAGTATTTTTTATAATTGTAAAGTGTATGACCATCCTCAAATCTGCTGTACAGACCACATTTCAAGATTGCCTCAATCTGAGCAGATAAATGGCACCTATTACATCTATTATATATGTAGAGATGTAACTGTTCTGTCTTCTGGACCGATGACTAACTAACCAAGCAGCCACTATATCCATGAAAAGTGAATTGGGTGTGTCTGTATAATATCCAATAAACGTAAGCAGGGCTGTGACTATTGAACGTAGTTATGCCTCAGGGCAAGAGAAAGTATGTGACACATAATTTCACCCTTCAATATGCCTCATCACCTTGTTTTACATGTTAGTGGTGCTGAGTTTTACCAGATAATTTTCTGGTTACATACACTAGCAGCAGTGTTAACTTCATTGTTTTTAGATGGGGAACAGGGTCGCCGTTCAATTGAGGAACACTCGCCACCATGTCCCTCTAAATTGTTTATAGATCAGATGGGAAACGGCCCCTGTATGGGCAGCCTTAGAAAGGTTTAAAAAGATCCTCATATTACATGGTTTTTGTAGAACAAAAGTTGGTTGTACAGAAATTGTATATTAAGATTGTAAGGTGCATGGGGGCCTTTACTCATTTTATACAGATAAATACATAGCTGTGTACAGACTTATAAACATGTATACAATTTATATATATACAGTATGTGGGGAGGTAGAGTTCCCCTTACTACAGACTGTGGCCATGCTACAGGCAAGCTGGCCATACATGGTGTGACAGACTGGTCATCTGTCACTGTGTGACTGGATCATTAGGTGGTCCTGGAAGGAGGTGGTGTCCTGGAGGTTGTGGAGTGTTTTTGTCTTGGTTTTTGTTAAAGGGCTCCCGGACTCTGGGATAGGAGGTATGGAACTAGGTGGGCCTTCCTATTTCCCCGGGTACACTCAGAGTGGTCACCTGTTTGCAGGTGATTGGAATTGGGTGTGTCACCACAAAAGAGGCTGAAGCCATGCAGTCAGGGCTTCTGACTGAGTAAAGACAGAGGGCACAAGGAGTGTGGGGCCCAGGCCTGTGGCTACTAGAGCAGCTGATACAGGGGGTACACAAAGAGTGTGAGGCCTGTTACTGCTGGGAAGCTGAACCCAGGACAAATGCTTATGTTGGATGTTTGCCAAGCCAAGAGGATGGCATTTTCAAGTGACTTTTGTTTGGATTTCTACTAACCCCTGCAAGGGTGAGTTTTGTTTGAGCAATTAAAATGGGCAGGAGCCCTAAAGAGACACTTGTATGGTGGATTTATATCTTTTTTAAACAAGCACCGCTTTGAACTGAACCCCCGCAATAGATAGATGGTTTTGGCAGCCCTTGTTTGAGCAGGTGAGAGCACGTGTATGTTCTGAACCTTTGCAAAATGCTGATCTGTGCTGCCAAGACAAAGGATACAATAATGGCAAAAAGAACCCCAAATTAATACATTTTATGAAGAAAGACTGATGTAACACAGAATAAGACAACTATGACTTAAGCTGGGCATAGACGTGCCGATTCCTGCATGACCCGACCGGCGGTCGGGTGCAGTGTGCGTTCCCGCATCCGTTCGGGAACGGGTCTTGCAGGAATCGGTTGCAGCAACTAGCAAGATTGGGCTAAAATCAGCCATCATGTCGGATCGCACATTGATCCGACATGACAGATAATTTTGCTCCGATCCCATTAGTTCGGCTGGGGACAGCTGCCCCCAGCTGAAGTAATGGGCGGCACACAAAGGGTACTGGTCGATTCTCGGCACTAGTGGGCCTCTAGTTCAGAAATCAGGTCGGGAGTCGACGGGAAATCGTCCCGTCTATTCCCAGCTTTAGAAACTAGCTGATTGACAGTACATTTTATTCTCTAGAGATAACCTAATTTAACTTGTATATCTTATGGAGTAAAATAGAATAAAAAAGAAAAGTTGGCAGATTGAACTAAATCCTTAGATCCTGGTTACCCCTCCCCATAGTACAGTGGTTTCCAAACTGGGGGGTGCAAAGATATTCAAGGGGGGCACTGCACCTCATTCTTTACCTGTGTTTGAATAGGGAGGGGGGGCCAGATAATGTTCCTAAATAGAAAAGGGGGGCCCTGCAAGGAAAGTTTGGGAAGCACTGCTATAGTTGATATGTTAGGCTATGTTCCCACATTAACCGCCTCGCGCTCGTGTTAAAAAAAAAAAAATTGCCCCCATTATAAAAAATTGCGCCCATAGAGAATGAATGGACGTGATTTTACGATCGCATCCAAAAATCACGTCCATTCATTCTCTATGGACGCATTTTTTTTTATTTGTTTTTTTTTAATCATGAGCGCGAGGCGATTAATCGCCTATGTGGGAGCATAGCCTAAGCAAAACAGAGGATTAACCCCATTATGTGACTTTGATTTGGCCACCTGGATATGTAGTACAAAAGAATTCAGTGTATGCTCAACATTTTATATTGTATTCATTTTGTTACATTAAAAATTAATAATCAATTTATACAAAATTATGTTTTGTCATGAAAGGATTTATTTTATGAATTCATCCAAAAAGTTTATTTTTCTAGATGTAAAAGCAGTCTGACAATTTTACTTCCTTGAACGTCATCCGCATTAACAGTTTCTATGGTCTACTTAGATCTCATGTGCATACACACCAGGATTCCTTTTCCCATCACACAACTTTACTTATTCTGTTGGAGTTGGTCTATGGGTGTTTTCCTTTCTCCCTTTTTTCTGCACCTCAGTCCACTCACCTCTCCCCTGGCTCTTTGCTTCTTTATATTTGTCTGTTGTTGCCTTGCCTCAAATGATCACATTACAGAAACTCTTACAGTTAACTCAATCCATTGAATGGATGATATTAAACTTGTTTTAGTGCCCATTACTGGGACTATTGTTTTACTCATTTCCTTATTATATCATTAAAAATGTAAATGAAGATCTGTCACGGTAGCTGGGCTTTCGCCTCTGTTGGTCTTGCTACCAACCTCATCACCACCTTATCACTGACTTATTTTAAAAAGAAAATAATGTCTGAGATACTCCCCTTATGATCATGCACCACTTTGGGGTTTAAATTCATCTTTGGTTTTCACATTACCCACATACTTACTTTAATAACATCACTGTGCCAATGTTATCTTCTGGGAATGGCATATATTTTCGATCTGTTCTAAACCAGGATATAGTTCACTTGGGTTCATAAATATGGAACAAGCAAACTGGTGGGGATAGATAAATCACAGATCTAAACTAAACAATGTTATGCATTGTTTGGTCAGTTCAAATAAACACGGGCTGTGAGCCTTTAAGAAGAGAATTCTTCTCAAGATACCCTATTGTTCTGCATTACTCGGTTAACTTGTCTTGTAGCGTACTCATTGAATAAATGTTTGCTTTCTATATACAGCATGAGGTATAAAACATTCTGCATGGGGCAGGATAAACAAACAAAACAACCTGCATTCTAACATAGGGAGTCTTTTGTTCATGGTGTCTTTATGTGTTCCATCTAATGCTGAAGCTTCAGTGCTCTCTGATACTGGAGTCCCAAAATATTGTCAGGGTCCTCAACTCCTCATAACCTGTACCTGTGTGTTATTTTGTGCTGTATCTCAACTCATAACTATGTTATTGTACAGTGCTGTGTAATATGCTATTAAAAGTTATATATAAGTTGACAATAATAATAATAACATGGGCGCTGAATGTACTCTGATGTCTTATAATACTGGTAACCTTCATACAAATCGTGCTGGAAACTTGTGCAATTATTATTTCACTACACTAATAGAAGGGTCAATTACAGAGTCATCAGAGAAGAGTAGCAACAATGGCTATTCAGGATTATATCATTGCAGGTAATGTTTTTTTTCACAGATCCACCCAACAATGTGGAAGTTAAGCTGCCCAAACACGAATAATGGACGCTCCATTAATGACCCAATCAAGCGCAGCGTGGTGATGTCATGATGACCCCACCACGCTGCGCTCAGGTGCCCATCGTGCTTGATTGCTGTCTGATCCTTTGGATGGGGACCCTGGTCTCAATCCAAAGGATGCAGATCGAGCAGAATTTACGGACATGTCCGATACCTGCTTCACCGACCTGTCTTCAAACAGGATCCATTGATCCAACTTGAAAACAGTAGTATCCACATTAGATGGGTGGCAGATCAATGGCCCCGAATGTGCATGGCGTGACGTTAGCGTTTGAAGCAGCCATCCATGCATGTATGGACACCTTTATGCTGCAACAGAAGCACACAAGGTGAGTATAGGTCCGCTTTAGATATGATGCTGGGCCTCCATGACTGTAAAGACAGAAATCCAGTGAATGAAAGTAGTGAACCATATAGCAACAAGACTAGAAATCACAAAATAAAGTGTTTTTTTCCATCAGCTTATATAAAAGGTGGGCTCGATCTCACTTGTGACAGTTTCTAAATTACATTGTAAAGCGTAAAGCTGGCCATACACCTTTAGATCTCTCTGTCAAATATCCTTTAGATCTACCAACAACTATGTAGTATAGGGTCCTCTGCGATTGAACAGTCCCTCATATTACATGGTTTTGGTAAAACAAAAGGAGATCTAAAGGAAATCTGATAGAGAAATCTAAAGGTGTATGGGGGCCCTTAGCAATATAATACAAGAGAGAGGTCTGTAGGACATGAAAAAGAAAAACAAGAAAAACAAAAGATTGGTGTTCAATTTTAATTGTGTTTGCTTCCAAAAATAACTCCCCCCATAGACAGGCCTATTCCCGGCCATAGTTGCAGCCGACCAACCGGCGTGCTCGCTCCCGCCGAGCACATAAAGGTTGGTCGGCCGCAACTATGAGGGAGCCCACCTTGAGTTTTGTAGAAAAAAAGCCGGCAGGTCAGATCGCACACGGATCCGTTCTGCTGGTTCTTTTTCTGCACGATCCTGCCTCAGACTGTTAACTAGGAGGGGGAGTCTCCTCCCCCTCCAAGTTAATTGGCTACACATGGGATTCCTGTCCTCTCTGTAGCCGACTGCTCACTGTAAAGAGTCTGCTAAAAGTCGGATCGGCTATGGCCGGCTTTAAGATTTTTTTCTTCAGTCAACTGCCAATTAGATTTTTTTGTTCAATGTCGTTGTCTAATATCGTTCGTTCATTTATTGATTTTTTTTGTTTGATCATCGCTGATATAGATAAAAAAACATTCATAATTACAACAGATAAAAATTTACCAACATGTTTGATGACCTTTCGAACAAAATGTATCCATCAAACAAATTGGTCATTCAAATGAAAAAATCTACATGTGTAAACCCACCTTAAAACAAAACAAAACAAAACAACAATGGCTAATTAGTAATGATGTTTACTAAGAAGAAAATCAGAGCAAAATACACCAGGCTCAGCCAACAAAGGATCTAGAACCGGATCTCAGTAATAACTACGATTATTGCAATCCATATTTTCTAAACGCAAACCAGTCTTTTGAACAGTTGTTACCAGCATACTATGATGTTATGAATAAAAGGACCTACAGTCACAAAAGAATATTCCATGTTTAGTAGAATGCTTGAAAGACCACTCGTCCAAGCAACAACCTCTGAACAAGTCTTTTTTATGGAAGATAGATTTTGGCTAGTGTTGTTCCTGAATATCTAGTATATATGAAAAAAAATTTGCATACATGCAATGGGATTGTACTTATTTGTCCAACAATCATTAATGTTGGGCACAATCTGTTGTCTTTAGGCATCACTATACTCAAGTTGACGAGGATTATATTATATAATAGAATACAACATAGCCAACACTAGCACTTTGTAGGGTAGGAACCATTTGGGCTTTTAGAATAACCTAATTTTCTCATTTGATACATTTCACCAGATGCTTTAGCTTTGGAACTTTACCAGTCTGAAAGCTGATACAATAAAGTTCCATGTACACAGCACCAAGGGTGTCTTTCCAGGCAGTGCCCCAGTTTAAAAGTCTTGAACGTCATTTAAAAAATGCTGCAAAACTACTCATTCCTGGACACTGGAAGACGACTACCGTACCTACTGTTCAGGAGTGGTATAAACAGGTCAAGCATATCAGTGAGATGGAACAACTGATGCACATTCCAGCAGAAAGATTGGCAAAGTATAACAAAAAATGGAGGCGGTGGAAATTATTTGAGATGTCGGATGATGGGCTTTAGACTTGGTACTAATGCACAGTGAGGTGTGTCGTACTTCTAATTCTAGCAGGTTGCCGATGATGTAGTGCTTAGGAGTTTTTGCCCTTTGCCACCTGGACTTCTACCTATGCCATGCGACCCTTTTGCCCCCCTCCCCCCTTTTTATTCCCACTGTTTTCTTTGTGTTATTCACTTCAGGTTGATATTCGACATTTGTTCTGGGTTTCTGTATGTTAATATCAGCTTGCATTTACTGTATATACTGTGTATGTGACCTGACAGACGATGTCTACTGTAACCCTTTTTTGTATTTTTGAAATTTTATTGAAAAAAACCCAAAAACAATAAAGTTTCATATATTATATGTCTTATATCCATTGTGACAGACTGGTCATCTGGTGGTCATGGCGTAAATGGACCAGTTGAGTGTACCTGGGGGAATAGGAAGGCCCACCTAGTTCCATCGCTCCTATGCAAGAGTCCGGGAGCCCTGTTACAAAAACCAAAACCAAAACACTCACCAACCTAATGGTCCTAATGGTGCAAATAATTCCCGGACTCCTTCCAAGACACCAACTAATGGTCCAATTATGCAGTGACATACTAACGGTCTGTCACACCATGTATTATATTACATTTTGCACCCAAACATTTTGTCAGACTAGGCAACAGTTTTTGGATTTTTACTCACCTTGTTTTGGTCATCTTGAAGTTCTTGGAGCCTTATGTTTTTGTTTTTAGATGATTTTAAAGTTTATCCCCAAATAGTCTCTGTCTGTACCCCATCCTCGTCAGCCCAATAAATAGTTTGTTCAGAGATAGCTCACACTTATGTAAACATTTAAGAAGTAATGGGCACGCACCCCACCCTCAGAGCTGCTGCAGACATTGGAAATATCAGTTTCAGTTTCTGTGATGATGCACCATAGCTGTTGCCAACAACATTTCTAAAAAGTCAAGTAGACGATGCAGTTTTATTTCTATTCCATTTATTTATTGTTTGCATGAGTACATTTTTTGACTATATGCACATTCTCTTTTTAGATCATTTTAATGCCACTTGCATGCCAGTATTCCAACAAATTTAATGAACACAACATGTATTACCAACAATGAGTGTTTGTATTAAGTTGATCAAGCTTTGTGTTGTAAGAAAAAATAAATACTTATTCTAGCTTGGCACTGGCAGGTACATGCCAACGGTATCACTAAATATTTCAAAATACGGTGGAAGAATAGATGCTATTGTCTTGTCACTGTAATAAATTAATTTCAGTTACTAAGAAAGTAATAAGGGAGTGGCGGAGAGTTGTGCATAAATCTAGTATGTAAGTATAGGCATGGTGATCAGAGTGTGACCTGTAGCTTTTAGAATTATCCCAAGAATCGGTCTGCTGGCTAAAAATGAAGTACTGGCAAAATGCAAAGCTGTCTTCCTGGGTGTGACCTGGGCACTTGCAGAGACCCATAGAAACTATTTTTGGGTACCTTAGTAGTAGAACAGTTAAACAGCAGTTCAAAGTACTTATTATTGTGAAAATATCTGGGTTATGTGAAATATTGTCTAGGGCATCAGACAGGCTAGGACCACCCTGGTGGAAAGGATTGCAACCTACCACCTTAAGGAGTTGCTGTACAGTACAACACAACATAGTTCAGGTGCCTGGATGCCATTGGACATGTTCAGTTTGAATTCTTCAGTCATATCATCCAGTAATTGAGGCTCTGCCATGCACACAATTGCCTGTTATAGCCTCTGTATAGCAGTGTGCTTGGTTGTGCTCCTGTGTTTGTGTTGTCTGTCTGTCTACACATGTTTTTGTGGCCAACAGTGACCTGGCCTGATTTTTGACATTGGTGTTGGTAGTGATTGTGTGCCCAGGCCCATTACTCTATTGTTCCACTAAAACAAGGGCAATACCAAAAGTTTTTGCTTAGTGAACACACTTGATCAAGGCTTCAAAAAGCTTCCAGCCATTATGTCCTGTCTATATGGCAATTTGACTCACATTTTCAGATGAATTCTTTATAGAGGGAATACATTTTAGAGCATTCCGAGTTTACATTGGCCATTCACATGGGAATACCTTTGTTTAATTCATAATCATTTCAAATCTCAGACAGAAAGACCCGAAAGTGTGTATAATTACTAGTTTTAGATAGAGAGGGTCCAATTTTTTTTTTAAAATTCAACCATTTTGACGGTTTCGACTTAATTGCAAAGCCCTTGAGCATGGTATCATCACCAGACTTGCAGGAGATGTAAAGAAGGGTTGTCTCTAAAAAGAAAGTATGTCTCTAATACAAATAGTTTTTGCATAAATTAAGTTCAAAGTCAAGTAAAAATTTCGAAAATCGGAATTTCGAATTTAACTTTGAACTTAATTTATGCAAAAACTACATGTGCTAGAGCAACACTTCTTTTTTGAAAATGTTCCTCTAACCCTTCTCGACATCTCCTGCAAGTTTGGTAATGATACCATTTTCAGGGGCTTTGCAATTACCTCACAAAGTTAGCAAGTCGAAAAATTTGACCATCTCTAGTTTTAGTTTTAGAATTTGTAATTGATGATAAGTACAAATCTTCATATCTGGGTTTAAAATCCTGGGGATAGGCTGAATATCTCTTAAGTTTATTAGAAGATTGAGTTCCATTACTGAAGAATAAATAGAATGTTTTTAACAACATGTAGCAGAAGACTGGAAGAATTCTTTAGTAGTGTAAATTTCTACACTTTACTCTAGGATTAATATATTAGAATGGTTCCAATTATGCTCCAATGCTAACCAAAGTATATTGCCTATGGGATACTGGACAGGTAAACTTCATTCCTTAAAAAACTATCACACATTGCATCATGGTAGCGGCACCCTGAAGGTGCCCATATAAGGGTTGATACCCATTCAATCAACCCATGATCGATTGCAGCATGGTTTGGTCATCATGACATCACCAAGCCGTGTTCGATCGTGGGTCCAGCGAATGCCAAATCAATGTGCACCATCCAAAGTAAAAGGCGATTTAAGGTCCATTCCCTGTTTGATTGACCTTTCTTCTAGTTGGATCGATAGTTCCTGCTTGAAAAAAGTTTCATTTCGTTTTGATATGATATAAAAGACAAGTGTATCTATGTGTTTGTATGCCTTGTGTGTCACATGTATTATAGTGATAATTGTGTATTTACAACAGCATAATGATTTTCCAAACACCTTGCTTGTAAACCAGATATTTAGCCTTGAAATGGACCTCTACAGTGCTCAGCAGCTGATGTTAGGTGTGGCAGCAGTAGCAATGCGAGGATTTTTATGTGTTTACTGTTGACTCTGCAATACCAGAACAGGTGGGGAAAAAACTGGAAATTCAAGTTAGGGATTACAGACATGAGGATTTTATTTGACGTCTTTACAGCAGTTAGTGTAGAACTCTATATATGGCCATGAAATCTCCAACACTGTATAACATGAACACATGATGACAAATGCTTTACCTCCCCCCAAGGCACACATTTCACACATGAAGGGGTGTGCCACCACCCTTCACACCATGCTGAAAACTTAGAGGTCCCACTTTAAGACCTGCAAACCATTATTATGGTAAACCAATGATTTACGGTAATTATATGTATAGCTAACAGGTTTCCAGATAGGAAATGTAGCTGCTCATTATATGTTGTGAAAAGCCTATCCTGCCCCCCCCCCCCACCCAGGAAACATGTGCAAATCACACAAGATCCTTCCTAAAACAGATAGTATCTGCGAGTCCCATTTCTATAACTAACTAAAACAATTAGAGGATTTACTACTAATTCTGGGCTTTTAGGTGAATCTTTGAAGGTTACACAACTTCATTGGGTCCTTGTGTGCTGGGGTGGAGGGGGGGGGTAAGTGTATATCGACTATGTTTATTAGTGCCTCCCTATCTAATTAACCCTCCTCTGGGTAAGAAGTCCTTATGCTGGGGAAGGGGCTATGAAATGTTATGGAAATTCAGTAAAGTTTTATCTCTTTATGTATGTGGTATGGACCACAGTAAAAGGGTGGTCCTGCTTCACAGAAGGATAAATAAAGGTCTATTAAAGGGGAGGGGGCAGTGTTTGCTTATGAGGAGTCCATGTGGGAAGCAGGCCGCACCTGGCTGTGAGGGACTATAAGTGACATTCAGCAACATGTGTTAGGGAATTATCTACTCGGGCTTAAGTTAGGAAGAGGACTTACATAGGGAGATTGCCATGTTGTTTTAGACACAGCTTATTCTGAACAGCAGAATCTTCTCTCCTGGGGACAGACGGTGAGGCATGCCCTGTAATGTAATGTTAAGTATATGCCATGCTGGCTGGACTGCAAAAATCAATCCCTGCATGGGTACCTTTAGTGTTTAGCGATAGAAGTGTTTCAGGACTGCACTAGATGTGTTCATGAGTGGTTAGCCCCCATAAGCACCTTCAATCACTGCCCCACATGTTGGCTGCCCTAGTGAATGGGCCTAGTATATTTGGTGGGCACACCTAGGGTTTTGCATATCTTTCCCAGGTCCAGGTCACTCTAAGCTAGCCAAGATGGAGGTCAAACAAGATGGAGTCTAGAATTGTTGCATATTACTCTAAAATGTTTGTGCTCAGTAAAAAGCCTGTCAGGGTTAAGAGTTCAGGAGAAACCACGGTCATAGAGTCTCAGACACCCCCTAGGGGTGGCGGACCCTCAATCCACTTTTCAGCTGCAAGATGCTACATACTTATCTATTTCACCAAAAAGATCACAGATACACCAGAACTATCTTTTGTGCAGTGAACATCTACTCCACTCCACAGAGTGCTAACAGTCCCTGGTCCCAGACAGACCTCTAATGATGACATTTCTCATCTTTTGGTTCTTGAGTGAACAGAAACCATGTTGAGAGACAAATTTCTTCTTTGAATTTGCATATTATGGCCTATGTGTCATAACCTTCACTATATCATTCAGGAAGTCAAAATGGAACATTAAAATGGGTTTTAGGTTTGGTAAACCAATAATGATTTAGGTTTTATACTTCATGTTTGCTTAGTGTAGATATGTATGCACATATTTAATATACACTAATGTTCATTGGGTCAACAGAATGTAGCATTTGTCAGACCCAATATGTAGATATTTCTTCACAATGCTCTGGAGCAAATTCCCGCATCCAGCAATTTCATGACCACAGCCTTAGCTGTATTACATTAGGCTATCATGCAAATCCAGGGCTGTAAAACACTCCTGGATTCAGTCCTGCTGTATTTCAACTATGGAAAACAAATCAGTGCCTCGTGTATGTTCCTAACCACATCCACTTGCTTGTTTTTTTCATGCTTTAGAGATAAGTAAATCGGAGTTCTGTTGATAAAGCTACAAAGACATGCAATCAATGAAATGAATGTGATAATACCTGGTCTTTAATGTTATGTTATTGATCCCCTCTTACCTTTCCTTAATAATTGACATTTTGCTTAAAATCTATGATTCAGCCTGAATTTCATCACTATCTTGGGTTCTGGGGCCTCAACCACCATTGACAATTCCCAGTGAAACTTAAGAGACAGCCCTAGAAACTGACCTGTCAGCTAATATTGGACTGGGCCAAGCGTGGAGCCTTGTGAGATGTTGACGGGAAGGAGAGTGGTAGAGGAAGAGCTGGCATTAAAAGAGGTTCGGAATCAATAAGCTAATAAACAGTATCAAAGGAGAGATCCAGGAGAAGTAGGCAAAGGTTTTCTTGAGCCTTGGTTCTGACCAAGTCATTAACAACTTGGGTCTGCAAAATGTAAGCCATGTCTTCTGTACGCACCCCATACATTTCTAAAGGTCCTGCACCCACGATGTTTGCGTATCCCATCATTGCTCCCTTTTTAGAACACAATAAAGCGTGTTCTAAAAAGTGACACACACACATTGGGGGTATGTGTATGAAAAACGTTCAGCAAAAAAACGAGCAGTTCATTAGAGGGTATCGGATCAGGTGGGCAAGTGGGTGATCAGGTGGGTGAGAGGGGGGGGGGGATGATCCAATCTAACAGGACATGAGGGGGTAGTTACAAGAGGGTGGGATCAGGAGAGTGAGTAAGGTACAATTGACCTTGACCTGACCTTCTCCACTTACACTCTGCCCTGCGAACTGTTGGAGGCTGCAAGTATACTTACCGTGAGAGGGACGAGGGTTAGTGGGGCTTATAGAGCAGATTTTTCCAGATAACTTTCCAAACACCATTCTCAAGGAATGTGGGTAGGCAGTTGGGATGGTTCTTCTTAACCATGGATAACCATGCATCCCTTCGTTTGCTGATGTGTGTACTCTGGGTGGAACACTAACATTGAGAGCAAAGCCGCTACTGTTGAGCTTTAGACTTTGTGATGCCCCTATAACTCTGCTACCATGTGGGGTCGGTTGTCAATGATTTACAACTGCCCCATGTTATCCCTATGGGCAACTGCCACCGTCATGCTGTGTTCATGGTTCCCTGGCAGTTGTCTACAGGAAACAAAGCACCCCCAATTAACCATGTGAATGAGATCTAATTATTCTAATGTTTTCAAAACACTGTCTTTAAATATATCCGTACACACCCCTAGAAAGAATACTGCATTGTAAATACAAGCTCTGTGTGTTTCTTTAATGGTTCATTAAAACACAGAAATGCTGGAATAAAATATATGTTCAATATGTAATAACTTAACTGCAATAGTGAAATCCTTTTGGTATTATTCTTTGAGTAACTGGCCAGGAACTAATATTCAGATATTGAGTTCTGACTCTACTTGCCACATTACATTCTGTGTCAGTGAGTCACATAGTAACACTTTCTATAGTAGTTGTAAAACTTTAACAGTTTTAAAACCTTTCGAGAATACCATAAGGAAAAACAACGTTTTCCCACTAGCCAGCATTTATAACTATAACCACTGAAGCCAAATAAGTTAATTTCTGCAACATTTTAATAATGCTGGATTATGATAATGTCATTACCAATCCTTCAGGACGACCACTAGAGTTACATTCAATATTTAAAACTAGACTGTATATACAACAAGGGTGTATTCATATAATCAATTTCATTTATAGTCACTCAGGTTGGATTTAATGTTACATTAATTAATAAATCAATCCCATTCCTTCTACAATAACTATTATAATTCAGTTCAATTTTAAAACAGCTTATCTAATGTCTAAGGCAAAGTGATAAAATATGATTGTAAATACTTAACTTTATAGACATAGCTAAAAATGACCCAGCTATGCTTGACTATACAATACTCATTAGGCTATATGTTAAGGAGTGTCCATGTATCTACAAAGCAGCATACAGAAAATCTATAGCACTGTTAGTTTAGTAACAATAAACTTTACATCTTACGCTATGCATTTCATACATAATGATTTAGAGATTTATGAGTCTAAACTTCAAACGGAGCAGGCATTTCTTGTCCTTGAGCTCATCAAGATCTTTCCTTCATTCTAATAGGTGGGGCTGGTTTCCACTCAGAAAGCTTTAAATTCTTTATTGGGTTTTTCCTTTCTAGTAGTATTTGTGTAGTCACTGAAAGGTGTCATGGAACCCACTAGAAAAAAAATATTAAAAGTAGCATAGTCCTTTTTCATCTGCTATTTTGGGAGTGTGTAATGACTTTCTGTGCTGGCCCAGCTCCTCTGTTGCTCCCCTTAGCTCTTTTTATAAGTTTGTAACCAAAGGTTGAGGGAAAGCAGTAATAGAGTGTGAATTATCCCCCCTGATGGCTCAAGGTAGACATTAATTTCCAATATTGGCAACCCTGAGTCACACTCGCCTACGTTTACCTTCTCCAGCCATGCCCTCTCTGTCCTGTAGTGTGGGTGTCCTCTGGGTTCATTGCTGGACCCAGCTACCTGACATCAGTGAGGACATAAGGGAAGTGGGGTCTGCCCTCCATATATATGTATTATATTGCAATCATAGGAATCCTGGGTCCTCATATCTCTGGATGCAGTGTCTCAAGGGGGAAGAGCAGGCAGAAAATACAAATCGACTACATGGTATGGTATAGATTAAAAATCATTTACTCTGCTAAAAATCATCTAAATATGCTTGATTGATTTGATCAGCTTAAAATATCAACTGTTAAGCTTTGTACACACATGTAGATATGGGCCAGATCGATGGCCGCTTTGAGCGCCGTGCATGCTCACGGCCATCTATCTATCCCATATCATATGCGGCTATCCCTGTTTTTGAGCGGGACCAATCACCGCCACGGGATAAACGACTCCCTGTAGTCGTCTGCACAAGAGTAGTTGGACCCCATAGAGTTTTTATGGGACGGCCGCCCGAAAACCCCGTGGCGTCCGCCGGTCGGTCACGTCAAACGGTCGTTTACCTGGCAGTAAAGCCTAAACGTTTGGATATTTTTATGCAGAAACCTAGAAGATTCTCATAACTTCAAAAATATTTTTTTACAACTGCACAGGACTTGGCAATCCTAAAGGCCCCCATACACGTGTCGGATTCGCACCGGATTCCGGCACGATCGATTCCGGGTGCGTGCACGACAAACGATCGTGCCGGAATCGCATGCAGCCCACCTGGTCCGATCGATCAGGTCCGATTGATCAGGGGCTCAGAATCGGATCCGACGGAGAACCAACGTGTTGGTCTTTCTCATGCGATTCTGTCCGGATCAGGGGGAGTTGCCAGTTGTGAGGTGGACAATCGGACACGGATCCGTCCCGGAATCCGTTGGACAAGGTGGTATGCAGCGATGGATACTCTTAATTGGCCGATTGATCACACCTGCGATTCCCGGCAGAATCGCCGGAATCGATCGGATGATGAATCGATCGGACATGGAATCCGACACATGTATGGCTAGCTAAAGAGTTCTACATTCAGTGATATTAAAGATGATCAAGTGAAACATGAAATGACTGCCTGGGTGAACAATGTCAATAGGTATTACATATGTAATATGAACAAATGTAGGTATGGTGAACAAAAGAGTGTATGCAGATACACCCGCAGAGGGGGAGGGTGGTTTACCTCTGTTAAAGTATTGAATTGGTTTGAAACTGGAATTTCCAGATTTTCTAAACATAAATAGGTTGTAACATGATATTTTTCAGTAGTTGTTCTCTATGTCATCCTTTGAAATGAAAACATTTAAATGATTCTGGTCTCTGCGAGAAGTCTACAATTGCTCAGAATTTGCTGTTAGGGACAATTTGCAGCTTTTTAGCGGTTGTTTTGCTGCTGTAAAATGTGCCGCAGTAGTATATTTCTGTCTGTACTTTGAATCCTCCCACACTGAAAACCTCTATACTCCTAATATCTTAATTCCTAAATCAGGTAAATCAAATTTATAAAAGCTCTCACAGCTTGATTAAACAGGCCCCTCAACTAAAAAGGTACCATTATGCAGCTTTTGTTTGAGCAGAAGATACAGAATGTTGGCTTCCTGCTCCATCATATCTCAACCCGCTTCCGTGTAGTTTTCTAAATCTCTTCTTTTCTCTCAACCTCCCTAACTAGGAATCCCCTCCCTACAGCTACAACTTGCTCTGTGCTTTTTATGCTTGAGTTCTTCATTTTTGAAACTAGGTTTTAGGTAAGACATCTGATATCACATCACCTGAACAAGTAACATTAATGAATGGTATTCTCCCTTCCCATTTATTGAGCCAGTCAAGTTATCCTCCCCCTCCTCCCTTCTGCTGTTCATTGCTTCTCTGTGTTTTTATCTTAGGGCCCTTCATTGTCTGAGCAACCATTTTTGAAATATGGCCAACGTTTAAACATCAGTTACCCAATCACCTGAACAAGCTACATTACTTAAAGTACTTTTTAAAAATTATTATTATATTTTATTTATATAGCGACAACATATTACACAGCACTTTACAGAGCATATATAGTCATATCACTGTCTCTCAGAGGAGCTCACAATCTAATGTCCCTACCATAGTCATGTATATGTAACTAACACAGTCATAGGTCACATGTAAATAACAGAGAAGAATCTTTTGGGAAGCCAATTAACCTACTGCATGTCTTGGAGTGGGAGGAAACCGGTGCACCCAGAGGAAACCCATGCAGACACAGGGAGAACATATAAACTCCTTGCAGATAGCCGGGATTTGAACCAAGGACACTAGCACTGCATGGTCAGAGTGCTTACCACCACCAGCCACATTGCTCCATTTTGCTGCCATGACCCTATGCCTGGTTACTGATATTGCTAAAACTAAAAGAACTCCAGGCCACATATTTGATTGTGAGGTATATCTTGCAAACTCAAAGACTGGGGCTTCATCTATTCATTATGAGGAGAGCTGGGATTGTGTAGTTAGAGGATGCTTAGAAGATGATTATTATGGTGTCCTAGAGCTGGTAGTTTGCCCTGTAATGGCCTGTTCCCACTAGCGCGATCAATCAATGTGCAACGCAATTGTAAATTGCGCATGACAATCGCAGATGACCGTGATCAGACCGTGACCTGGGAGCGATCCCGGGCAACCGGCCACAGCCACCCGCGACCGCGATCCAAAAACCCGGTGAGCCGCGATTCAGATCACGGATCACAGGCGGCCGTTTGCCTATGTGGGGACAAGCCCATAAACTACTTGGACTTTTGCATGAATTGGTCATAAAGCGTGCTCTGATCTTCATCTAAGTCACACCAATAGAAAAACACACAGTCTTTTTAAAATAATACGACACAAACATATGTTTTCATGTTTTTATTGGACATAACATGTTAACATTCACAGTGCAGTGTGGAAAAAGTATGTGGACTTAATAACTGGTTGACCCTCCCTTGGCAGCAATAACCTCAACCAAATGTTTCCTGTAGTTGCAGATCAGACCTGCACAATGATCTGGAGTATTTTAGGACCACTACTCTTCACAAAACAGTTTCAGTGTAGCAATATTCTTGGGATGTCTGGTGTGAATCACTCTCTTAAGGTCATGCCACAGCATTTCAAATGGGTTGAGGTCAGGACGGGGCCATGCCAGAAGGCGTATTTTGTTCTGTTGAAGACATTCTTTTGTTGAATAACTTGTATGCTTTCGGTCATTGTCCTGTTGCATCACCCATCCTTTGCAGAGCTTTAACTGGCGGACAGATGGTCTTACGTTTTCCTGAAAAATGTCTTGATAAACTCTGGAGTTCATTTTCCATCAATGACAACAATCAGTTCAGGCCCTAAGGCAGCAAAGCAGCCTCAAACCATGATGCTCCCTCCGCCATGTTTTACAGTGAAATGTAAAATGTGGTGTAAATTTCAAATGTGCTGCAATATTTTTTGGGGACAGCAATGACTTCCTCCGTGCTGTCTTCCCATGCACTCCATTCTTGTTTAATGTTTTCCTTATTGTAGATGTGTCAACAAACATGTAAGCATGTGCCAGAGATTTCTGTAAGTCTTTAGCTGACACTCTAGAATTCTTCTTACCGTGGACACATGAACAACAAGGCTTTTGGAGATACTTTTGTAACCCTTTCCAGCTTCATGCTAGTCAACAATTCTTGATTGTAGGTCTTCTGAGAGATCTTTTCTGTGAGACATGGTTCAGTGCATCTTGAAACCAGTAAACCCAAAACTGGTGTGTGTATTTTAAAGGGCAGGACAGCTTTCAGCAACACATCCAATATTATCACACTGATTGGACTTCTTCTTCACTTCT
Organism: Ptychadena robeensis; assembly: GCA_036250615.1. Classification (NCBI taxonomy): domain Eukaryota; kingdom Metazoa; phylum Chordata; class Amphibia; order Anura; family Ptychadenidae; genus Ptychadena; species Ptychadena robeensis. Next base: position 111,260,269 of record CM070036.1, read on the forward strand.
GGCTCTAATTAGCTCTTGGAGAAGTCATTTGACTAGGGGTTCACATACTTTTTCCACACTGCACTGTGATTTTTCACATTTGATGTTCAATAGAAAGATGAAAACATATAATGTTTGTGTAGTATTATTTTAAACAGACTGTTTTCTTGCAAAAAGAGTTCACATACTTTTTCTTGCAATTGTAACAGTAACAGTTTGAAACATCACTGTACAGAATTTACACAACTTTGCAGTCGGCTCAATGGCCATCAATGATTATGGTGAACTTTATTATAATCGGAGAATCATGTTATGACAAACAAGGTCATACAAGGAATGTAGTTTCTCTACTTCTGTGCCTTTTGTGTATCTATAATCGAAATTAGGTTCTCTGAATTTTTTTATATTCTGTACCACATAACGATCAAAGGTCATCTTCCCTTGTGTAATTAATTCATAGTATTGCATAAACAGTCGACAATCTTGCTCAACCAGTCTAATTTTCCAATAAATTGTGTATAAATAAGGAAGGTCATGTGGAACAAGGTGCACCTGGAACAATGCAGAAAACCCTTGTTTCCGGCAGAGAGAATAAAAGGCTGCAATGCATGAAAATCAACAGACATCCTGTCATAGATAATTTGATTCTGTTCAACAGTTTCACTTACTACAGAATAGGATCTCTAGTCTACAGGTAGATTTTTTCTTCAATCAACTGCCAATTCGATTTTCGTTAGATATTGTTGTTGAACATATTTATCTAATGTAATATTCGATTTTTTGTTCATTCATCGACGATATTGAATAAAAATACATTCGAAATTACGACAGATAAAAATTTACCAACACGTTCGATGACCGTTCCAACGATTTTTTGTTCGAGGTCGAACAAATTGCCCATTCTAGATTTTAATTCAATCAACCAAAAAATCGTTAGTTCTTCATTGATCAAAGAAAAAATCTACAGGTGTAAACCCACCTTTAAGAAGTTGCTTTAATACTTTATGCAATTAAAGCTAGGCATACACAGTTCGATTTTAGCACGATCGATTTTTGATTCGATTTTAAATCTTGATCTTTTCATCGGACACCGGTCATAAGCGAATCCAAAGTAGATCCACATGGAAGGTTTGATCGTAATACGACCAAAATGGACGATTTTAGTTTAGATCAACTGGAAAGAGTCATATGTAAATGTGTTCCTAGAATACATTTTTAGTTTGATCGTTGTACAACCTACGGAAATTTCCCAACATGTCATATCACTTTTTGATCTATATCCGTATTGAACAGTTTTCGCAGTTTTACCATGTGTGCAGTATATGATTTAAGTCTGATCGATGTAAACTTTGTTCGTTTTAGGTCGATCAAACGCGAAAACCGAACCGTTTATGTCTAGCTTAACTGTTAAACTGGGTACACATGGATAGAATGACGTGCAATCAACCCGCAATCAATCACAGTGTGGTGAGGTCAAAGAGCACCAAAGTGCACATCAATTGCTGTTTGATGGGGACCCGGTACACATTCAGAACATGCAGTTCTCAGCCCGTGTTGTGAGAGATTTTCTCACAGCACGTGCTGAGAACTGCATGAGGAGAGAAGGCAGCCCAGCTAGCATGGCCCCCCTCTCCTTGTACAGAGAGAGCCATGAGAGGCCCACCCCCTTGCCACAGCTGACAGCTGAGCTGATCACAGCTTGTAGGCTGTTCGGACTTTCTGTGCTTTCTTACTTTGGAGGAGGACTCAAGGACCCCCTCTGAAGTAATGGACATCGGCCGTGATTTACAGTCATGTCCGATATCCATCCCTGTTTTTGAGCGGGAATGATTGGTCCCGCTCGAAAACTGGGATGGCCGCATATGAAATGGGTCAGCTAGATGGCCGTGAGCTTGCACGGTGCACGAATAAGCCATCTATCTGGCCGATATCTACACGTGTATACCCAGCTTTATACTCTTGTGAAGGAGTAGCAGCTCATAAGCAAGAAGATCTCCAAACCCTAGCACATTTACATTTGCCTCACCCACCACCTTAAATACATCATGCTACTTGACAGTGATCTTATGCAAAGCTAACATGTTTGCATTGTTCCTTTTTGTTTACATTCTGCCTGGTGTGTCTATACAATGTAAAGCAGATATTTAAGATAAGATATTTTAAAAATGTCTTCATGCACTGAGCATTGCCGTAAAAAGATATCAATTGTTCAGTTAGTAATTATTTGCTCCTGCCAGGCATTTGTTGAGCATATTTACAGCCTTTACAAAGCAATTGAGAGTCGGTCCTATTGCACAGTGTCATGTTATATGACATCAGAACCTGCCTTTCCAGCTATTTAACACGTAGAACTCCTCTGCACATGTATATAAAGTTGCATATGCAAAGGGGAATGTAATCCTTTTTAGTATATTGAATTTAAATAAAAATATATTCTGTCCTCCCTACTCCCTATTTCAAAACCAAAGGCAAAGCCTGTTATGGTGGGTTCACACGTGTAGATTTTTTGTTCGATCAACTGCAATTAGATTTTTTGATTTTTTTCGAACATCGTTTGTCTATTTTTCAAATGTAACATTAGATTTTTTTTGTTCGTTCATCCCGATATCGAATGAAAATACATTCGGAATTACTACGATAAAAATTTACCAACATGTTCGATGACCTTTTTGAACGTTTTTTTGTTCAAGAGCGAACAAAATTTATCCATCAAACTAATTTGCCATTCTAGATTTTTGTTCAATCAACCAAAAAATCGTTCTTCATTGATTGGACGAAAAAATCTACATGGGTTAACCCACCTTTAGGGTCCAATGCTCACTGAGTTATACCTTCTCCTCACTTCTTGTGCTGAGAAATGTGGGTGGAGAGGGCGTTGAGGATAAAAGAAAATAGCCTAGAAAAAAAACTTGACACAAGTTTAAATAATTTCTATGATTTTTCTATTCTTTCACATAGTCCCTGCACAGTTATGTTAACTGCCAAATTCCTCTGCCCACAGTGCTATGTTCCCACCACCAGCTGATGGAGAAGGAGGCTGTAAAAGTTGTTCTGCTGTACCCTGATACCTGTATACTACTACATTAATTTCTATGCATTGATGATGAGAGGTAGCGATTAGGGTTCCCCTTATTTAAGGTTCCCTGGATCTTCGAAGAGAAGAGATAATATTCCTATCTAAAAAAGGGGGGGCCTGCAAGGAAAGATTGGGAACCATTGGCTTTAGGGGACATTACTGGCTTCATACTGTATGTATTGCATTGTATCAAACTGTTATAAATTACTCTCTTAAGCTGGCCACACATGGCTCGATGAAGTAACAGATTGGAGGAACATCGGGCGCCGTGCGTGCTCATGGCTCCTGATGTTCCTCTAATCTGTTTCTTCATCTGAGCCATCCACGGTTCCTTCAAGCAGGATATATGGATCTTGCTCGAAGGTACTCGACCAAACAGGTTTCCAACATGTTGGAAAACCTTGGTCGAAAACCATTCCATTGAATGGGAACTGTGAGTCACCATCCAATCTAATGGACGGGGTGACAGCTGAGCTGCACACACAGGCAGCTGTGATCAGCTACAGCTGTGTGTGTGTGTGAAGGGGCGGGGCCAGCACAGCTCTGCTAGAAGAGGGGGGGGCTGGCTTCTTCTCTGACTGGGGACAAGAGAGACTCGGGGACCAGGAAACCGGGTCCCCATCATACGGTAATTGATGTGCCCATGTGGTGCACATTGATTAACGTACGATTGACCCGTGATCAATCTACCCGTGTGTGGCCAGCTTTAGGCTTGATGATGTATGCCTAGGAAACAAGACTGGATCTGGATCATACAAGTTCACCTCTTGCTACTCCAAATACCTCAAGCTGTTATTAGATGTTGGTTATCTTAGCGACTTGTTGTTTTCCCACAAAAATGTAGGGTTTAGGTGATCAATAACCATCTAGAATATTACATACCAAATTCAAAACTAAAAAACCAAATATACAAAAAGACAGAGTGTCTGAGTAAGACAGCGTATTTTTAGGGTCAATGTGAGGCATAAGAGTGGTAGCAAAACTAGAACTTAGGCACATAGTTAAGTAATCAAAGCCGTGGCGTAGGAACCACTATAGCAGCCATAGCAGTGCTATGGGGCCCATTTTCATAAGGGGGCCCAGATCTCCTGGAAGGGCAGAGATTGGAGTGACATGTTGGGATGGTGGAGGCATAAACATTTTTGCTATGGGGCCCAGACATTTCTAGCTACGCCCCTTAATCAAAGTAGTAATTCCAACTCCAAAACAGCCACAATTTTTTTTGCTTGCTTTGGCCAACAAATGGCTACCATGTATGTTTCTTCTCACAGATAAGCTAAATATTTAATTTTGGGGTAATCCTCTTCTTTTACCCCCCCCCCCCAAAAAAAACCAACAACATGGAAGTGAATCCAGTTTTAGTGTTTATGATTACTGGTCAATTTACATCTTTTTACAGTAATAGTAAAAGTAATATTTCAGAAACCAAAATGAAATATTTTGGAACATCCCCTTTCATGCAAATGAATGGATTTCTGAAATAAAAGAATAATAATAAATGTTTTTTACTATTAGTACTTTCACCGCCACGAAGATACTTTGGATAAACATCAGGACTTTTTTTCTGGGGGAACGCACTGGAACGGAGTTCCACCACCTTTTTTAAGTCTGGGAAATAGGGCACTGGCGGCAGTGGCCGTCGTTGGTGGCCTGCCGGGGGGCCCCCCATGTGTGTGTTTATTGGGTGGAAGTGTTGGCCCTTCCAGCACGTGTTAGGGGCGCGCCACGGGCGTTTGATTTTGTGCCTCCCCTTCCTTGCCCTGTGCAGCATGGAGGGGTGGCGCCTTCCCTTGTTTATGGTGGTTGCCCCTATGACGGGGCGTCTCCTTCCTGGCCTGCTGAGGAGATCTTTTGCTTCAGTGTGGATGGGGGGTGGAGTTCTAGCAGAGCATTCCCCTAGAGGGGAGGCAGCGCCCCCGCTCCCCAGATGGGAGCTATTTATGGAGCGACACCCGACATAAGAGGCGCTTTATGGGGGCAGTCCTAAGGGTAAGGTTAAGGGGCGTGGCCAGGGGAGGGGGGGTGAGTTCCACCACCTTTTTTCTGAGAAAAAAAGCCCTGATAAACATGTACCTGATCTTCAAAACAAAAAGAAAAATGATTAATACAATTATTGAGCTCCCATTCCTTCTTTCCTAAAGTAAGGAAACAGGAAAATAGTGGACCTGAATTGATGGTAATTTCATAAACTGAATTGAGAGGAGTTGAATGGATTATGCCTTCCTTTCTAGTCCTCTCCTATTTAAACCCTTCTCTGTATGGGACTACATTAGGGTTGTCTTTAGTAGCAATACAGGACAACTGTATCCTTACCTGTGATTTTAATTTTCTGGAGCATTCAATGGCAGCATACCAATGGGTTGTGGCTCCCAACCCATTAGTATGATGCCCTAGGAAAATCATTTGCTAAGGATGTGAGAAAAGATTTGTTTGCCAGGCTTACTTTTGTTGCCATTTGATTTTCTATCATGTGTGTATTAAACAAGGCCAATAAGATAAATGCACATCATATTTCCACATATAGGTTTTGATTAGAACGTTGAAATTACTATATGACTATACATGCTAAGGTTTATAATACACTTGTAAAAAGTATTAAAAAAACGAACTTGTGTTTAACTTTACTTACTTACTAAGGGCCTTTATGCCATCTAGTGTCCACTGTTAGTCTGTACATATTTTGGTACAGTATGTTAATCCTTTCATTAATCAATAAGAAAATACCAACTAGTTAGAGGTGATAGGTGGACCACATCCCAAAAAAATATCTAAAGGAAAGAATGGATGGAGGGGAATCTCAGGGACCCCCTTCATTCAAAGTGTTTTTTTTCCCTAACACTAGGCCAGGACGTGGGGACTTTAAGGCACATTGTGCTGGAGATCTGGACGGAGAGCCTTACCCTGAATACTGTCACTACAAGTACCTGCTTCCTAAACTACCTCTATATTCTAACAGTGCTCCCCCGTTCTTCCTTACCTCCATGCTTCTGGACCTATATACCATATTACTTTATACCAACTACCCCACTGGGGTTCAGGAAAGCCATACCTCCTGAAGAAGATTTTTAGAGATATATATTTGAAACGCGCATTGAGGCTTTGTGGCTATTTTCATCTACCCCTCTACATTCTAAAGCATCATTCTCCAAGTGTCCAACTAGGGGACATGGTGGCAATTCTATCCAATACCACGTGTTCAAAACTGATGTTTCATCAATAAATGAAGGAAAACTGGATTCCTTCATACGCCAATGATTATTGAAATTATTTTTGGAGTCCCTCGTAGACTCATTACATTCATTCGTTGGTCAAGATATTAGTTTCTGGTTTTTTTACATGTTTTTGTATCACTAAGTTGTTTGTTGGACCCTTGATTTTAGGGTGTCATTACTTATTACATTCTCAATAAGGTGGCCTTAAAGTCCCCACGTCCTGGCCTAGTGTTAGGAAAAAAACACATAAAAAACACATAAAAAAATAAATAAAAAATAAATAAAATAAAAATAAGTAAAATAAAATAAATACATAGAAAGAAAAAAAAGAAAGAAGAAAAAAGAAAAAGTATACACACCCATCCCCCCTCACGCTGACTGACACAAGGTCTGAAACCACGGTGAGGTGCGGAAGTGCTGCCAGGGTCTCCACGTTCTACTATATGACTCCAATCGGCCACAGTCCTCTGCCACCAAGCGCTCCAGACGCTCCAGCTCATTCAGCTCCGCTAACCATTCAAAAACCGTAGGCGGATCAGTAGACAACCAGTGCCTCGGCACCACAGCACGTGCTGCGATCAAAAAAAATCGTAAAGTGTCCTTCTTAATTGTTTCTATAGAGCCGGGTAACATGGAAAGCAGAGCTATCTCAGGAGAGTTAATCAATGATGTAGAGTGCATGGTGTTATAAATACAAAAGATCCTATCCCAGAAAGGTTGAAGAACTGCACAACCCCACCAAATATGGGTCATGCCCCCCTTCTCAATTAAACAGCGCCAGCATCTATCGGTCTTCTCTGGGGCAAAGTGATGTAATACATCTGGACAGCAATACCACCGGGTGAGAATTTAGAAATTTGTCTCTTGGGCCCTGCTAGTTGTAGAAGTGCCAAAAGTCAGTGAAAAAGCTTTATTCCAATCCTTGGGATCAAAGGATTTACCCAATTCTCTCTCCCACCTGTTTACATATTGGGGATATGAGGAATGTTCCCCCTGGATGAGCATAGCGTAAATGTTGGAGACATTATGAATCGGTGGCTCCTCACGTAAGAGGAGCTGTTCGAATGAAGTTAAGGGGCGTGATAAACAAAGTGTGTCAGAAAAAGAGTGATAGAAAGAATATAATTGAAAATAGTGGAGCCAAAATCGGGGGCCAAGACCACCTCCTCTGGCACGTCAAAGTGGGGGGAAACATAGGATTACGAAACAACGGTGTGAGTGGGCCCGGGCTTGTTGAAAGCGATGGTATTCTCTGTAGGAGGGTGTCCCATCTGGATAGGACTGCTAAAGTAAGAGTAGGCAAGTGCACCTTGATCCCAGTGTCTTTGTAAATCCAGGGGAGGGAGCGCAGACTCTTGTTTGACAGGTCTTGTTCCAAGGTAACCCACAACTTTGTCTCACCACTGTGGAACCAGTCCACCATACGTGTTAATAGAGTCGCGCCATAGTATACTGCTGGATCTGGAAACCCAGCTCCCCCGGAAGATTTCGGATGACTAAGTGTCTGTAAGGATACTCGGGCCCTCCTACCTTGCCACACAAAGTGCCGAAAAAGTGAAGTCAGTGATTTCAAATATTTGCTTGACAGGGCTATAGGGAGTGTTTGAAAAACATACAATATTTTAGGTAGAATATCCATTTTTAGGATATTCATCCGTGCAAACCAAGAATAAATCTTCATGTTATAAGAAGTAAGAAGCTCTCTAATTTTCTGATATAGTGACAAGTAATTCCTATCGAACAAATCCTGAGGGTTTACTCGTTTTCTTGATCTCCCCAGTGGTTTCAGGACCAGAAAATAATGCAATGGCCACTAGCTGCTCCTTATTCCCTAATACTTCGCAGCTAAAATAACTAAGGGCCGCTCTCTTTGTCAATGAGTATGGTTAATTACACATTTTACTATAAATTTTGTTCTGTCATGCCAGTTTTTTATGGGACTAAAAAGGAGTGGCCCTTGGTAGACGTAATGTGACCCTTAAAGATTTTGTACTCTCCATTCATTTTTCTCTTTCATTTCAGTTTGACAAGTGTGCTGTAAATCGTAGCTGCTGCCATAGCAAGGAAAGAAAAAGATTAAATATAGAAAAACTGGAAATGTTCAGGGCTTAGTTGGCAGTGTCTTTGGACAATGGATTGTTTAAAAGTAGGTTCATTTCTTCTGCATTGGAGCAACTGATGTTGAAAATCAAACAAGTGATCAGTCAAGTTGTAAAATGTCAGTTGGTTATACAAGAATGGGATTTGGGAGATATTGGAGAGTGTGCACGCATTTTTATTTTCATAACTGGACAGCTATGGAATAATGTAAGGAATCGGTGTTGCATCGATTACAATGTGTGGTAGTTAGATTGATAGTTAAAAAAAAAAGATTGATAGTTGACATTCAAATTGCACAAGTCAATAGAATTGAAAATTAATTGAACAAAAGTTGTTGCGTGTAAACCAGCATCCGGCAGTGAGCATTGGAACTGGCACTGCAGGTCACGCTGTCATCTCTGATCTTGAGGCTGTGCTTACATCTGAGATCAGAGCTGCTCATTCAGGGACAGAGATTCATTGAGTGAACTTTTATTCTGTCAGTTGAGGATTACAGAGTGTGACATATGTACTGCAGGGAGTATGTGGAAGGGTAAAAATAATAAAATGCTTTAAACTCTGTGTGCTGTAATTTTTTTAGGTACTTTTTTAAACCCCTCAGGAATAAGTATGGAATCCCAAGGACTTCTGTACTTGTCCCTGGATGCTCAATGAGCTTACCAAAAGAGTCTTGCATGACGTTGATGGGGGGGGGGGGGTCACACTATTTTATTTGCCTTCCCCTCTTTACCTAGTCTGCCAGACAATATGTCCAAAAGGGAGTCTGATGATAAAATAATGGGGGGGGGGGGCTCCACGTCTTTTTTTTTTTAAATGCTTTTAAATGGTTCTATTACTCTACCTTAAATGGATGTGCAAAGGGGTTCGGCATAAGGGGAAACTCTGTCAGAAATTAAAACATTTTTGTTTTGCGTAAGCAATTTGAGCTCTTGTATAGTTGTTACCCACCTACATGTCAGGTAATCTCATTTTATGTCTGGAAGGCTTAATTAGTAGATGATCTCAATAAGAAAGAAAATATGGTGTTTTCAACTCACCAGCAGGCACATGATTTCCACAGGATGTTGACATAATTAAATATGGATAACCTTTCCTACAATGTAAAATATAACATATTTCATATCACATGCCAAGCATTGCCAATTTAAATTACATTTAAAGCATAACATATTCACCATGCCAATGTATTTATCTCTATTAGGCAGCAAAAGACCCATCAAATATCCTGATTGATAGCCATGTGATACTGCTCAATGCTTTATATAGTTGCTGCACAGATAAGTCATTTGAAGTCTTATTTTGTCATCTTCTACATCTGTCAGATGACAGGAACCCCTGCTACATTCTTTGGTTTCATCCACCAACCCCTATGCCACCGCAGCACAAAGTGGCTGGTGGAAGAACCATAAAACACAACGGATCCCCAGGGATCTCATAATTCTGCAGATACATAACTACAGTTTAATGGAAGCTTCTTGCGTCAGTGCAGCAAAGTGGTGCAGGCGGAGATATGTGTGTGTGTCATTATTTCTTCAAAATAGTGAAAATTTTACATTAATTATTAATAGTATTTTTGCTCACAGCCACTAATCGGATTCATCCTCTCTGAATGTCATTGGTGACTCATTGACTCATTGGATCCTTTTTGTGCCTAGGGCCTAATAGGAATAAATACTGAATAAATACTGTAACAGAAGCTGTTTTCTAGAACAAATATGAATCTGGCAGCGAGAAAACCATAATCCTACCTTCCACATCTTGCCGTGTAGCATGGCTCTTCACACATAAGTAAACACTGAGATGTTCATGGCACAGGGCGTATACAAAGAGCCCTGCGTAGCTAAGACATTGCCAGGTGAACAATGCACCCTCTGCAATTCAACTATCTCATTTATTATTAAATCTTCTGTCAAAAGTAAACAAAACCTCTATCAAGAAAGTAATGAGGACCAACATAAAGGGCGGCTTTTATTCAGAGGCAAGAAATGGCAGCTGTGTGACACATAAGAAAGAAAAGGAAAAAATAAATGAAAAGCAAAATGCCAGCATGAGTTAAATAATTCACGTTTGAATTAAATGTAGACAATGACACCGTTTTGAAGTTTATCAGTATGAATTCAACCATCATGGGAAACCTAAGACCTGCAGGTAAATATAGGAAAACAGAAACATTTTTAAAATGTATATATAAATAGTGTATGTATATACATGTATGCACACTCACAGACATGCACACTGTATGTACTTAAGCCGATCCTTCTATAAAACGAGGTATTTCATTTGACCTAAGAAACCAGGACAAATTCAATGACTTAAATATAAACAGCAGTTGCTAAGACAAAGGATCACACCGCTAGGTTTCTTTAGTTTTGTGATTTCGTTATTGGAAATGGTGATGACGTTTTGACTGCAAAGCCCCCCACAGTCATCACCAATATTGGGAAGGGTTGTGAACAGAAAAAAAAAAAGATGGCTCAAGTACCAATAGGAGGGATTGGTAGAGAGTGTTCAGAGAGGAAACACACACTCACCAGAGGAAAAGGTGTGGACAGAGTCTCTTCTTTGCATTCACTCTATAACACATAAAATGGTACTTTTTGTGTGACAGACCTATTTTTTTTTTAAAATGCTCCTGAAACCCTTCCCTACATCAAAATGAACCCCTACTTATATTTGGGACTTTAAATTGATAACCACATATCCTATAACTATTGGTGTGGTTGCCATCTCTAGTTTAATGTACACAGAAAAAGAAACTGCATTATGCCAAAAATATTAGTTATTCAAAGTTGTTGTTTACATTTTGTTAAATAGTTTTTATGAAAATTGTAATTAGAAGATGATTAAAAACATAAATTCCATTACAGTTCTCATATCAAGCTTGTGCCGACACGTTTGGCCCATGTGGTTCATTCTAAGGACAATCTTACTGTAAAGTACTATTGAATATAGGGATAAAGATATCAATTCAAAATACAAAGATACATAAACTTAATCAAATCATAATCTTATCATAAATCAATATAATTATACCTCAGGAAAAATGGTTTCCTGCTATCTAAATCTTAAGCTAGACATACACGGTTCGATTTTAGCACGATTGATTTTAGATTCGATTTAGATCTTGATATTTTTAGCGGACACAGATCGTAATCGAGTCCAATGTAGTATCACATGGACAATTTGATCGGAATATGATCAAGTACTACAAAAAGCTGTGATTTTTGTTCCGATCAAAAACACAGGAAAGAGTCATATATAAATGTGTTCATCGAATACAATCGCTGTGACCAACAAATAAAATGCTCTCTTGAAGAGCGAAACATGTCAGAAGGGGTCTGACTGGGTGATGAGATGCTGTTTGATGCTACACACTTTCTTTCATGGTTTTAACAATAAAATAAACTGTGATTCAGCAACAGTGTATCAGTGATTGTAGCTCTTTCCCAGATTTTCATTTACCTCTTCCTCTTACATCCTGAGGAAGCCCAATGTGGGAGAAACATGTCAACACAAGCTTGATATGTGAACGGTAATGCACTTTGTTTTTAATAATCTTCTAAATAAAAAATTTGTAAAGCATTTTAAAAAACTGTGATAAACTTCTTTGGATATCTAATATTTATGGTACAATGTTTCTGCATGGGGTGCCATTTAAAGTCCCATGATTAGGGTAGGGTATGTTTTTCTGTGCACCTCCAACAATTTTATGTGCTTATACTCAAGTGTATATGGTGTGTCTGTAACAAAAAACTAAATTTAGTACATTGCCATATACAATTTCTTAGCTTTAATGGCTGCATTCATAGACATTTCCTAATTTACCTTTATTTACCTGGTGATCCAAGCAGTCATATATTGCTTGTGGTAGGGCCACCAATACTGTGCCAGTTGTCTCTTGCCAATGGCCTATGAATTTTCTATGTTTGTTTTTTTAAATAACTAGATTTTATAAAAATTTTCATTAGATACACAAGTATAGAAACATACAGAAGATATGGGAAAAATAAAAATACAGAGAAAACCACATCAATATAAAGTAAGAAAGAAGTTGAGGTATCTATTCCTTAAATCCTCTACAGAGGTAATTGAAGTCAGGCAGAACATGACTGGGAGATTGTTGACCTACCCATGTTACCTAAACAAAACACTAATAGAACAATTAACTTTATGAATAAATTACACAATACCAGAATTTCAAGACAATTTGGATACATTATATTTTTTGGCCACAGCTTAAACAATTTACATTTACAAAACTTTTAACCCTGACAGTGCCCCCAAACTAACAACACATAACCTATAACCACATGTACCAACCACCTGCCTCACCTACAACGGCACGGTGGGTACTCTTGCCTCCTCCCACCACCTTTACCAACTCCACCTTGGGTCATTGACCCTCAAAAGAGCGGTGACTGCCCCCCTCCACCAGCACGTCACTCAAGTACATTAAACTGTGTACATTCCTAGGCACTGCCAGGGACCCGCCATTGCTGTGACAAGAACAACCAAAAAATTACACCAGTAAAGATTAACATACAAAAGAAAAAAACCCCAGCCCCACCCCTGCATGCTCTCAGAAAATCCACCCCTATAACCAACAGTCCCGAAAGAGAAGATATCCCCAAAGGGGAGGGAGGGAGGGTGGTGATGTCTTCTTTCAAAAGAAGCCAACGCCACATCCGCTCATCTTCTTTTTGACTCGAGGGTCCAGCCCAATCTTCATGTCACTTCCGGTGACGCTGGTACCAGCAATACCTCCCAGTCAGGCACCCTTGTGCCTAGTGCAGGGGTGGAAACTTTTTGACTCGTGGGCCATAATGGCTTTTTAAATTTAACAGAAGGGCTGGAGCAAGAGTCTGTAAGGACCGCCCAGCGTAGGTGTCCTTAGTTCTCGTAGCCAAGACAGGAAATGTAAAAAAAAGAAAATGATATATAAAACAATATTAATAAATAGAGGCTTTTGATAAACATAAACACTGAGGGCAAATTACAGACATTAGAAGACCCCAACAATCATCCTCTAAGGATTATCTCCACTTATTCCAGGGAAAGGGTGGAGAATAACTAGGTGACAACTAGGTGGCAAAGGGCCGAATTAAAAGACTAAGGCCGGTTTTGGCCCCCGGGCCTTAGTTTGCCCATGTCTGGCCTAGTGCCTAGATGCAGGTGTTATTAAGCAAAATACATCATATATAAGAATGCCGGTTAATAACATTTTCATGGGAAAAAGATGAAGATATAACTTGGACAGTAGCCATGAAAAAAGAGAGGAGAATCTTTGTTACCAAGTAAAATCCACCAGAGGGCACTTGCTCCTAGAGAAGGTGGAAGTTCTGGTTACAAACGGCAATGATTGGTGAAACTAAAATGCCATTTGGTTTGGTTTTTTTTGCACGTCCTAGGCCATAAACGTTTCAACATGTCAATATAAATTGGTAACAAGCGTGTGCATCTAACTTTGCAAATAAAGTTGGAAGTATTCTAAATAATATCAGATTCACTTATATATTTGTGCTCACAATTGTGTGCCCCCCCCCCCCTCTAGTGTAAGGTTCTCCATATGTGTGTGATCTTATACCTCTGGCAGGCTGAAAAAAAGAATTGCCCCTATTAATTAAATCCCTCTCGGACTCTTTTTGTAAAAAAGTTTCCCATTACTACCATCAAATCACCTTCTTGACAAGAGACCATCATCGATTTTCCCATTACTCAAGAGAATTGAGGTCTTTTGTTGATGGTCAGTGTTCGCCTTGTACACCATTTTGTGTGTAAAGACAACTGAAATCTTATTGGACTATATACGTTTCCTACATTCAATTCTTTTTCTCTTGTTTCATTTCACAAACTTAATTTTTTCCCAGCTTGCATTTCTGTTAATGCTGTATATTTCCATTTCTTAAGCCCCCCATACATGCTTAGATTTTTTGGCCAATCGACCACAGTGCGCGCTCACATCCGTCGAAAAATCGGGTGGAGACTTAAAGTTTAATTTTTAAATTTAAAAAACTGGGTGGGGCAGGACTGTGCAAGCCATCCCTGCAAGACTGACGATAAGTCAGGAGTTAAACTTTACTTATACACAATTGGTATTGTAAAATATGTGTAGAGATAATATACATTGAAGTACACTGTCCCTTAAAAAATACATTGCAGTTTAAAATGCCTTTTATTAAAGAAATCCAAATATTGAGCATTGGACTGTATGATTAACTTTTTACCACTAGATGTCATACATACCAAAAGGAAAATAATCATGCTGCCATTCCTAGAAATACACCCTGGGTTTAGAAATACGATAATGCCCAAATTAAAGGTCACTTGCTACAATCCGATGAGTAAATGCAGCTGGTTAAAAAATTTTAGTTTATTTTGTTCTTTATTAGTCTTGCCTGTACATGTACTTAATATTTTTTAATCTGGGGGCGCTGACCCTCATTCTTAACCTGTATTTGAATACGGAGGGGGGGCTCGAGAATGTTCCGAAATAGAAAAGAGGGGACGATGGAGGGTTACATAAATACACAGGGCACAATATCTGCTTACGATGGTGTATATCCAGTCTATGTGACAAGTTTAATAATCTAATGCAAAATTAAGAGTTTGTTGGAGGTTATCCAAACTGGCACCATAATGGTGCATCAAGTAGCATAATAATATGTCTGGTTTATATTGTCATGTATATGAGCATTTATTGAACAGCCAGGTTTCAGCTTGAACAAACTGGTGTGTCTAAGAATATTGCATAAGATTAATGGGAGGATTGTTTGCTATAATATATTCCAGCACAAAATGTTTCAGTACATACATCCAGCCACTTTAAACAAGTACAAGAAATGAGGCGCACAGTAGCATACACAACGCTCAGAGACATGCACAGATGGCAAATAAATGTTCTGGCTGACGAGACTGGAAACAGAATGGAACAGAAGAGCAAAACAAAGCTCTTACTATGTGTTTCCAATGACAAGATCACTGATTTGTGAGATTTATATATAACTACATGATTAATATAGCTGACCAATTGAAAGCATGGCTCCTACTGGTATATAGAAGGTGGGGTGTATACCTTCTACTCCTAGCAAGACAGTTCAACAGGAGTATTTTTACAGCTGGGTGTGGAAGGTAGAATAAAGGTGTCAGCCAAACCTCTAGAAAGCAGTAGAGTCACTAACCATCTCTTCAGTAGAGGTTCAGCTGAAGATGGCTCAGTCAACATAGAACAGCACCCTCCATGCAGAAATAAAGTTGATGATAAATGGTAGCAATATGCCCCTGCAAAAGTGGAGAACAAATATTTTGTGACATGTCATAACAGTGCCAAGTTCCAGCCCATCTCTTCTGCCACATAACAAGTCATACTGTATGGCCAATATTTTACATGATTCCTGAACGATCAATTACCATACGCGTTCTCAGTGATCGATTGTTCAGGAATCAAATGTGGTTGATTGATCCCTCTCGAAGATATGCAAATCAAACAGGGAACCAAATTTTGGTAACTCCCTGTCCAGGGTCTCCATCCAAAGTATGAAAAGGGAATCAATTGCGCAAAGTGGTGCGCATCAATTCGCCATTGACTAATGTTTAAGCGCAGCGTGGTGACATTACCACCCTCGCTTGATTGTTCATCAATCAAGCAATTATCCACCCATGAATGGTCAACCTTAGGTAGATGTGGCTCCCTCTTAAGCTACACACACATATAGCAATTTGGTTGCTTAAAGCAATTTTACTGATCGTTCCCAGCAACCAGTACAAGCACGGTACAAACAATGCAACTTGTTCTATGGGAGAGAGAAAGGGACAACAAGCAAAAGGTACGGCATCCTTCACATCAGACAGGTCAGTTGTTCAGCAATCCATCAGATGACCGTCATACAGACATTAGATATTATGCCACGGGGATCATGTCAGCCAACAATTTTCTAGCATGTGTACAACCCGAACATTGAATATTTACCAAATACCTACATTTGGAGAGCTAAATAAGGAATCATTTACATTTTTATCCACCAAAAGGGTGTTTTGTCAGAATTTCTCATATATTTCTGATTACTCTGGAAGAAATATAGTTATAGACCCCAAATTTGCGTAATTTAATACAATGAAGTAGTTCAAGCAAACTATGTAACTGTGGGGTTACCTTCAAACATTTATCCTTCATATGGAGTATTACAATGAGTGCACGTTAAATGTTGGTGTTCTGCATGTAAATGTGCATTGAGATAAGAGACACATCCTATGGGCCATAATGTCATGACTTCCATGATGAGAACAATACAAAATGGCACTGGGTTGTGGTGTCACACACCCATTTTCTATTAACTTCTCAAGACTTTTAAGCTGGCCATACACCTTTAGATCTCTCTGTCAGATATCCTTTAGATCTACCAACAACTATGTAGTGCCGGGTCCTCTGCAATTGAACACAGGTAAACTTGATGGTCTAGAAGGTCCCTCATATTACATGGTTTTGGTAAAACAAAAGGAGATCTAAAGGAAATCTGACAGAGAAATCTAAAGGTGTATGGGGACCCTAAAAAAGACTTTGCAGCTCCTGGTAAAACAAAAAAGCCTTGCTCAACGTTGTGCCATTGTCTTCCCTGTGAATTGATTGTAACATTAGATTACCTCTGTTACATGGAACCTCAGCCTATCCTTTAGCTGACCTTTTCTAGAGACTTTAAAGGAAATGGAATATAACTAGACAGTAAAAAAATTAGTATTTGACAGCATTTTAGTTTTTATGTGGCTTGTAAAATATACTTTCTTTTTATAGCAGAAGTAAATTGTATATCACTGAACATCTGTCTGGGAAAAACACAAATGTTAAGTTTGCTGATTTTTGCTTGTTTGACAGTGTTGGCTCAAACAAGAAAAATACAGCTGTGGGGAAGCGGAAATTCCTGTAGACCTATACGCTTGGTTTCCTAATGCTTTAACCTTGATGCCGGTTTCATTGTGACCACATCACAAGCACTGACATTAGTGTTGTATTGTCTGTTCCCAGTCTCATGCAGAGTGGGATCTTGTGAATTCTTCAACAGGTCAATAAACAAGCTAGACTGACCATCACATAAAAAGAAGTCAAACTCTAATTTTAGAATATCTTATGCTAAATGGTGACCTGAAGATGAGCACCAACCTCATTAGTAGAAAGCAAAACATTGGAAGCTGTGCTTGTGATGGATCCAAGTTTCTCTAGAAGTATTCCCACCAAATAAAAAACAATGATATATAAAAAGGAATGAAATATCAAGAGTCCTAGGGTGGTCATGAAATGTTTCACCATTGGGTGAATGGTCAGTATCTCTTTGTTTATTTGCCCGGATTAAAACAATACACTAGTCATAATTAGTTTAATTTAACATCGGAATCCCCACACTAGGCATGCTTAATTAGATGTTGAAATTTAGAAATTCGGTAAACTCAAAAACAACAATCATTTAATTAGCATTTTCTTTATTTAAATAAATATTTCATCCCCCATCAATCAGCAAGATTTCTGGCTCCCAGGTCATGATCATAGAAGCAATCAACCTATCACGGTTCCAAACTCTGTACCATGGCTAAGACCAAAGAGCTTTGCAAGTATGTCAGGGAAAAGATTGTAGACCTACACAAAGCTGGACTGAGCTAAAAGACTATTGCTTAGCAGCTGGGTGAGAAGATGACAACAGTGCAACAAAAATTGTAGCCAAACTCACCTTGTGGGGTTTCAATGATAATGAGAATGGTGTGTAACCAGCCCAGAACTACTTAGGAGGAACTTGTCAATGATCTCAAGGTCACCAAGAAAACATTTGGTAACACACTACGCCATGAAGGACTGAAATCATGCAGTGACTGCAAGGTCCCCCTGCAAAGCATATGTACAGGTATGTTTAAAGTTTACCATTGAACATCTAAATGATTAAGAGGAGTACTGGACGAAAGTGTAGTGGTCAGGTGAGACCAAAATTTAAAACACAGCCATGTTTAGAGGAGGAGGAATGCTGTCTATGACTCCAAGAACTCCACCCCACGAGCAAACATTGAGGTGGAAACATTATGCATTGGAGGTGTTTTACAATTCAGAGGACAGGACAACTGCACCACATCAGGAGTGGGATAGATTGGGCATTGGAAATTGTGGGTTGTGGTTGGGTATTTCAGTATGACAATGATTTTAAACACAAGGCCAAAAAGAAGCACATGAAAACCATGGAGTGGCCTAGTTAGTTTCTAAAGCCTAATCCCATAGAAAATATGTGGACATTCGAGTTACCACACATCAGCTATAAAACATTCATGACTTCTGCAAAGAGGAGTGGGCCAAATTCCCCCTCCAAAATGTGGCCAACTACAAACTTTTGCCACCGAGTACTAAGACACACTTTGCAAATATATATTTCTTTCATGAAAATGCAGTTATTTCTAACTTTAACTGCATTTTTCTGGATGTGCTGCAGTTTGATATCCAGTCAGTCAGTCAGGTCTGTTTTGCATTTTTACATTTCCTTTTAAATCCAATGAAAGCATGAGTGCAGAAATGCATGCAGCAGTTCTGAAAAGGAATGAGAACACTATTTCAAATAAGAATGGTACATGGGTTTCCTAAAGGACATTTTTGTATCCTCAAATCACAAATCTCCCATTTTAAACAAAGGTTTTACCTATATGAATAAAAGCCTGATCATTGTAATCACACTGTGAGCATTAGGTAATCTCAGCCCACTTTTGCCTAAAAGAATTTAATACAACTATGTTAGAAGGCTCATAGCAAAAGTGTACTAGTAGAACAATGTTCAGAAGAGATGAGATCCAGTAAAGCCACATATAGTTCAGGTTTACTTTAGATATCACTGTATACTTTATAGAAACACTTTAGATTCTGCATAATGTTAGGTTTGACAACATTCCTGAAGCTTGACAGCTGTGAAGCGAAACATGAAGATGCTTAAAATCCTGCAAGTAAATTTTATTGCCAAATATAGCATGTAATATAGAGGAACAGGATTTATTGTGCATCACACCCGGCAGTTACTGGGCTTACAGTGGGGAAATGTATTATGCAATTATGCACCTCTCAAACTCAAACTCTCAAAGCCAATGCACCAGGTTTATTTCGATATTTGAGACCCAATGTGCCATCCTGGGCATCAACAAGACAAATCTAAATGGATCTGCAACTGAATTAACACTGGAGTTAACATCAACTTTCAAGAGACATAATCTGACTGCAATTTGGTAAAGCTAAAGCCCCCCTTCAGATAGACACCTTCAGATTCCTCCATACAATTCAAAATCAGATCTACCAACAACTATGTAGTATAGTGACCTCCCTGATAGAATACATAGTGATTGGAAGGTGTAGAAAGGTCCTCATATGACATGGTTTTGGTAAAAGAAAAGTTGATTGTACAGAAATTGCATGGTAATTGTATGGGGGGCTTAAGGGAAGTTATAGTATAATGATTAGAATCTCAGAATCTCATAGCATCGGTTTGCCATTACCGTTCCATGCAACAGACTACTTACAGCAGTCAGTTGGTGTGATTTACTAATGGAGTAAAGCATGTTTGTTTTGCAAGGGAATTATCACTTTGAAAGAGGAATTCTTAATGCAGGCAGGTTAAAGCAAGCAGTTGACAAGTCTAATTTATGTAACAAATGCAAATTTTCAAGCATACATGTGCAATATTATTGTGTTCAAGTATCTAATAGTTTGTATGAGTAAAAAGGATCTACTTTTCATATAATTAGTCTATTGGAACAAATGTTCAATTTGTGTGGACGTTCTCAGTTCTCAAAGCCAGCTTGAGTTTTGATACATTTGGCAGGTATTAGTGGGTAGGATTGAAAATAAAAAAGTCCATGGGAAGAGGTAGGTTGCCAAATCATACTAGTGATCCTGTTGTTAGCGGTAATTAGAGAGAGCACTCCTCCTCTTCTAAGGTTTCAATCCCTACCAGCATCACCTTCGCATTTTTCCACCCAAGAGTTACAGAGAAAATGTCTATGTATCTTATAGAGCTAATGAAAATTGAAGCCCACAGTGTGTGAATTCACACATATGGTGCAAAAAAAAAAGAAATCATGCTATGCTTTTCCCGTATGTCCCATCTCCAAAGAGACTGCAGACAGTTGCCCTGAAATCTTTGGGACTGTAGGGTCCTGACAGGTCAAGGTGTGTTCCAGCAAGGTTTTCAAGATTGGAACATTTTGCCTATTGGCATTCATTAGGTGTATAGTCGCTTCTAACCCAGAGACTAACTTATAGATACTTACCATAAACTGGCAGCTCATCCTCCTGTGAAGTTATTATCTAAAAGTTAGTTCCTGGCTTAGCAGTGCCTCTTCTGCCAGTGAATATCAGTATACAATATGTTCCAGCTCTGAACACCCTGCTAAAACATGCTTAGGTCTTTCTCAGAAACCTAACTAACAGGTGAATTCAGGGTAATGGTCTGCAGTCTCTGCGAACAGCAAATGCTAAAACATCCTGCGAGGGTCCAGCTCTGCACACTTTAATGGAACATGCTGAACACTCTGTCAATAATTTCCATTCCTCTCCATGAACAAAATGCAGTACATGTTTTTTTTTAAGTGATCAGATTAGAGGTTTTTTTTGAGAATGTTAAACTAGTGATTCTGTTGATAAATTGGGGTGGTAAGTTCAACTGATATTTTACGTTTCAAAAGATGATACAAAATTTATATTGTAAATGGTTCAGGAACAGCAATGGTAGGATCTATGCCCTCGAATTTTGGCCTTACTTCCACTTTAAGTTACAAAAACATTCAAATAACAAGCCAGTCACTCTAATAAACAGTGAATTGAGCATAACGCTAACCATACATGAATGGGATTTAGTTCATTTGATACTAACGTTGATTGGTTTGTTTAATATAAAGTTAAAATTAAAGTTTGATAATTACATATAACATGTTTGAAAACAATAAATGAATAATTAAAATAGATTGATCACAATATTACACTCTCTAATGGATGTACTGGTGATTTTTTCATTCATATTATTGTTGCCAAAGAAATAAGGGGAATGAAAAGCTTCATCTTCAGAAACTAGGTCACTATGCTTAAAGATGATGAGAGGTAAAATAAGATATTTATTGGAATTTCTGTGTTTGGATATTCATAAAGCTGCAATAAATGGAATGCAATATTGCAAATCTAGAAATGTCTGATGATTATGTGGGGTTTACTTTCTCTAAAATGGTGCATGTTAGCATGATAAACAATGCAGTGAGATATTAATGGCACCATGGGAAAACATCTCCAGGGTATATATGGTATAATTATGGTTCATAAACATAGATTTCAAGTTGGCTTATGTAAAAGAGCTTCACGCTTGTTTATTTATTTTTTCCAAATGTATTTTTCTGTGTTACGTAGAGCTGGCAAGTTTTCAGTATTGCAGAATACCATATGTATATCTATACACACTAGTCTAAGCCTCAGGATGGGCTGTGAGTCTAATATTTTTATTACAGATTAGCTATTTGGAAAGCAACATCTGGTTCAAAAAATGTGTGAAGCTTAGAAATTCAAAATGTAATGCCAATGTAAAATGCTACTGTACAATACAATACAATACTGTATCGTATCCTGCATATTACCAAAATAAAAAAACAATAAAAAAGTGCTCATAGTCATTAAAAGAGAATTCTATTGAATATATATACATAATGACACCAAATTCACACAAAACCCTCCCATAGAACCTTCAGACAACAATGAATAAACTGTAATGTACACCACAAGCTGGACCACAATGGGACCAGTACCAGTCACTATGTTGCTCAGGAGTGGGCAAACTTTTTAACTTGTGGGCCGACATAGGGGACATAGGGGCCGGACAATGTATCTGTTAGGGCCGCCCAATCCTAAGTCCTCCCAGCCTGGGTGAAAATGTAAACATTGATACATAAATTTTAAAAAGTGATAATCATACTGGTTACCAGGGAGGTTTAAAGGAAAAAATATATTTAAAAAATTATAATATATATATACTGTATATAAAAACTGAAGCTTTGGGTAGTAAATCTAAGCAAACTACGGCCTCTAGCAGGAGACCTTTAAAAACCTTTCCTTGGCATTATCTCCACTTATGGCAGGAGGGGAGCCAGAGTATCTAGACACCAAAGTGACAAAGGGCTGCATCAAAATGCTAAAGGGCCAGATATGGCCCCCAGTGTTTAGTTTGCCCAATGCCTGATCTTGCTGGTAGATGATACAAAATCTATATGTAGAAAAACAATGTGTTGCACCTATATAAAGGCTTCCTCAGGTTAAGTACCGCAGTAAAAAACTGAACAGGTTTCTGTCAGACATGGTCACAAACAATTAGGGTATATCTGTGATGTCAAAGCACCAACACCATGCCCACTATCAATTTAGAAACCTTATCCTGTGTGCCCCTGTTGAGACCAGTGAAGAGCAGTAAATATTGCCTTAAATGGTCTACTTTAATGTGAACCAGCCTTATCCTCCCAGGTAATCTCTCCTAATCTCTCCAAATGTTCATTTCACCAGGTTAGTAGACTCTCCTCTGACCACAAAATTCACCTCAGTTACAAATTCTTCTCAGTCCACTCTCACATAACAATGACATTTGGATTGGGTCAAAACAACCTATTTAATCAAATTGTTTTAAAAACTAAATGTGTATACATTTTAGGATCAGCAAGCATCCTTACTTACAGCCTACACATATATGCTGACAGTTGACTACATTTTCTGGGAGTCAGAGATTCTACCAGTAGAAAACCCTACCAGTCCAAGCACATCCTATAAACATGTATAAACATTTCAGGGATATAGAAGAAGGTTACAATGTTTCAAATGAAAGTAAAATAGAGGAGAGCGATTTTTTACTATACTTAAATAACTTTCTGTTTTGTTTTTCTTGTAGTGTTTCCAAAACTTTTCTCAATGCTTATCAATCACAAACTCCTACACAACTACACTGCCAGTATCCAGGTCAGTTAAAGGATGACTTGTATTCATGTCCTCAACTGTTATGCAGTGTCCCACTACCCACGTGGGCACTGCAAGTGTCATTGTACTTTTCATCTATTTATAAGTGTAACCTGTTTATAACCTTATTCAAGCTGCACAAGCAGGATCCCTGCTTACAGGCATGTTAGTTTTGCACTACACTGAGCCAACCACTAGGGGGGATAACACATCCTAAATATACACCTCAGCTCAGGTATATATAGTCTAGGGCTGTGATGGCAAACCTATGGCACGCGTGCTGATTTGGGAATGTGAAGATCTTTGCCCAGCACTGCCAGCCAATCAGAAGCTGGTGGAGGGACTAGCACTAAGCAAAGGAAAAGGTGAGAGAGCGCGTGTGAGAGTAGAATACAGAATGAGGCAGAAGGAATTGTAGCAGAGCAGGTTAGAGGGCACTTTGGTGCTCGCTCATCACTACTGATTATATAGATGCAATAGGGTCACAGAGGGGTACGTAATAGAACCTCAGGATATGGAAAGGCCAGACCAGATGAGAAGTGTAGGGGGGATGGGTCTTATATGGGAAGGTCTCACTGGTGGGGGGGGGGGCATTAAAATGTGCACCTGGAATATTCCAAAGTCATATGTTTGGGAGTTAGTGAGAAAACTAACACAATAGTTCTCTAAAAGATTCAGTCCTGGAGTAGTACAGATTTTAAAAGTGTAGCCCCTGCCAGGGACAGGAGCTGATAGAGTTAACTGTTTAGGAGGGAGAGTTGGTGTCCTAGACAGGTGCAGTTAAAGTTGTCTGTCAGCATAGGCCTTGGCTCTCTGCCAAGGTCTGTGAATGTATCATTTTGTGTGCTCTCTACCTATTTCTGAGTGGCTAAGGGAAATTGCGCCTTTTCCAGAGAATGGGAGGGGAGAAGTTGATATAAGGGTTAGAGACAGGATGTGAAGTGAGTCTTGGCCCAGGGAGCCACCTCTGATGGGGGGCCCTGGGAGTGATGTGATGGAGAAGTGATGGTGATGAGTTGTGCCTAGCTGGGGACCAGAGAAGAGAGAGGATCTGAGTCTGGGGCGTCCAGCTAGAAGGGAGGATCGGTTACCTTGTCTGCGGAAGGGTAAAGGTCTCCAGAGCAGCAGCCGTTGAGGACAATCTCCAGGAGCTAAAGGGGAACTCTATCCAGGTTCTGAAGCAGACGGATCAGTCGCAGTGAGGTCTGTTTCCAAGATTCCCCAGGGAGGATTAGTCAAGACAGTGCTGTGCTCGTGCTATTGAGAAGAGGAAGCTGCCTAGGGAAAGCTAGGCCAGAGTCCATTGTGTGTGCTGCTGTGCTATTGAGAGGAAGAAGCTGCCAAGAGAGGAGCTAGGACCTCAGTCATTGGAACAGCCTTGTCCCCAACCCTCCTTCCACCTGATGACATGTGCCAATAAAATTTCCACTTCATTTTCACGTGTCTCATGGTAATTTCTGCTACCCAGTATCCCACTACACACAGCAGCACCTACGGGTGCCAGTGCTACAAAAGCACCATCCTTATTTTCCTGTGTGGGGTTTAACAAATGTGGGTCTGGTCTGTCCAAATCTGGTTGTAGGGGTACAGGGGACTTCAGATAAGTTTGACCATGCCCATGGTTTTGCATCCTTTCTTATTGTTGTTAGTAGCCATTTCCATATTAAATATGTTTTACATTAGGATAGCTAATCCCTAAATTATATCCAATAAAATACCTTGGCTGTGTGAGCTTCTAGCATACACACTCCACAGGAGCCCTTAAAAAGAATCTCCATATATATAAACAATCTCTGTGAGAGGTAGAAGAGGCAATCATTTTTAACAGCAATGTATAAAATGTAAAATTCATAACATCATATTCTCTAGTGTACAGGGGGGGAAATTTGGAGACAATTTGTTTTACATTTAAAAGGAAGCGAGATCAGCATCCCAGCAGACACAGCTGCTGCGGTTTTGCCTCAAATCAAACAGAGCAAAAGGTGGAACAAAAATGCCATCCGCATGCAGATATTTTTATTCAAAATCATATTTGCTCTGCTCTTTCCTTTTTCGCATCACAGGAAATATATTACTCGCTGTGTGCGGTTTATAAACATTATGCCACCTTGCCCTCAACCCTTCCCTGACATCTCCTCGCTGTGTAATAAATATGGATTGGATTCATATGTTGTATGTTAAATGGATAAAATACTACAATACATTTATGAATGCTTGTTATCTACTTGTGTTGTTTATTAATGATTCAATGGCATGTTCTCTGACTCTTTATGATATTTTGTTTCTCCAATAGTTTGCACATATGAAAATAATGGTTTGGTTAGCTCTTAAGCAAAAAAACTGAAGTATATTGAAAACCTTTACATCTTATGTAAGCCCTGAAGACAAGTGCTAGTGCCAGGTAACCAGTTCTTTGATGCATAATGTATCCGACCCTTCTGTATACTCATATTTGGATATAGTACTTAGTTCTCCATTTTGTATGATCTTCCTCCTGGCACATGGGTCAATCCTTCCCACTTGAAGAAAGCTCTGTCGAACAGGGAACCAACATGTTGGTAAACCCTGTTTAATTTCCATTTGGATGGGGACCCAGGGTCATATGATCTCTGTGTTTTTCTGTGGTTTGGTGGTAGGAACCAGCAGGGTGCATTTCAACACCCTTTTCTGAAGAACCTGTGGTACTGCTGCCAGTAGTATTGGACAGTAATAGGCCACATTTACAAGGTCAGTTGTCTTGTCTTGTATGTATTTAATGGCCCGTTAAGAAGCCAAAATTGTGCCTTTTTACTGCCTCCATAGGCTTGGATGATTCCAGCATTTAAAAACTGACAACAATAGTAAAACGCTACAATCGCCTGTCAGGACTTTGAAGAGTAGTTTTCAGGCGTTTATTGAGCTATAGAAAACAACTGGGCATGAAGAAGGACAATTTCCTTCCCAAAAAAACACGCTGAATTGATCCATAGTTGTTTTTCCATGCTTTAAAATGACTGTATAAACCAAAAGAAAATCACCTATAAAAGGATGTCTTACCAGACACAAGAATATGCCCAGGGAATGGAAATGACATGAGTCAGTGAATTCAGCCTGAAATTCTGAAAAGGGCGGTGGCTAGTCTGATGAAATGGGACCTTCTATGCATAAGCAATGTTCTCTAGTAGACTGCCATATCATTTATGCTCTCATATGGTGCTGAGTTTCTATAATCGATAATGCATACATCCAAATAACAAAATGGGCGGGCCATGGACAGTAAGGCATGGAAGGAAATGACTAGATAATGCTGCCTGTCCTTCAGCAGGGCCGGGGCAAGGTCCACCAACAACAGAGGCTGAGCTGCCCAAGTGCGCCTCCCTCCCCCCCGTCCTCATCCTCCATGTACCATGATCTGGATGAATGAGAACCTTCCCAG
>CM070036.1:111287136-111298469 GCA_036250615.1 Ptychadena robeensis
AGATCTGACCAGCCGCCCAGAGGCTCGAGCCTGTCCGGCCTCTGTGTCGGCCCGGCCCTGTCCTTCAGTTATGAAATGAATCAGACTTGCAGCAGTTGTATTGAAATGGGAGTCCAGGAGAAGAGACCATACAAATGTGAGCAATTAAAGTGTAGGCCAAGGAGTTCAATTTAATATTTATGCAAATGCAACATTTAATTAGGAACTTAACTTACCGTATATATTTGAGTATAAACCTATTTTTTCTGCACCCAAAATATGCTTAAACAATGAAATTAATCTTATTCCCAAATCAAATCGTGAACATTTGCAGTCTGAATTTGTGAGCAAAGTCCTCGAACATGATATTGTCACCAAAATTGCTGGAGTTAGAAAAGGGTTGTGGGAACACTTATAAAAACAAATAAATCTTCCTCTAGCACATGTAGTTTTTGCATATGTAAAGTTCACAGTTGACAAAAAATTTCGACTTGACTTTGAACATCCTTTATGTCGCTGGTTTTAAACTATACCATCTTATAAGGACATCTCAATAAAAAAGCACATTTGCAGTGTGTTTCTGTACCTTAGCTGCTGCATTTCCCACCACCACCCACCATACTAGATTTATTCAGATTTTCCAGGTTGTTTTGGGGAAATTAGGCACTTTGTCTTATGCTAAAGTATATATGTATACATATACAGTATATTTGTATTTGTTATTTAAGAATGGACACCTCAGATTATTAATTCTTTAATCCACAGAGCTTGGATATGTCTGTTATTTTCTTTTAGGCAAGGATTTTTGTATGTGTCCCTTTTGTCATCTTAAAATAATTGAGCAATTGCACACATGACATACACAAATCTCCTTTACCTCGGAAGCCTCTTTATTTATATAATGTTGTACTCTCTCTCTCCCTGTATTTCGCAAACAATATTTTTGATAGATAAGAAGGGTACTGTTTATGGAAAGGTTTTTCACATGAAAGGTATTTCACAAGTTCAGGGCACCATAAACTGTGGTGAATTGTTTGGCAATATAAAATAATACCTCGTAAGCCATTTTTTATTACTTGTTTTGTGTTTAACCTTTTCTTGTTTCTGATATTTGTGTACAAGTTGTAGCTCATTCATTTACATTGTTTGATTGTGTTAATATAGACAGAAGTATACGATTTGCTGCCTGATCATCCTCTACAAATTTTAAGGCACCAAAAAAAAGTTAACTGGCTCCCTTTATTCATTGTATCTCAGACACTGAATACTGAATGTGTAACACGTGCTGGGTCTCAGAGTTGGGGTTGGCTGCTTTTCTTGCTCCCTTCTCACCCTGGAGACATCATTCTGGAACTTTCCTCCTTAAGTTCCACAGATTCTATGTGCAATCTTCACCCCCTTGGACAACAGGCTATTGCTGGGGCTTGATTGAAAGGATGTTACTTTAAGGCTTGCATAAGTTCCAGGGACAGAAGTAGGGTAGAAACTGGAGGTATAGAAAGTAGAAGCTCAGTCTCTTTAGCCTGTTCCAAGTCCAAGTGGTGTGTTGCTTGCCCACACTCCTCCGCCTTATTACTAGGTGACAGTTCCAGGGTCTATCAGTTACCCCCTTTGGTCACTCACATGTAGCTCTGGTTCCTAAGTCCTACAGATGGCCTGTCTGCATCCCATAAGACAGGATCTCTTCTTTCTAGCAGATCCTTCAATGAAGAACACGGGGAATTCCCCCACTATGCTATTTATAAACTCTGGATGCAAGCAACACCTCCCCATAGGCAGGGTCACAGAATATACAGTTAACTCCTTACTGTACAGTATAAACTACATTAAGCACTACATTAAACTACATTAAGCACATACACATTCAGTCAACATGGCTTTACCTTGAATTTCTATCACATCTTCATTTTTAGAATGGGAGAACTCCAGCACCACTGATTTCAGTTTTTTTACATGTAACTGGTTAATATTGCCTTTAATCTTTGTGTAAGTATTTGTACAAGGCTTGTTTACAAGGCAATCACAAATGTTAATACTGAAACTTGTTAGCATAGTTTTGTCCTCTTAGTCATGTTTTTTTTTTAATTCTCAGTTTGTTAAACTAAAAAAAATCCACTCTGATTAATCTTATACATTTATATAAAAAAAAAACTTTATTTTCTGCTCACATAGCTTTTGTAAAATTGGGCTTTAATGAGTGAAGCAAATGTTTACAGAGGAATGATGCCAAGACTGACGGATCAAAATCTTGAAAGCTGGCTTGGCCATCTGTGCCATGAATTTTCGATGGCTAACTAACAAGAAGGTGAAAGATAAAATCTTTGCTTTGCGCTCAGATACGCTGTGAAAGTAACCAATCAGGGGAAGGGCTACTTGCCCCCAATTCTACACAAATGGAAAAAAGGAAGAAGTCTTCAGATAATTATTTTCATCCATGACGTTTAGTCATTTTCACTTATAGTAAAACAGAAAGGGTTGAAGGCTGAGTATAGCCATGACCACAATAGTCAAACCAAATTGAAAGAGTCAAACAAGACCTTTAAACTTCTTGAATGAATGCACCGATCCCCTTCAGTTAGGAGGTAGATATGAAATGTTTGATCATCCAGCTTGGTTTGGGATTTATAATGTGATGGGAGTTAAAGGGTGGACCTGACCTCTGTCTTTGTGTTTCAGGTATATATCCTTCCTTATCTTGGGAAGGTATCACCGCAGCAGATTGAGCTGCGGAGGTGACAAAAGTTCTTGGAGGAGATGCCCTCTTCACCCATGTGTCTATCCTGAATCTGGATGTTTGCCTATTGACTAGTGATGGGCAAACATCACCGGCATCACTTATGGTTTTAAAGCCGGACAAGTTCTCTACCCGGTCTCTAGTCAAAATATTCTTCCTCTGGCCGGATCTTTCTGCTCCTGATCTGGCCGTACTGTTCGCCAGGAGAAGAAACGCCTATGTTGAAGGCCGAACTGTATTGACCTTTTCTGTGACAGTATATATTGTAACACTATTAAAGTGGTGATTGATTGTTACTGTTGTAAGTGCACACCTTAAGTAGAAATGTAGACTGTTTTAAATCTAATTTGAAATAAGTCATATGGTTTTAGTGTAATATAATACATGCATAATTGAATATCTATATTGATCTATATTGATCACATGTATTGGTGTCACTTATATATCATTGTGTATACCTTGACCTCTCGTTGAGGCAGTTGACCTTCTGTACTATATGGATGTATATATTTTTTTCTGACAAATGTTTTTAATGTATCATGAATAATTTTGTCCTATGTGTTATTTAAAACGTTTTAGTAATAAAATTGTGTAGTATGACTTTCTGTCATACCATTTTATAGATACAAAAGGGAACGTTTTCCCCATCGGTACTGTTTTTGTGGGGTTATATGATATATGGACAGGGCACACTTTTTGACTTGTGTTACCCACATTCCCCTAGTTTATGATTTTTCTTGAAGTTTGTGTCTTGTATTTGGGCCACACTCCAAAGTTTAGACTATTTCAAAATGCTGCAATTGCTCCAGGCTCAGAAGCACAAGCTATGTTAAACTATGTGATTAGCAAGAATGTTAAAAATGTATCCATGTAAATGAATTCAAAGTGAAGTGTGAATACATGGCTGTGAGATTTTACAGCTTAAAGGCAAATTTTAATTAAAATTGCTATGATTCACTCTTCTCAGATGCAGGTTTTTGAGTTACCCTGACACAAGCTTACTTAATTTAGGCAGTAAAGTATATATGATGATAAAATTAGTTGTAGTCAGAATATTCAGTACATTTCCTGGACAGATCCTAATGTAACTCTAAATGACATGACATGCATGGAGAAAAGGAGTTATTATCTTTTAATCTACCTACACGCATAGTAATATGTGCTCAACTTCAGGGTGGTGGGCAGGACTGTTGCTTAGAAATCTGTCATGCTGTATACATAATATTCACCCGAGGCAATCACAACAAAATGTCTTGGTTGACTATTTTCCTACATGTGTGAGAAGCCTAAATGAGCCTAAATGAAGCCTAATGCCATTTAAAAAAAAATTTGTGAATGAAAATGTTACTATCCTCTGAGCCAACATGGTGATGAAAAGATCTCCTAACATATATAAAATATACTTACCTGCTGTTCCCTCGACCATTGACTGTTGCCATCTCTGGCAGCATGGTGGCTCGAGGGGTTAGCCTAGATTTGAATCTTGTTCTGGGCACATCTGCAAGGTGTTTGCATGTTCTCCCTGTGTCTGTGTGGGTTTCCTCTGGGTACTCCAGTTTCCTTCCACACTTCAAAGACCTGCTGCTAGGTTAATTGGCTTCCCCCAAAAAGAATCTCTTATGTTAGCTACACATGACTTAAGCCAACCATAGACGCCTTGATTTTTCAGGCAGATCGGCCACATGTAATCACGCAAGGCAGGTCGCGCCGAGAGTCGACTGTGCACCCTTTGTGTGCTGGCATTTACTTTGGATGGGGACGCTGGTCCAAAGTAATAAGATCGATCTTAAAATTACAGACATGTCTGCAATTTGTTAGATCGATTTCTGGGCTGATATATGACCCAATTTAAGGTTGGCGCATTCAATCTGTGGCCGATTTTACTGTAGATCGATCGGCACGAATGCACACACCGCGCAGTTGGTCGGAAAATCATCCACAAATTGACCCCCCTTTGGCTTTCTTTAGACCGTGACAAATGACTGTGTTAGGGACTTTAGAGTGTGAGCTTCTCTGCGTAATATGTTGGTGCTAAATAAATATGAGATATTAATTATCATCTCCAGTACTGCAAAATAAATGTCAGGCTTCCATTAGTAATACAAATGGCCACTAGATGGCTAGAGTGAAAAATATACGGTATCTCACGAGGCTTGTGAAGGGAGCAGCATTAAGGCAGTGATGTCTAGCTCTCCAAGACTCTCTGCCTGGCAGAAGATGCGATGCCACGTCATCCACTAGTGTAGAAGCAACTGAGGGCAATCATTATGTATTGATTAGAGGTAAGATGAAAGGTGAAGCACAATAAGTAAGTAAAGGTTTGTTTTAGGCTGTAGTTACATTACCAGCTGGAAGGTGTTTTGATGGAACTGGAAGTATCCTCAGTCACACTCAACACCTTTTAAATCAAATAAGAGGTTTATACGCCATATTATATGTGAATGAGGAGCTCATGAACATAGAGCTGTATATATGTCTTAATTTCTGCATGAATTTCAGCTTATGGGGCCATTTAGGACCAGTGCTGCGGCTGTAGTGGGGTTCTTGGCCGGTAACAGACATGCTAGGGGTAACACCACTGCGCCTGTAAACCGCACCGATTATAAGCAAAACATCACGTTTAGAGATGGTCGAAATGAATAAAACTTGATTCTACTTAAATTTCGAGTTTCCCAATCGAATTTCGTTTCGACTGCGAAATTTCTTTTTTTCTAGTATTTTCACATAAGGTGCAAAATTTGGATTTGCTGTATGAGCTATAATAGAAGAATCAGTGTACATAGTAGCAGAGCTTTACAACCAGAGCTGAGATTTAAACCCAATTTATACACAAACTTGACATGTTAGAGCAAAACTTATTGTTTTCAAATGTTTCCCCCAACCCTTCTCTACATCTCCAGCAATGTCCCCCCAACCCTTCTCTACAACTCCAGCAATTTTTGTGAGGATACCATTTTCAGGGGCTTTGCAATAAGCTGACAAAGTTAGCTAGCACCATGCGAATTTACGCCAATGCGAATTTACGCCAATGCGAATTTTTCAATCACTCCCGCATGTGAAAATTTTAAATAAAATGGCGATATGCGCACGTGAAATAGCGGCACGGCAAATCAAAAGCAAAGTTCTTTTTTAAGTTGAAACTTCGATTTCAGTCGAAATATCAGGCTGTTTTTCGACTTTTTCAGCGAAAAGTCGAAATGACCCCCTCAAAATTCGACTATGCAATTTCTACTTAAAAATTCGTACTGCGAATTTTTCGACCATCCCTAATCACGTTCCTACATACACAAGTGTATGGGAGACGCTTGCACTGCATCTCTAAAAATGCGGTGCCGTTACAGTAAAGTAGAAGTTCACTTACAAAAGTGAATATAAGATGTTTTCACTTAAAAAACTTAATCATGTGCTAGAAAAAAAAGTCTTTTACATCAACTCCTTTAGTAACTCAACTCCAGCTGAAGCCAGGGGCATTCAATGGAATCAAGCAGCTGCGTTTCCAGAAGGAGGTCGCACTAATAGCAGCTCCCATATTTTTTGTACTAGCCCTTTTCCTTTAAATGTATAATTGAAAATGTATATGATCGAAAGTAGGAAGACAAATATTTTCCTTTACCTTCAGCAATGTAATAGAGGATTTTGCTGAACAAATTTTTCTTTTGTTGAGAAAATAACCAATAAAGAAGTGTATTGTTTAGTGGTTTGCACCTTATGAATAACTAACCTAGAACAAATGTAAAAATAAAGAAATCTTTTTCACATTGGAATATTGTTATCTAAAACCACCATTACTCATTGACAGATGACATTTGTACTACTAATGCCGTACAGATCAGCCTGTTCTTTTCTATGGGGAAGTGGAAATGAGCAGACAAGCAGGGGGCACCCTACTGTGGAGACTACAATAGTGGTCTAGCCATGGCTTATCACTTACCAAGCTTCAGAGACTCAAGGACACTAGATTAACAAACATATACTGAATATTCAGGGAAATTGGTGAATGATTGTATGTTTGACAACTGTAGTAACAGATATTTGATCAACTTTTTTGAGATCGACTGAAAGTGTAAAGCTAGCCATACACGGGTAAATTCCTGTAGGTTTTCTGTTTCACGTTCAGAGGGTCGTTTGGTCGTTAAATTACCCCATTGACTTCATTGGTGAAGCTCTGAAAGCAACTTCAGCACTTTGCAGAGCATTTTTCACTTGATTTTTAGTCTTTGAAAAAACGAGGGACATTCATATGCAGATTGGGCTATCTTCAAAGATCACATCTGAAAAATCACCCCCAGTGTCATTTCCAGATGTGCTCTTTGAAGTTAACCCTTTCAGAGGGTGCCAAATGGCTTGTATTGGATTTTTTTTATAATAATTGTGTATTTCAAACATTATTATAGTCAGGATCTCCACTAGACCCTTGTACGGCTATATTTTGGGAAGTTACAGGCCTACAACACAAAAAAAAATTCCATTAGAGTCTATGGTGCGCTTTTGGTACAGAAATCTGGACCTTGCAAGAGCGCTAGGGAGGTTAAACGACACTTTCAACTAATGACACTAATCAACTAATGTACCTCAGAGACTGCCCTACACATGACTGGGGTAAGAGTGGGTGGGAGGTCAGTGCAGGCCTTGCTGGATTCAGGAAGTCTGGTGACTTTAGTCCATGCCAGTCTGGTAGAGGGCAGTCAGCTCCAAGAGCCCAGGATTGGTGTCATGTGTATCCATGGAGATACCAAAAGCTACCCCACCGCTATCGTACGGATGGAGACCGACTGGGGGACTGTAAGCCATGAAGTGGGGGTGTCCGCAGTGCTAATGCACCGCATGATATTGGGACGAGACTTTCCCCTGTTTTGGGACCTTTGGAAAGGCGAACAACCTGTACCTAAAGACATATTGAACAATGCTACAGGGGGTCTTCCTGAGCCAGGGTTGCCTGTGTTGGACAATGGCAGTGGGGGAAATAATGCTGAGGATATTGTGTTTCCCTTTTCTGTTTTAGCAGGTGAACCTGAGGTGCTCCCAGAGACCCCAGAGGAGTCCACTATGCCTGATCTGGAGGTCTCTTGTGATAATTTCGGTACCGCCCAGCTGCGGGATCCCACCTTAACCAGGGCCTGGGAAAATGCAAAGGTTGTGAACGGGTACCCCAGGTACCGGGTGGGGAAAGTGTATATCCTCATTTTTCTGTGGAACAGGATTTATTGTATCGGAAAGTGAGGGATGAGGTGGTGGAACAATTAATAGTGCCCCAGCCATTTCGTAGAATGGTATTGGACCTGGAGCGTGATAGAACACATTTCCTTAATGCAGGACAGGATGGCAGCGGTCATGCCTGTGGTAAAGGACCACATGTAAAGAGCTCAGGAAGCTCAGGGGCGTGTTTACAATCGTTCTGCCAAAGTGTGCTCTTTTGCCCCTGGTGACCGGGTGCTAGTGTTAGTCCCCACGGTTGAAAGCAAATTCCTGGCAAAATGGCAGGGTCCATACGAGATCCTGGAAAAAGTAAGCAAGGTGAACTACAAGGTGTATCAACCTGATAGAAGAAAAAATTAACAACTCTATCACATAAACTTAATAAAACCTTGGAAGGATAGGGAGTCTCTTGTAGCCACCCCCTAGCGCCACCCGCAAAACCAAGGGGGAGTCCCTGAGGTAGGGATTGCTGAATCCCTATCTTCATCGCAAAAGCAAGAGGCCAGAGAAGTTGTGCTGAGGAACACGGATGTGTTTTCTGACATGCCGGGTTGCACAAAGGTCATACGGCATGACATTATAACCCCAGGTTCGGATTCGCCTAAAGCCTTACCGCATACCTGAAGCCCGTAGACAGGCGGTGGATTCAGAGGTTAAGAAGATGCTAGGCATAATAGAGAGGTCCAAAAGTGAGTGGAGCAGCCCTATCGTTTTGGTCCCAAAACCTGATGGGTCGTGGCGTTTTTGCAACGACTTCCGGCAACTTAACTCGGTATCAAAGTTTGATGCCTATCCAATGCCTAGGATTGATGAGCTGACAGAGAGGCTGGGCCCAGCGAGGTACATAACCACTCTTGATCTGACCAGAGGCTATTGGCAAGTAGAGCTCACTGAAAGGACCAGAGAGAAGACTGCTTTCTCTACCCCACTAAAGGCTAAACTAGAGGCTAAACAAATCACAGTGTCTTTCCAGGGAAAGTATGGTCACAAAGGACTGGTACTTGGGTATCCAGGAGAAAGATGATGCTGGATTGCAATCTCTAGACACTGGCAAGGACCCCAGTAATGTTCAGGTCTTCACCATGAAGTCTGGCCTGTTCGCCACCCCACTGGAACCCTGACACTGGTATACAGCTGGATAGATAGGGGCTCCACATAGCTGCCCACACGCCCATCTAAATTGTTGCAAGTCACTGATTTTGGAGCAAGTAACATCCCTAGCTAAACCTACTCCATCAGAGCCAACCCCACAGAGCAACTTCCTGGGGCAGAGCCCTTGTTTATATACTTCCTGTGGTCTGGAATCATCTCTAACGGTGCTCTCACAGCATCAATCCACATGTTTTTATCCTTTTAATGGCTCCTGCCCTTGTTTATTTGAGCACACAGTCCAAATAAAGGGTTACCCTCGCAAGGGTTAATAGACATCTAAATAAACAAAAGTGACTCGAAAATGCCAAGCCTCCTGGCTTGGCACCGATCAACAAAAGTTCCTTCTTTTAGGAATCAATCCCCAATCTCCCCTCCCTTTATACCTTGCTACTCTCATAAATACCTTGTACTCTCTTCCCCCGTGCCATAAATAGAGCATCAACTCCCCCTCATCCCCACTGAGGCAAGTGTTCCCTGATCCTCCGCTTATTGGTGACAACCTACCCATTACGCTCTGACGAGGTGAGTGCGGTTTTCCTCACCCTCTATGCATTGACCCGCAACATGACCTCCATATACTAAAGTTCCTTCCTCCTCTCTTGTCCTAGCGAATACTTACGTATTATTCTGTTCTGTAAAAACTCTCCTGATGAAGCGAATACAATCGCGAAATGCGTAGAGATGTATCAAGAACGGCATTTTACAAGATTGTTACAATACTTGGACTTTCATTAAAACGGACTTGTTTTAATACTTTCTTTGTTGGATGCATCACACACCTTTGCTGACCATTATGTTTTAGATGCCTTAAAAATCCCCTTTTGCCTACCCATACCATTTGGTATGAGTAGGGACATTTGAAGAAGTGCTTCTCTTCTTATCTTTTTTGGATTAGTTAGTCGGGATGATGGCACATCAGGGACTTTGGTCGGGGCACCCCCTTTTTCGCACTGTCTTCAACCTCATCTGGGAGCCCTGACTGGCTGGTCCCAACTCTTTTGGGAGACACACCCGGCAATCTCGTTAGGGTCTAGCAGGTGTATCTTGGTGGATACACACCAGCAGACCCCTTTACTGCCGCACATGGACCATCCACACAAGGCCTTTAGTATGAACCAAATGTTGGAATTATAGCGCAATAGAAAATCATAAACTTCGATTTATGGACTATTTTTAGATATATAACACAACACATGCCAATATCCATATATCCAGTGCACATTCAGTGGTACTAGTTCACATATTCGTTGTGTTTCTCTACTGAAAAAGGTTGTATGTTTGTTTTTGTGTGTGTCAAAACCTGCTACAAGTCACACAAGCAGATACTTCCAGTTTAAATATCTGTTTTCCCCAGATTTTTGGGGCTTTGCACTGGGCTTGGTCTAGCTGGGGAGAGGGCATGCATTTCTGTCACCCCCATTTCCTGATTGGCCGTGTAAACTATGCGGACAAGTGTGGATAGTAGGGGGACACCTTGTAGTGACCGGAGAAAGGGCTACAAAACTGTATGAAATGCACTGTGTATATATGCATGTATAGTGCTTATTATAGTTGATGTGTGTCCCTTTAAGGGCTAGACTTGTTGTTTACAAGTTGCTGAAACCCTTTATTCAAGGACACGGTTAATAGTGATGAGTGGCATAGGCAATATTCGAATTCGCGATATTTCTCCTGGCAATTACCTTCAAAATGAATGGTCACATGTGCTGTATATATATTCGCAATCCATGCCCATAAGCATCCCAATGGCGAATATCCCCCGCCATATTTCGCAAACTTTGTGAATTCTCAAATAGCCAATTTTCCCAATTCGCATATTCAAGCTCAACACTAGCTGGGTGCTGCAGACAGCAGGAGAGCCTGACACAGGATGGCTCAGAGGCTGTGTGCCCTGCTTGGCTCTGCCTCCTTTCCCCTGTCGGATGAGTATTGAAGAGGATATTGGTTGGATGGTAAGAGCTGACATAAGATCTGCCATGTTGACCGAATGCATGTAAGAGGCACAAGTGACCTGTTAACTCCCAGTTGTTGAAATGCAGTTTTTCTGGGAGGAAAACAGGATACGTAGACATTTTTGAGGGATTCATAGGTTGTTCTTTAAAAACAACTAAAATAAACTGGTGTAACAAGACTCTGACTGCTAATGATGTGAGATATAGGCAGAAATATGCTGATTGCATTTCTAATGGCCCACATACACCTTACAGTCTTTCCATACAATTTCTGTGCAATCACATTTTGTTCTACCAAAACCATGTAATATGAGGAGCTT
>CM070036.1:111301160-111316578 GCA_036250615.1 Ptychadena robeensis
AACGACAGCAGCACGAAGGAGCTCTTCACCTATCTCACTTCTGCTGCTGATCCACCCTCTTCTGTCTACCACGTAGGCTCTCTTTGTTGCCATCACTATGTATTCTATCAGGGAGGACACTATACTACATAGTTTTTGGTAGATCTAATGGAAATTTTATGGATCGATCTTAAGGTGGATGGGGGGCTTAATATTGATGATAAATCTGTTTAAAAAAAGAAATAACCAGCTGATGGATTTGTCATTTGTAATTTTCAATCATCAGATTGAATATTAAAGTTACATACCACAGTGCTTGCGATTTGTGACAACTTCTTTGAAACAGGTTTCCGGTGCAGATCTACACCCAACCTCAGAAAGTATGCAGTAAGTGCGGACTTACCTTAGGACCTGTACAATGGCGTATTCATATGGTAACTCATGCATAGGTTTCCCATTGTGATCACTGGTGCTAGGACTCCTGTGCAGCATGTTGAATGTTTGTTGCTTGCTCTGTGCACACACATCATTTTACCACATAAACAGCAGTGTAGTACTATAAGCCTGCTTAAAGCGAAAACAAATGCCAGAACACACACTTTCATTCACTTAAAGGAGATACCATATATACTTGAGTATAAGCAGAGTTTTTTTAGGCAAGAATATTTGCTGAAAAAGCCCCCCTGGGCTTATACTAGAGTCAGGGTCCCACTTGCCTGTCCAGGGTTGCTAGGCAAGTTTGCTTACATTCCACCTGTCGGAAACACAAGAAGCATTCACAGAGGCTGCCGGCGCCTGCAAACCAGCGACCATAGAACCCCCGGACAGGTAAGTGGGACCCTTACTCTAGTATAAGCCGAGGGGGGGGGGGGCTTTTTTTGCTTATACAACGGTTGCTAGGCAAGCATTTTCTGTAAAACAAACCGCTACCACAAAAAATGGTTGCCTAGCCACCACAAAAATTGTTGCCAAGCTGCCGCAAAAAATGGTTGCCTAGCAACCACAAAAAATGGTTGCCTAGCTACCGCTAAAAATGGTTACTTAGCAACCACAAAAAATGGTTTAAAATGGTTGCCTA
The DNA here is from genome assembly GCA_036250615.1 of Ptychadena robeensis. Classification (NCBI taxonomy): domain Eukaryota; kingdom Metazoa; phylum Chordata; class Amphibia; order Anura; family Ptychadenidae; genus Ptychadena; species Ptychadena robeensis. Next base: position 111,302,218 of record CM070036.1, read on the forward strand.
GCAACCGTTAATGGTTGCCTAGCAACCGCTTGAAATGGTTGCTTAGCAACCACAAAAAATGGTTGCCTAGCTACCGCTAAAAATGGTTACTTAGCAACCACAAAAAATGGTTGCCTAGCCACCACAAAATTTTTTGCCAAGCTGCCGCAAAAAATGGTTGCCTAGCAACCGTTAAAATAGTTGCCTAGCAACCACAAAAATGGTTGTCTAGCAACCGTTAAAATGGTTACCTAGCAACCGCTAAAAATGGTTGCCTAGCAACCGTTAAAAATGGTTTCCTAGCAACTGTTAAAATGGTTGCCTAGCAACTGCAAAATGGTTGCCTAGCAACCGTTAAAATGGTTGCCTAGCAACAGTTAAAAAAATTGTTGCCTGACAGCCGTTAACAATGGTTCCCTAGCAACTGTAAAAAAAATTCAGGAAACTTGATACTTAAACATGAGAAGGTAAACCCTTATTTTCTATTTAATGGTTCACATAACTATCCCTTCTTTTACAGGTTAACATTGATCATTACCACTAGGAAATAGAAATCACCACATACATTGAGGCAGCATGGAAGCGGAAAGAGTAGACTTTTAACCTCCTGGGCATTATGGGCATTTCACGCCATTCTTCAAAGCACGAAATGCTGCTGCCTGGGCAATCACAGCAGAGTACACTGTACTTCGCCATGATTCCCCACTGTCCTCACGGCCTTGGGGAAAAAGCGGTGCCCCTCCATTAAAATGGAGGTCTATGGCATCGCCCCCTTTGGCGCCACTGATGATGCCTAAGACTCTGGGCCAGAAAAGCTCTGTGAGCCTGCAGCGCTGCAGAAACGCTGCAGGTTCACAGAGAGCTGGCGATTGTGCCCGATCCCGGCATGGGTGTAGTTTGATCCAAGATCAAACTTCGCCCATACTGGCTTCAGGCGTAATGCCCAGGAGGTTAAGGTGCCCATCCATGGGACGATACCCATGCTATTCAACCGAAATTGATCACAGTGTGGTAACATCACCATGGTGTGTTTGATCGCGGGTCAATCAAACAGGAATCCGATGTGCACCACTTTGCACAGCGATTCCCATTCGATGGAGACCCTGGTCCAGTGTTGAGATAATAATACCTCACAACAATTGCTGGGAGTAGTGATGAGCGGCAATATTCAAATTTGCGATATTTTGCGAATAATTCTACTAATATTCGATATTCGTGAATATTGCAAGCGTATTGCGAAAATGCAAAAAATCGCAATTACCTTCAAAATGAATGGTCACATGTGCATTATATTCGCAATCCATGCCCATAAGCATTCTAATAGCGAATATCCGGGGCCATATTTGCGAAATTTTCGAATTCTCTAATAGCCAATATTGGCCGAATATATTCGCAATTGGAATACTCGAGCTCTACACTAATGGCTAATAGCTTTTTCCTGCTGTTTTGGCTCTCTCCTCTAAATATAACTATTCTGTTCTGCTCAGTTACAGGCCTTAAGCCAGCCTCTTTCTTAGCTTATAAATATTCTTTTCTCTTTTCTGTTGATGCTCCCCTGAAGACCTGCAGCTTCCTTCAGCCATGTCCCCAGAGGAGAATCTTCATTCCGGAGAAAGCCTTCAGCACCCCTGTCTACATATTCCGGCAGCAGGTTGCAACGCTTTGCAACATTTATTCCCAAGTCTGAAGCCCATCTCTACCCTCGGGAGTTGCTGTATGTATATACTCCTCAGTAAACTGTAAATAGCCCCTACCAGCTGTGTGGACCTTCGCTTTATTGGGGTGTGAGCTGTGTTTGGTGACTGGACAGATGACATCCATTGGAAAGGACCTGGTCGTGTAAGTAGTATGCTGCACTGCTCCTGCACGACACTACAGCCTTAATTCGCTTCCCCCCTTTTTCTGCCAAGCTGGGTGTCATGACTTATTGCAGGGTGGACTATACCTGTCCTGTACTGGTAAAAAGATAAGGGGATCCCATTGTTTTGCATTGGCAGCTCATGATAAGTGGTTTGCCTGATGCACCCCCATACATACACAGATTTTAGCATCCGACAGACTAAAAACTTTCAATTTTTTTCAATTGTACAATTAGAGATTGATTGATGGAAAATAGAATATACTCCACATGGAATAACCAAGTTTTGATCAATTTTTTTTTTGATTGTAATTTGTACTCAATTTGTACTCAACCGATTAAAATTTTCCGACATGTCCGAACATGTTTTGATCGATTTTTTTCACAATTACGATCAAATTGAGTTGATTGGACCATGTGGGCATGCACCAATTTTCAGTTGACTGATCTAAAAATGTATGGTTTTTAATCGGTCGGCCGCTAATATCTGTGCATGTATGGGGGCCATTAGTGAAATCCATGTTGACATGTGCTGTAATGCGCACTGTTATGTATATGTTGATAAATTCCAATGAATCTAAGTGTTAATGGGAACTTACATATTTGACCAGCTCTTAATGGAAAGGAGAATTCGCTTTCTCATCGGCCTTTCACCTAAAAGGCAATCTCTATGTAGTTGCTATGGATGGTGGCCTCCTGTACATTGAACGTACAATAACCCTCTTTATATCCGTAGCAAACAAGACTATGAAACACAAAGAGCACACAAACACACACATCTATTTTCTGGCAATTTTCCTTCAGCCTGAACATCTCTGGAGAACAAATGAATGTATGGCCCGGCTCGTGACATTTAGCAGCATCATTTATTCAAATGGATCAATTATCCTTCTATGCATATTTATAACCCACAAATCTGGCTTTGTGTAAGACAGAATGTGTGCGCCGCAGAATGGCATGAAATGGCTTAAAAAGCGAAAAACGTCTCTTTGGAGTGCAGTGTCTGTGGGGTTATTGTGTGCTTTACAGAAAGCAAACAGACTGCTTGTTTACATCCTGTTTCTGTATGAGTAAGGACTTTGAACGGTAAAAGATTTTTTAACTATTGAATTTCCAGTCTAGCAGGTGCTGACCAAGTCAATAAGAAATTCAAGTGAATAGGGAATAGTAGCTACAGCTACTCCTGACCTCCAATGTCAAGTGCCAGTTTTTCACTACCGTTGTATGGAGACACTTTCTCACTGACCACCATTGTAAGGGAGCAGTTATACACTGACCACTATTGTGAAGGGGCACGTTTACACAAATGTAAGGGAACAACTTCTCACTTTGACACCAATGTTCCGGGGACACTTCTCACCTGACACCATGTAAGGGGGACACTTCTCACCTGACACCAATGTAAGGACACTTCCACCTGACCACCAATGAAAGTGGACACTTCTCACCTAGGACACCAATGTAATGGGACACTTCTCCCTGAACACCACTGTACGGTGGACACTTTCTCACCTGACACCAGTGTAAGGGGACACTTTCTCACCTGACCCAATGTACGGGGACACTTCTCACCTGAACCATTGTAAGGGGACACTTCTCACTGACCACCATGTTAAGTGGACACTTCTCACCTGAACCACCAATGTAATGGGACACTTCATCACCTGACACCAATGTAGGGACACTTCTCACCTGACCACCAATGTAAGGGGACACTTCTCACCTGACCACCAATGTACAAGGGGACTTCTTCACTGACCACCAATATAAGGGGGTTATTCTCCACTGACCACTAAGGTAAATGGGAAACGGTATAATGGGGAATTGTGTAAGGGGCTAAGTACAGTGATCACTAATCTAGAAAATAGAAACCATTCCATTGATACTATTATGACACAATGTGACAATCATTTGTGACACACTACTTATTTTATTTCTCCAGTAACAATGTGTTCCATAGTATCTAGCTTCCCATTTGTAGTTTTAGTATGTGTGCCACATCCCATATTCATATTAAAAAACAATTTTCCTGGGGTGTGAAGAGGACGGATGCTCTTTGCATTAACCCCTTCACTACCCCAAATGAAGACAGAAAATGTTACAATGTCATCAATTCAATAGATAAACATAATGTATAAATGAGATAAAATTTACAAACATGTATCTTACACCAAGGTTCTACATATACAGAGCAATCAAGTTGTGCAAGATTGGAAACACATTTTCTCGGTAGTAGTTTAGTGCAGAGAGCCGGCAATCGTGGCGGAGTACAGTGAAACAGCTTTTCATGCCATAAAAAATTGCGCGAAAAGCCCGTAAGGCCCAGAAGGTTAAAGTCCCCATGAAGTCTGTTGTCTTCATTTGGGGTAGTGAAGGGGTTGATGCCAAGAGCATCCGTCTTCTTCACACTCCAAGAAAGTTGTTTTTTACTCCAGTAACAATTTACCTTCTTTGCATATATATAAAAATGTGTTATACAGAATGGCATAAAATGCCTTTTGAGACATTTTCATTATTATTTTTTTTTTTTTTAAAGATATAGAAACTAGAGATAAATACAGACATATTTCTGCCCTTCTATAAGGGCCTAATTTCTAAAGGTAAGGATAAGTTTCCACATACGTCGGGACCCTCTCCGCTAAGCGTATACGACGTAGCAGATAGACATTGCCTGCACGGCGGATGGTCTGTCTACACATCCGCCAGTGCAGAGACTCAACATATTCGACTACGTTGAGCCTTGCGGAGCGGCTCGGCGCCGTGAAGACAGATCCTCCGCCGAGCAGGTAAGTGTATCTGCTACATTGGGGTCCCCGCTAAGTGTATATGCTTAGCGGAGGGGGTCCCGACGTATGTGGAAACAAGCCCTAACTCAATTGATCCTTGATTGATCCCTCTTCTTTATGTAATGTCACTATATTTAAAATACTATAAATAGTAAATTCTCAGCTATTGCATCATTTGACCTTCCAGGGCTATTGACCTATTGTGCTTCAAAAGTTAGTGAATGAGTCACGTGGTCCCTATAGAGCGCTGATGACTTGGAGGTAGAAGAAAACCATGGTCATAGGATTTCCGGCACCTGTTTAAATGATTTCATTGCACTAAATAAACAATACCCCTCCCTGTCTTTATACCATGTTAAGGCTGCTTCCACAAATCAGACTGCCAGAATAGTTTCAGGAACTATTCTCCAGAATCTACCTGAAATCTTGTGTAAGTCAGGTTAGGTAGCATTCACCCACACTGCGCTATCGTTTGATGGGTTCATTTTCTGAGATGTTAAGGTGGTCATACAAGGTTAGATTTTTTTAGAAGTCGATAGAATGGAAATCAATGCCTGCCCACCTGGTGCGATCGACCAAAAGTGATCTAATTTGAACATAAAATTGATCGAAAAGTGTTCGGACATGTTGGTAATTGATTCTTATGAAAGAATTGATTCCTGTAAAGATAAATCAGATCGATGATCGAAAAAAAAATTGCATCGCAAATCGACCCGTGTATAGCTAGCTAACTTCTAAGAAGTCTGTACAGGGAGATGTTGTGTCTTTTAGGCCCCATACACCTTACAATGTTGCCATACAGTATCTGTACAATCAACTTTTCATCTATCAAAACTATGTAATATGAGGATCTTTTTTAAACCTTCCAATCACTATGTATTTTATCAGGTAGGACACTATACTACATAGGTGTTGGTAGATCTAATGAAAATTGTATGGAGTGATCTAAAGCCAGGAACACACTGCTCTATATACGAGCTATTTGAGATTCCCGGCAGCAGCACGATGACATCATCTCGCTGCTGCCTGACATTGAAGGAGCTGGAGGCGCAGCACTGCTGTGTCACCCAGCTCCGACCCTGCGGGTCCCCATGCATAGCAATGGACATCGACCGTGATTTATGGTCATGTCCGATATCCCTGGTTTCAAGCAGGATCGGTTGATCCTGCTTGAAAACACTATCTGGCCGCATTAGATATGGGCCAGATAGATGGCCGTGGGTGCATGTAGCGCTCCAAGAAAGCGGCCATCGATCTAGCCCATATATATGCATGTGCTCCCTGCTTAAAGGTGTATGGGGGGCTTTAGAGTTTAGTGTAACAATATAATATATATATATATTATATATATATATATATAATATAACACCAAATAATCCCAAAAACTAATGTACTATTAAAAAAAATCACATTAGTCAGTACTTCACTAGGGAGAAGAGATAGTCATGAAATATTGACTAATATAAATCAGTGTAGATTGCAAAGCCCTGGTGTGCTGGCATTTAGGAAGCAAAACCAATCCCTCCCTACGCTCCAGCAACCCTACCCTCCAGGAGCCACTGTCTTTCCAGCTATATACCTGTGCCAGGTTTCCAGTGGGAGGCTGGGCTGCGTGGTACAGACCTAAGCGTTTCTTGGGGTCTTGCCGGTGTCCACAGACTGCAATCCAGTACCCTTTCTCTCCTGGATATGCTAGTACAGGTGGGGCCATGGGGGGCCAGGCCTGTTCAGTCAGGTCAGCGTGCCCGCTCGATTAGGGCCCCCTACCTATGAAGCCATTTTATGGTGCCCCCTCCTTGACCTGTCATTCCAAACCCTCCCTTCCACCCAGCCTCCCTCCTCTAAACCTCACACCCCAACACTGCTCTGTTCCCAATTGGCCATAAATAAGAATTAACCCCCTGATTCAGTCCAGTTTTCTGTACCAAAAGCGGTATGAGGAATGTAACCACCCTGGAAGTCTGCTGAGATCCAGATTTCTGTACCAAAAGAGCTACATAGGTTTTGCATTTTTTTTTTCTGTTGTAGTCCTGTAACTTACACTATATATATTACAATATGTTCAAGAGTTTAGTAGTCATCCTGACTATAACAAAATTTTAAACATAAAATTGTGTAAACATTAATTGCTAATTAAATTAACACAAATAGCTCAAACAAGAATTAATAAATCATGGCAATCAGTTTGTTGATGGACTAGGACCACTTCTCACTAACCACCATAGAGTTGCCTCTTTGTGGCTATGGGCCACAAAGTAATTCCTAAGCCACTGTTCCCTCCAACTAAATAGTATATAACGGTAATGGGACTTTTGAGGCAGCTAACTGTGTGAAAATTGTATGGTAATACAAAATCTATTTAGTGTTATATTTACATTACATCACCAAAATATCACATATCTTGTATAATTGATTCATAAGAATTTACTGTGAACATGTACAGGGGTACACATAACTTTTTAAGTGAGCTCCTCAGATGAGTACCAGGAGATGTTTGGTACTCATCCCATATGTAGGGTGGTCTTCCTCACCGTCCTCTGCGTCAGCCTCCTACATGGTAGATTCTGCTGCAGATGGACCTCCCTATTGAGCCTCCGATTAGCTGTCTCCATCCACAGGTCACAGCTGCTTTGGTTCACATGTAACTCTCAACAGTACAACCAACGCGTTTGACCCCCGCAATCTCAACCTCAGTAGTTGACCCCCAATCTCATACCCTCCGTAGTGTGCCCTCCAGATCTGAAATACTCAGTAGTGTACTCCCCCAGATCTCATAACCTCAGTAGTGTGGACCCCCAGACCATCATACCTCTTATTGTGACCCCCAATCTCATACCTCAGTAGTGTGACCCCCAGATCTCATACCTCAGTAAGTGTGACCCCGACTCATACCTCAGTAGTGTGACCCCAGATTCATACCTCAGTAGTGTGAACCCGACCCCCCGATCTCAGACCTCAGTAGTGTGAGACCCCCCAGATCTCTAACCTCAGTAGTGTGACCCCGCAGTCTGATACGTCAGTAGTGTTGACTCCCATGATTCATTCCTCTCGTAGTGTGTCCCCCCCGAGGTGGGTTCTATACTCAGTGTGTGCCCCCAGTTATACTCGTAGTGTGACCCCCCAGTTTCATACCTCAGTAGTGTGACCCCCCAGATCTCATACCTCCGTAGGTGTGACGCCCCCCAGATCTCATACCTCATTAGTGTGAACCCCAGATATCAATACCTCCGTAGTGTGACCCCGATCTCATACCAAAGAATCAGTAGTGTGACCCCCAGATCTCATATCTCATCACGTGTGACCCCCCCAGATCCTCAACCTCAGTATTGTTGACCCCCGATATCTCATTTATTTTCTCTGACTTACCCCCAGATTCTCCAACACTTTATAAGGTCCAATAATTTTTTGAATTTGCATTCCCAATTTGACCCCCTAACTGGCCAACCTTTTTAGTTATTAAAGCTGTCCTGCTGTGTTTTCGGTGATATAATTGTATATTTTTGAAATTGGCCAATGAAATTGTGGAAATAAAAAAAACATTTACATTCGTGTTTAAATGATGTTTAAATATTATGGTGGAGCTGTTATCTCAACTCAAGCTTGCATAATCCCGCTTCAGGCCACCGAGTGTCACTACAGACGCTTGTCGTCAGATCCACAACCAGAAGCAGAGCTCCTAACTCAGCAGGAAGGAGGGGGAGGACGGGCTACGGAAACTCCGTGAATCTGCTCTCTGACTGTAGTCCGCAGCTGCGATTCGGATTGACAGGACAGGTACGCAGAGCGGGTTTTAAGACCTAAATGCGTACCAGCGAACCAGTTATGTGCATCCCTGAACATGTATACATTACAACACCCAAATTCGGACAACTGATCTCTATGAGATGGCTTGTCTTGATACGTTTAGCAACCATGTGGCTTCATCAGGAGATCTATTATACAACAAAACAATCTAAAAAAGAGGGTTAATACATCCATAAGAGCAACTGATTTCCATTACCTAACCCATTTCACCCCTGTACATTGTTAACATAAACAGTGTTTAAATTATCTTACCTAGTCTAATCACCTGATGAGCACCTCACCTGAAATGAAATGTGGTTCATAAAGACCGCAGTGATACTGAAGGGGGATCAGTCCAAACCAGGGCAAGCATAGGGAGTCTCTAGCAGAGCTTTTTTGAGGTATATGCCCAGTTTACTGTGATTCTATAGCTCATAATAGGAGCTTGTTGTCCTAACAATATCAAGTTTTGCGTTGTGTCGAATAAGGCCATTGATTTCAATGGCCTAGACTCCACTGGCACATTGTGCTCGCATTGATTGCCTTAAATGGAGTATCAGAAACGCCCCATGTGTTCTTGGAGCCCTCTCTGGGGTCACGCAAGCTGTCAGCACAGAGGAAAGAACTGCAGCCTATTGGTTCTCAATGCATTCAGTGGCCTTTCCCCTCTCTTCTGATTGCACACAGCATCCCATACCCTCTCCTATTAATCTCCTATCTAATAAGAAAGTGTAAGTGTTTTGTTTGTGTATTTGAGTTGCGTATTTGTAATTCAGGTTAAATTGCCATACCGACAACGATAAATAAGTTGGTTTTCAGTTTGGGCACTTGGTCTTTAAAAGGTTCACCATCACTGCCCTATCGGGTAGACACCTAAAAAGTGGCCTGGAAGAAATGAGACAGATGACACAAATATCAGGTAAAATCCACATGGCTCTGGTATTAAGGCTTCCATACACGGGTAGATTTTTGACCGATCGATCACCGCATTCGTTCACGAGATCGAACGGCGTATCAGCAATGGAACCGACATGTTGTTTTTTTTTGGGTCGATCGTTTGGCAATTGAAGTACGTTGGTGGACCCATAGCTCCCTATGCAGCACCCTTTCCGATCGATGGATTTTGTGGAATTGGCCATTTTGGAGATTGGCTCATGTCCAAATCAACCTCAAATCAGATTCCCAAGGTGGTGTTCCTGCGATTCCCACATTGATCAATCGCTGATTCCACGATCGGGAATTGATCGGTGACAAATCGACCCCTGTATGGCTACCTTTAGACAATATTTGTTAGTCTGCATCCAGCACTTGTTACAGAGATCCATTCGATGATATGTATAAAGCACAAAGTCTGTAACACAAAGATGTTAAAATCAGAATTTATTCCTGACACAATTCAGCCATCTAGGGCCAAGGAGATTGTTTATTGCAGCAGAATCGGAGACTTCAATCACATATGAATTGCCATGGTCCTTGGAGAGCGCCAGCAAAGGGAAGAGTATTGATTCTTACATGTATGATTATTAGTTCTTGTTAGTGCTTCATTCCAGTCCGTAGAGGATTCCTGACACAGAAAAAGGAAAATGATTTCAACAATGTCAGCCGGCTTACAAACCAGGTTACTGTGCACTGAACCTGAATGAGAAATGAGGCATCATTTTTAAAGAAAGAAATACCATGACAGGAACTTCAATCGCTTACTTATTCCAGTTTGAAAAAATACATAATTATGGATAACTGGTTTTGTGCAGTGTGATATCTGTATTTATTATTTGTGAATTACCGGTATTCAACAGAATTAAACAGAGTCTGTCTGTCCATCTTTCTAAGGCTATGTTGCCACTAAAGCGATTAATTGCTTGCCGGAATCGCTTTCGTAATTGCCAGCAGCCGATCACCAGGCGATTTAAAAAACAAAAAACCATTATGCCACCATTTATAAAAAAAATCACCTCCATAGAAAATGAATGGATTCGATTTTTGATCGCCTCCACGCGCGATCACAAATGGCCTCGATTCATTGCTATGAGCGCGTTCAGAGGAAAATAATTGTGGCCGCTGACCGCCAGTGGTCAGAGCACAGGGAGCCGCGATTTGATCACGGCCCCAATCGCAACTGCGCGTGATCCTAGCAATGGAGACAAGCCCATTAAAACTAGTGTAGGCGATTGGTGGGCGATTGAAAATCGCGAGCACAGACGATTGATCGCCTGAGTGAGAACATAGCCTAAGGCTGACAGACGTCATTTAAATTGCATGAGTCCAACTAATAAAAAAAACAATCAAGCCAAAGTTGATGTGTGATTGGTTAGCTTTAATGTGCATTAAATTTACCATTTATTGACAGCTGTCTCATTTTGCATACACTGTATTTAATTTGTACAATTATCCCCAGATCAACAATAATCAATTAGAACTCTGGCGTTTGGTTGAAGCAGACGCTGCCCATTAACATTAGTGGCAGGTAGAAAAATAAATCTACAAATTGGTGCATAAATGTGGAAAGTTGTATCTGCCGTCCTAGTAATGTTATATCACTGTAGAGGGAACAAGGGAAGAGAAGGGGGGGGGGGGGGGCAACAGGGGGACTACCAACATGACTTATATTGAAGGAGGACAAAAGAAAATGATGTTATAACCCCTCTAATTAATGACCCCCTAGAGAGTTCTCAGCATGCTCTTCTGGCTAACACCAACACTGAATGGGCAGCGGTGATCTCATGTGTATGAACCGACGTCAATGACGTCATCACGCTGCATTCCCGAGCTGACTGCATCGGTGGGTAACGACAAGTAACGGCATCGACTGGCATCGGCCAGAGAATATCGGACATGGCCGTTCTCTGGCCGGCTGAGCTGTGGGCCGACAGGGATCTGTCGCCCCATGTGCGCATGCCCGTCGGTCGTCGGCAAAACCGGCCGCTAATCTGTGTGTGTATCGCAGGCTTTAGTTTACTGTTTTTCATTCAAAATAGATTAACAAGCAATTGATTGGTCCACCATGGCACGGGATGAGCTGGGAGATTTTGGTTCACAATTATTGCTTTTGATATTGTTGATGGTTAATATTTCTATAAAGAAGTGTTTTCTCCCGTGTTTGGCTCTATGCCAACATCCAAGTGATAAATTATAAAGATTCTACAAGTGGGGGCTAAAGCCCCCCATAGACGGGCAGACTCCCGGCCATAGTTGTAGCAGACCAACCTGCGTGCTCGCTCCCGCCGAGCACATCAAGGTTGGTCTGCCGCAACTATGTGGGAGCCCACCTTGAGTTATGTTGAAAGAAAGCCGGCAGGTCGGATCGCACACGGATCCGACATGCCGGTTCTTTTTCTGCCCGACTAACAGGCAGAGCAGCTGCAGGCTGTTAACTCGGAGAGGGAGTCTCCTCCCCCTCCCAGTTAATTGGCTAGTCTGACAGGAGTCTTGTGTGTCAGTGGAACACACATCCTGGCCCCTCCCTTGTACTTCCTTGATAACTAACTTGATAACTTGATGTCTCTGCATTTCCTCCTTGCCAGATTATTGTGCTCTGCTGCTTATCTGTTTCTTCATTATCTTCCGTGTATAAACCCTTGGCTACTGATCACTGGACTACGCTTCATCTTGCCCCCTTTGTATCTGGTACTATTGGCTTTTTAATTATGCTTGTTATGCTGACCATAAACGTCTCAATTTGTCATGAGATTTCTGACCACAAAGAAATTCAACTAAAATTTGATCACGCACGGATCAGACATGTCGGAAAATTTGTGTCGATCGATCGTAAATCAAAGGACATTGTTAGAGACTTGCCATCGTTTCTATTGATCGACCCATGGAGGCCATATCCCACTTCCATAATTTCCATTTAATTTTTTTTCGATTGATGTGTGACTGAAGGTAGGCATACACATTGAGAATCTGTCGAGAAAGACGAGGCACGGACTGCAGAGGATCGGTGGGCACCCTTTGTGTGCTAGACATTACTTTGGATCCCCATTCAAAGTAATGGGATCAGACGGGAATTTACCAACATGTCGGATCCGACATGCAGGAGATTCCTGGTTGATCTTGCCAGGTGGGTGCACTCAAGTTTGGTAATTTTGTCAGGAATGCACATGATCGGTGACAAAATCATCCAGAAATCTGCCCATGTACGGCTACCTTAACGATCAAAGACTGATTTGCATGTCACAATCGTTTAAAAAATCAATCTCTGGGAGATTAAAGCTAGCCATACACGTCTCGGATTCCATGTCCAATCGATTCATCATCCGATCGATTCCGGCGATTCTGCCGGGAATCGCAGGTGTGATCAATCGGCCAATTAAGAGTATCCATCGCAGCATACCACCTTGTCCGAGCGGATTCCGGCACGATTCTGGGACGATTCCGTGTCCGATTCCACCTCACAAATGGCAACTCCCCCTGATCTGGGCAGAATCGGATGAGAAAGACCAACATGTTGGTTCTCCGTCGGATCCGATTCTGAGCCCCTGAACGATCGGACCTGATCGATCGGACAAGGTGGGCTGCATGCGATTCCGGCACGATCGTTTCGCATGCACGCGCCCGAAGCGATCGTGCCGGAATCCGGTGCGAATCCGACACGTGTATGGGGGCCTTATGACTACTCTTCTGATTGCTCCCTTAGATTACCACTGTTGATTCTGCCAGAACCTGTATCGCTGTTTCAGCAACTGGACTCTGGGCCTGAACCTAGATCGTTACACTGTGTATGCCAAGCTTAAATGACCCTTAGGCAAAAGTTTCTATTTAGGAGTAGGTAGTTTATTTTGTTCTGCCTTTTTTCAAGATGGATAGTTGAAAGGAAGGATATTTGAAGTGTACATTTTAACGAATTGCAAACAAACACAAACGCCAAGCATTACAGCTTGCTAGTCCATATGAGATGTGATGGCTGCATTAGTTTACATTATCCTGGTTACAAAACCTAGAATATGCCTTATGATGAGAATCGGCATAGAACTTCCTGTGAACTGAATTGGCAAACATTGTTATCTTCTCCGCCCTCTGCCACCACCCATGTGAAGGTGATGAAGAGGAAGGATTTGTTTGTAGTGATTGTGAGGATTACAAGGTTAGAATAAAGGGGAAAAATCCTGAGAACAGAAGGGAACGCACCCACTATGTCCAGGGACATTCCTAGTGGGAAGTATTACCATCTAATCTCCTTCATAGATTGGGATCATAGAGAGGGATGCAGATTAGTGATCATTAATTAGCCATTCGAGGCATGTACTGCTGATTCCCTCTCTGAGGATTTCTGGTCTCTGAGATGTCACACCATGCACAGGGTCTAAGAAGAGAAAACATGGCCATGTGCACCGCTGCAACACGCAACACATAATAATCACCAACCGCTCTGCTTCATTCCCATATACTAATAGGAACCAATCAGACACTAACAGCTGAGACTGACATCTATCTGCGGTCCACAGACAGTAAAGCAGTACACATGTAGATATGGGCCAGATCGATGGCCGCGCACTCACAGCCATCTTTCTGGACCATATTATATGCGGCCATCCCTGTTTTCAAGGGGGGCCAATCAATGCCGCTCGAAAACGGGGATATCGCTCATGACCGTAATTCCATTTACTTACTGATCCCATTCCCAGCCTTCCATTGACTTACCCATCCCATTCCCAGCCTTCCATTTCCTTACAGATGCCATTCGCAGCCATTCATTTTCTAACTGATCCCATTCCAGACCTTTCATTTCCTTACAGATCATATTCCTAGCCTTCCATTTACCTGCTGATCCCATTGCCAGCCTTCCATTTCCTTGCTGATCCCATTCCCAGCCTTCCATTTCCTTGCTGATCCCATTCCCAGCCTTCCATTTCCTTACTGATCCCATTCCCAGCCTTCCATTTCCTTGCTGATCCTATTCCCAGCCTTCCATTTCAGGCCTTTCATTTCCTTCTGATCCCATTCCCAGCCTTCCAT
>CM070036.1:111336363-111351054 GCA_036250615.1 Ptychadena robeensis
TCATCTTCTCATATTTATCTTATGATGTTTTTTACTGCTTTGCTGAGGTTTTCTCTGCTTTATTATCTAATGTCTTCCTCCATCTCCATTCTCCCTCTAAAAGTTGCCATACATGGGCAGATTTGTAAATCGATTCAAGCGCAATCACTGTGCGCGTTCACATGATTGATTGTGCTCCAATTGATTGCGGCCACTGTTTCTTCAAGCAGGATTGATTGGCCTCTATGGAACAGGAAAACCAATATGTTGGTAAACCCTGTTCAATTGCCATACTTTGGATGGGGATGCTGCACTTGCAGTCTCCATTCAAACAACAAAGCGGTGAGGTTGTCACGCTAAGCTCGAAGATTTATACATTTCACGGGTATTTACCCTTGTTAGGCCTGTCTTATTTTTTGTTTCCACAAAAGCATCTTCTATGCTTCTCTCTTATATCTTCTCTACTATTTGGTATGTCCTTTGGTAGCATCATCTCCGCTTCTGATGTCTTCTCTGCTTTGTGATTTGCTGCCCTGACACCTTCTCTCCTTTGTTGCTGTCCTGGTGTTTTCCTCTGTTCGTGTTTGCTTTAATAAAAGCTCCCTGTGCTGGTTGCACTACTTAAGTGTTGTTTGCAGATTTGTATTCCCAACCTCCACCATTTTCGGCCCCTTTATAGTCCTATAATTCTGTGTACGGTATTCCAGCTAATGAAGTTTATGTTTGGATTTAACATTATGGTTTTGCAGTGTTCATCATCTGTTTCAGTTAAAGTTCAGAAAATTCCCAGGTTTGGCATTTGACTAAGGCTTTGTGCACTGCCAATAAACAGATCACCTCAATGAAGACAGACAGCTTTAGGGCAACAGGCAGGGCGAAAAAGCATAAATACGGACAAGCGTACAGTTTGAATGAATTAGTTAATAATCTCGGGGTGTGACTCTACAAGCAGAGACAACCACATAAAAGCAGACACTTGTAGACAGACAGCCCATCAACTTCATAAAATCTTTCCTGTTGTCATAGTCTTTGTAAAATGTAATGTACATTTTATGGCGTTCATTGGTAAATGCAGACATTTGCTATTGAAAGAACATTTTCATTGTAATTCATAAAAATGTGTAAAAAAAAGTTTCAATATAGTGTAAAAGTTCTGGTCTTAAAAAAAATAAATAATAATTTTAAATTAAAATATTACCAAAGCAAAAGCATCTCTAGTCATAGCCCTAAAAAACGGTGTCACCGAGACAGGAAATTATGTAAAATATCCTAATTAGGATGAAAACAAAAACCTTGAATAAAATAAATTCATGGAAATTTTTTAAATGTATTGTATATTAATAATATTGTTCCCGGAGCAGGGTATTGCATAGACCAGTGTTTTTCAACCACTAGGATGTTGCCTGGTGTGCCGTGGGTTTTTGACCCCACCCTCGGCCCTCCTATCTAGCTGCCTCTTACAGTATAAGTCTTATACTATAAGAGGCAGCTAGATAGGAGGGGTAAGCAACCACATCCTCACAGAGCCGGTCCGTGTAGAACACAGATCGGCTGTATAAGTAAGATGGGGACCGGAAGTGCGCCGCGATTATTGGTATCGTCGGTGCCCTCTGATTTTTTCCATGAAACAGGTGTGCCTTTGCCTAAAAAGGTTGAAAAACACTGGCATAGACATAGGAAGTGATTAGAAATATCTTATTTAAGCTAGTTATACACATTTTAGATCTCTCTGTAGTATAGGATCCTCTGCAGGTAGACTCAATTGTTTAGAAAGTCCCTTATATTACATGGTTTTGGGAAAAAAAGAGATCTAAAGGAAATCTAAAAGTTCAAACCATTCAACCAAAAACTTAAATTTTAGTCAAACATCCCTATGTTAGTGTGGTGTCATCAATGTCTCTCAGGAAGGTTCCATTCAGAAGCATGTTAATGCATGTGTGAATGCATCCAATGGTTACACCGCTTAATACTGTTGTTAGAATAGGAAAGTTATGACAATTCCCAGAAACAACAGAAGGTATTGTTTCCACTGCATGTACTTCCCTGCAGGCATCCAACATGGGGAAAAGGATAGAGGCAGGACACATCCCTTTCTTGTGAATGAGCGGCGTCCACTTCCGCATTGCACACAGCTTTTTTTTTCTTCAACATAGTGTATGGTCCTTGTGGGGACTGTCCTGATGTGTAGATAATCTAGATATGTACTGAAAGCACACAATTTCTATTCACTACCCTTTTTGACAATGTCTTATCTGTCCATTGTTTAACCCCGTAATAATCTATCATTTTGTAGCCACACTACTTTCTAGCTCAAGGGCAGACTAAAGCAGGGTACAGACGTTGAGATATGGGACAAATCACCCATTTCGACTGCCGTGCGTGCTCCTGGCTATCTATCTGACCTATATAATCTGCACCCAGTGCAGAGCTTTATCTGACATGACCCTAACTACAGCCGATGTCCGATGCTTTGTCTAGAGACCGCTGGTCTCCAAGCAAAGCTTCAGCTGAGCCGGGGAAAGAGCAGGGCTGTCTCTCCTCGGCTTCTCCGATGTCTAACAGCAGTGTGATGACGTCATCACGCTGCTGCAGGGTACATCAGATGGGCGATGCGGGGTACAGACGATATTCGAGCCATCTGTACCCTTCT
This sequence comes from Ptychadena robeensis, assembly GCA_036250615.1. Taxonomy (NCBI): domain Eukaryota; kingdom Metazoa; phylum Chordata; class Amphibia; order Anura; family Ptychadenidae; genus Ptychadena; species Ptychadena robeensis. The sequence goes on from CM070036.1 coordinate 111,338,993, forward strand.
TAAGGCCTGGGGGCCGGATCCGGCCTGTTTAGCTTTCTTTTCCGGCACTTTGTCACCTTGTTAAAAACATGCTCCCCTTCGCTTGTTCTCTGCAATGCACATAATGCCTAGAGGTGTTCAAACATTGCCTTAGGGAGGATGCAGTGGTGTGATCATGACACTGTGGGCGCGTCCTCATGGCGACAACAGACATTCTCTAGCAGTTATCTCTTCTCATTGCAATGTATGTTATCTCTTTAAATTTACTGCACAAACCAAAACAATGTCCCTGTTACACGTCTCCTATAACACATTACCACAATGCATAGAATTGGCACACCTATGGTAGGTCGGCCATTACAGGCTCTTGGTCTGGTCCCTTTATCACATTAAGAAGCCAATGTGGCCCAGGAGTCAAAAAGTTTGCCCACCTAGCTCCATCCATTTATTCATGGCAATGCAAGCCAACCAAAAAACGATATGATATATTATGATAGTCTGCTTATAGAAAATGATTGTACTGATAGTCTTGTTGTAACTCATAGGACCGTAGCCAACATTGGAATCTGAGCCAGTTTAGTAGATCAAGTACTTTAGTATATGTCACTTGATGTCAACTAACCTCTTACCATGTCACTTTGTGGGGACATAATTAGATCATTAATGTATACAGTGTATCTGGAAAATACTGGTCAGTCACTGGACATTATAAGAAGCACTTACCTATAGTGTTCATCTATGGATTTCTATAATGATATTGAATATTATATTCTAATGTCTGTTCACATTACTTCCAGTAACCTGATTTTCAAACTTCTTTCATTCTTTGTTTCATTCTATTGACTTTTTCAACTCTTACCTCGGGACATCAAAGAAAGCAAAGCCGCGTATCGGATATCTCCTGACACCTTATCCTGATAATCCCCTTTTCTAAATGACTCCTAATATGCATAGGTAGAATGGGTGGAGTAAAATAAATTCTGTTCTAGTAAATATGGGTGGTTTCTGTTGAATTTTCTAGCATGTTTGAGCTTTTTCATGACCCTTTTACAAAGATCCAGCAAATTTCGAATTGTTTACAGTATTTATATATCCTGCTGGATATATGTGCACCACAACACATTTTATAGTTCTATCTTGTGCAGTACATTATTGTGTGTATTTGGTATTGGGTACTAGCACCATGTTAAGCCATATGTATTCAACAGCCTGCATGAATACATATGAAGAATCTCAATGCTAATGTTTATTTTGAACATGCAACTGGTAACCTTCTAATGACTATACTACTGGAAGAAATCATCAATGACAACACAGGAACATTATGCTATTAGTTCTCATTTTCAATAGTTCTCCAACAGTCAGTTTATGGCAACACATAATGAGTGATGATTCTTTTTATCTGTTCTAGGGTGTGACGTATCTATCAATGCAGGTTGTGTCATGTCAGACAATTACTTCCTTCTTAAAAGTTATGATTTAATGTCCTTTAATCTGTGGGTGGTTTTACTTTAATTCCTAATGGTTTTCTGGGTTTTTTTCTTTAAATTATTTTAATTCTAAAATGATTTATTCTAATGGCAGTAAAATGATAATGGTAAGCTTATTACAGCATTTGTAAACCTCCTTATGTAATCATTATAACAGCCCTCCAATTAACATGGTCTGTTATTGTGTGCGGGTATTTTATATTACAGTGATTTTTGTGAATAGAAAGTACCATGTGCCAGTAGCTCAGTGACCATGATTTTCAGGCTCCCTTAAGAGTTGCCACCAATCTGGGCAAGCTTCAATATCCTACAAAGCTTTAAAAAAATGAATATAGTGTAAAAGGGCCCTAAATGCTTTTTATGGATGACGTGATTGAAGGTAGGCCATTTCTGCACCTGAACACTTTTGTTGTATGTGTAGAATGCTGTTCGGCATTGGGTTGCTATTGGCAAGATCTTCCCTGAATAAAATGTCACCTTCCAAATATATATACAATTCAGCTCTAATGATGCCATCCTAGATGCGCCATGCTACTTGGACTAATGCATCATCACAGACTTATGAACTGTGCTTTCATAACAAGTTAAATATTCCTTTTTTCACCCTGAAGGACAGGTCTCAAGCATGATTGTTAAATAAACATTTGTTCATGTTTATTTATAGTTTCTTCTTTGCATGTATATTTTACCCTGAGTTCCCGGTGAGAAACATTGGTTTTGAGAAGTGTTTCAGAGCCTGTATAGGGATTTCTTAATGCAATAGTTCCCGAGGGCTCAAAGATCACACCTATCCAAGATTGATTATTGGCTTCATCCCTTCTATACAAAGATTTTCCAGATTATTTGATGACTTTGATGATATTTGCTCCATATTGCACATTTAGAAGTAGAAAGCTAACAGTGCCAGCTTTCCAAATTTAATTTGGTCAGATTCACAAATTGGATTACACTGAAATGTGAATAAGATAAGAGATGGTCGAATTTTTTTTTTTTTTTAATTCTGCAATTTCGACTATGTTGAGTTAATTGCAAAGCCCCTGAGCATGGTATCATCACCAAACTTGGAAATGTAGAGAAGGGTTGGGGGTATACTACAAAAAAAAGTATGGCTCTAGCTCAAATCATTTTTGCACAAATTAAGTTTAAAGTCAAAGTGGAGTGGAAATTTTTACTTTAAACTTAATTTATGCTAAAACTACATGTGCTAGAGCAAAACTTTTTTTCTAATGTTCTCACAACCCTTCTCTACATCTCCAGAAATGATGATGATCCCATGTTCAGAGGCTTTGCAATTAGCTCACAAAGTCGGCTAGTCGGAAAATTGGACCATCTCTAAATAAGATAAAGGACCAATAACAGGGTACTATAAAGTTGTTTAAATAACTAGACAACAATGCAACAGTGTATTAGCAGATGCATTACAAAACATCAAGGGTTCAACAATGTATCAGCAATGATGGAATGATTAGTAAAATTTGTACCAAAGCAGTTATAATGATTTAAAATTGTGCCCCATGTCATGAAGCTGTGTAAGCTTTGATCAGGAGAAAAGATGAAGAACTGTACTGTTAAGCAGCAAGCAATCTGTTTTTCTGATTTAAACGACTGCAGGAAAGTGAAGATTGCAGAGGGACCAGCTGTCTTCCTTTTCCAGCTTTTCTTTACATGTTGAAAACAGAAAAGCAATTGCCTGGCTGGCTTTTATCAGCATCAATTGTTCGAGCCCCGTCCCTATAGCCTTGGCATCTGTATATGTACTTAGCTGCCTTCCATACTTGGGGCTTGGGATATGTATAACTTCAGGTGGAATACATCTCTAACAAATGCAGTGTGCAGTTTTGTGTTGCAGTAAATGAGAGTTGCAAGGGCCGGCAGTTTCTCCTTATTGATTTATTTCTGTCCTCGTATGTATGAATACTGTATCATTATCTAGATTCGGTGGTATAAATCACCCTGCATATGAACACCTGTACTGAAATGCTTGGATCTGGAGCCATGCTTTCCAGGCACACATAATAAATCACTGTTTGCCCATTTAATGATATCTTGTGAGGGGAAAAATACTGAATTCAATTTTATATGAAGACAGATGTGTGTTTTAGATCACCAAATCTATGTAATCCTAGTATCCCAATATAGCATATAGCTTTTCTGCCTGCATCTGTGGAAAACTACAGGATGCCATAACTCAATGGGGCATTATCATTTCTCTATGTCATTTTATAATCATTATGGATTTAAACGTGCAAATATTTATTTTAGTTGTAATTTGTCTGTATAATTTAGTTGGCTTCATGACTTTCATTATTTATATATATATATATATATATATATATATATATATATATATATATATATATATATATATATATATATATATATATACCCACATTTTTTTTAAACTTTGGATAGAGTGGGGAAGAATTTTAATGTCATCTGATTCCTAAGTGAAAAAACAATCCCAGGGTAAGAAGTTTAGGCCCCCATACACATCATCACACTGCACTCCGTCGCTCAGTAGTGTCAGGCGTTAGCTTGGGTGGGAACGCCAGTCCCCATTCAAACCAATGGTATCGGCCAGAGATTTAAGGACAAATCTGTTCTCTGACTGACCGAGCTTGTTGCCCCATGTGGGGACCTGCGATCTGCGGCTGATTTTGCCGCCGAACAATAGCTGTGAGTGCGCATGCACATCAGTTGGCCAAGAATATGTGTATGGGGGTCTGAGCGCAGATAGATTGTTTTCTAAGGACATGTTTATCCTAGCTATTGGGAATCACTCCCCAACCATCCTGAAACCACAGCCACCCTATCCATTCTACCATAGGGGTGGTCGGCTATGACAAAATGATGCCTTCTGTTCCCTAAGGGTGGAAGTGATGGAGATATGCCCTTCCTCCACCCACCCTTCCTCTTATTGCTGGGACCATTCCAAGCGACTTCAGATATTATTTTTACATGTGCAAAACGTGTAGGTGGAGGCCAATCAGAAGGCTGGGGGAGGAACAAGTAGGAATGGGACCATGGGGGAACCAGCTGCAGTAAGTAAAGTGTAAGTAGTGTTTGTATGATGTATGTATTTGCATGCTTGGTGTGTGGGAGTTTGTATATATGATGCACGTTTTTGCATGATTTGTCTGTGTGTATATGATGCATGATAGATTATTAGATATTCTGATAAGCAGGAGTGTCTGCTTGTTCTTTTGGGTATCACCAAGGGCATATTGAGATCTCAAAACTTGAGCTGACATATAACGAACAATTTTTATGAAAAGTCAGGACCCTGTCCTCCTCTTCTACTTAGTTATTAACTACATTCCAATACACTGATGATGTTAGTATATTGCGTTCTTTCAATGTATTTTGTTAACGTCCCCCTTCCTCCGTTCCTCCTATCACATTAAAGTTTACACTATGTTATCCTTGGTCACACAAGCTTTCCCAGAAGACCAGGTTTAGGCTGATCGTTATTTTTCTATCTCTTTTATGTGTCTTTCCTTGTAGAATGTTTACACTTAAAAATGCTGATATATTCTGAATGCGTAGATGTGACGTAAAATGCTCCAACGTTTGTAAATCTGTCATTGGTCCGGTGTTTTTTAATACTGATAAGGTGAAGGAGCAGGGAGTAGGAATTAACGATTAGGCGCATAGGATGTGTAAAACAAAATATGTTCATCAATCTCTCCCTCCCGGCAAACAGTAAAGTACTGTAAATATTTGTTCTGTGATTCATTGCTGTATTATAAGTATTTGTGTACATGTAAATGGCAAGCACTGTTTATAAAGCTCTGGGGAAAGCCGCAAGAATTAGGAGTCTGTATTTTTCTGCATTATACATACACATCTAATGTCCTGCAGAACCCTCCCCTGGGAAAATGACTCTTGGGATACACAGGAGCTACCTCTAGCTGTCAGTAAGTCTGTGAATTTAGTCTGTGACCCCCCCCCCCCCCCCCCAAATTGGAGCACAGCATACCAATATACCATCCAGAGCTTGTATGGTTAAGTACTGGTTTTCCCATATGGCCAGTTAAGCTAGGCATACACAGCTCAATTATTTTAATAGAGTCAAGTACAATAGTTTTTTGTGCTCAAATCTGGTAAAAAAATAGAGCCCTCCAGCTCGGTTGCACACGGAACCAACATGTTAACCTATATGTTTAAGGACCTATATTTATCAATACATTTGATTGTCCCACAACCGGCTAAAGCAGACATGGGCAAACTACGGCCCGCAGGCCATTTGCAGCTCGTTCAGATGTTTGATCCTGCCATTTTTCACATTGGTGACAAGGTACTCTGGCTCTGCCTATGCCTATTCACTTTAATGAGAGATAATGCCTAGAGGAGAATGTCACCATGGTCATGTGATTACAGTAGGTCAGCATATTTAAGTGTGATGGGGCACATTTTGTTCATGTATATATAGTTTTGTAATGATTTGTTTTTTACCAATTGTAATCAGGCCTCCAGTTATCTGGTCATAAATGACACCAGAGATACGATGATTTGGGACACCTATGTTGGGCGGCACTTACAGGCTCTGCGTCCAGACAAATCCGTCCAGTCAAATTTAAGAACCCATTGTGGCCCGTGAGCCAAAAAGTTTGGCCACCCCTGGGCTTAAGTGTTTTTGGGTTTTTTAATGACTACTTTTTTAACTTAAAAAATAAACATAACCCTTTTTGTTAGCACTAAATGAGTAAACGGGTCAGAATCAAGGAACAAAAAATTACAGTATTCTGAATTCCTAGTTCAGTAGATCAGCCAGCTTTTTAGCATTATTAAAGAGCAAGTCCACCTAGTTTTGATAACAAACAGAAGAATAACACCACCATCCAGTCATGGGGAAAACATTCCCCCCCTTTTGTGGGGTGCACTCTTTCTGTGACCTTTTCCATTTACTTTGTATAAATACTAACATGAGTCTAAGTATTTGAAGATGGGCATGGATCCCCTCTCCAGAGTTTATACTATGTTTGCTTGACAGTGAAATAATGGCCTACATTTCAGTTATAAATTATTTATATTTCAGAATGCACTGTATGTAAAATGGTGTATAGATAGAACAACATGCAACCATTAAATAAGTTTATTCACCTGCCCCAAATGTGTGAGGATGTTCTGTGGGACTAAAGTAAGAAAGGAAATGGGATTTATATAGTACAGGTATGAGGATACCGCACTCAATCTTTGCATTCATGGGTTTATCTGACGGCAGCTCAGAACTTATTAAATGTTTATTTTGCCCAAGTGATCTGCGGGGGTAGACATATTTGGACAAAGAAGGAGGTTAATGAAAATCTGTCCCATGTGAGAAAAGCAAGAAATAGGCTGAGGCGGCAAGCTTCGGGTTTATATTTAGAACATGACACGTTCAAATCCTGTGCAAAGCTTCAACTTACAGGCAATGAGGGCTGGAATGGATGTGGTGAGCATGGGCAGAACTATGGCCCAGATGGATCTGCTGCTTCCCCAAGAACATTTATCATCTTATATACAAAGGTGTAATGTCGCCAAACAAATATTACACAAATATGGCATTGATTGGCTTAAATATAGATCTGCTCTGCTTTGAAATAACTATTGATTTTGAGGGCAGTTCTTCTTTGCTGAATTACAGAGCAATACAGTAACAAAGGAAGACACTTTATTTAACCACGCCCAATTTATATAATGATGCTATATCTTTAAAGCTGACCTATCACCAGAAAGTAATAATTTCATGAATACCATTAGATGTTTGCATAATAAGGAGGAATGCATAGCAAAACAAAAGAACGTACCTGTAAGGAGTAATTTAACAAGATCCCTCGCAACTTCTCCTCTCTACCTGGCTCTGATGATGACCTGCTGCAGCAATAGGGCATCCCACCACAAAGATAACCTGGTAAATCTCTAATCTGGGCTCTCCATTAAACTGAATGGAATGCACTTTCCCATAGAAAACCATTATAAACGCCCCCAGTGGCCACTCGCGATATTGCACCCGGAGTTAACCCCCGGAAGCCTGGCGAATAAATATGGAATCTCTCATACGTTTTCAGGCAAGTAAGTTTATTTTTTGGAGTGCTATGCCACCATCATACCAGCTCCAAGTCAAACTTCAATTTTACATACATATTTTTTTGATTTTGAGTATACATCTGCTTTAACCACCATTTATATAATGATGCTATATTTTTAACCACGCCAAATGTATTCGAAAATGCTGACTTTCAAACGCAAACTGCTGACTATTTCAGTCTTGGATAGAGCTCGGGACTGCAGAAAGCTTCCAACCAAACTGTTTGAATACTCACGTTTTCATTATTGGCAAGCGACCATATAAATATTTCATTAAAATGTATATTGTGTTGACAGTGTAATCTTCATAATGGCTGAGGCAGTTAGCAAGGTGAATGATTACCCATGACAAAGTGTAAACATTGCAGGTCCTGTTAGGACGAGAAAGTCTTCAGGATGGAGGTTATGTCAGGACTTTACAACTCATTGATTACCACGTGTGTATTTAGCGTATTGTTCTGCCTGCTTATTTGCCATTAGTCACAGTTCCTGTATATTTTACCTACCCCAGAAGATTTTTTGGGGAATGTACATTGTATTCAAGAAAATGACTTATTTTAATGACATTTTAAAATAACAAAGAAACCTTCTCACATCTGGAAGTGGTAAGCAGTTAAAACCTCTAAACAATTTCATAAGCTATGTACAGACAATATTTATCATTGGGAATTCTCATTCTTCATGGTTCTTGATGACTGGAGAGCATACAAAGGTTGAACAAATAGCACCGATCTGTTCTATGGAGTTGGGTGCGTGGGGGGGGGGGGGGGGGGGGGGGGGGGGGGGTGTTAAGCGAGCATCCCGCTTCGTCTTCCTCATATATTATACAGAGTGCGTTCTGAACCTTGAGACTGCTAACCCCCTTACAGCTATACCAATAATACATATTTTTTATAATCTTACAGATATCTAGCATCCGTCAGACAGAGACATTTATTTTTTGCTCAGGAAGCATTTGTCCTTGAACATGTATTAGGCTTTTCAATGTATTAGGTTTTCAATCGGCCAGTTCTCACAGGTGCGGCATGGTTGCGTTCAGGTCTGTGCAAAAAAAATACTGTTTAGCGCTTTTTTAGAACTATTACACAACCACATCCCAAACACCCAATGGGAGAGGATCACATGCGGGTTTTAGACACATGTAATGCATGGGGATCAGCGAAAAAAAAGGATGTGTCCAAAACGTGTCTGAAGAGCCCCAATGTAGCCTTGGTCAAACTCCTGTTTCTATGCCTTGGCCTTAGTTGTTGAAATGATGGCGCCTTGGCCTAAGTGTGTTTAAAAGGATACTTATAGGCAAAAAATATGATTGATATATAAAGACTGTTTCATTGTCAAGATTTAAGACATAACTTATATTGATTTCCCATAAATTGTGGCCTAGAGGGCATCAGGTAATAATGTAAAATACAATCCATACCCAAATGCAAAGAGAAGAGACCGGTGATGGAAGAGAGCACAGAGAGAGGAACAAGACTTGAGGTTAGGTTTTAGGTAATTCAATGTGGCTTTTAGGAGATTATAGGTAAAGATTGTTTTTAAATATCAGATGCAAGTGTTGTGCTGTAGACTAAGGTATGAACGTGTCTCTAGTGCTGTCCTATGAAGGAATTGATGAAAACTTGAATGTCTTTGTTTTTTTTCTCTGTAAAGCCCCCCATACACCACATACAATTACCATGCAATTTCTGTACAACCAACTTTTCTTCTACCAAAACCATGTAATATGAGGAACTTTCTACACCTTCCAATCACTGTATTCTATCAGGGAGGTCACTATACTACATAGTTGTTGGTAGGTCTGATGGAAGTTGTATGGAGGAATCTAAAGGTGTATGGGGGGCTTTAGGACCCCCATACACCTTTAGATTTTCTTTAGATCTCCTTTTGTTTTACCAAAACCATGTAATATGAGGGACTCTCTAAACCATCAAGTCCACCTGTGTTCAATCTACTACTACTACTACATAGTTGTTGGTAGAGCTAAAGGATATCTGAGTGAGATCTAAAGGTGTATCGCCAGCTTTACATTAACTAAACATTGACATGAAACTTTTCTGTGCATACATTGAACGGACTATAAAAATGGTCTATGGCTTCCATACTCTATCCAATAACATGAAAAGTTGTGAGCGTTGTACACACCCAACATTGGATTGTAGCTATACCTTTTATGCGATGAATATTTCCTGTGTTACAAAGATGTTGTTACTTTCGGCACATACAGGGTTACACAATTGCATATTCTTCCAGGTCAGATGATCCTTGCAAATATGCTCATGTAAATATTTGGCATGTACACAAATTTGCACTGAAAGCGAGTATATACCTGACACTTTATTTTCGACTCGGAATTTGACAGTTCATACAAAGGTGGAAGATGGAGAATTAATCTGCAAACTTTTTTTCAGACTTTAGGAGCAGACACTTGAGGTACTTGTCATCTGGTGTGTATGCGGTGTTCTGTCATCCTGCAAAGTCCTGTCTGCGCTTATTAAATGCATGTTGAAATATCTTGTGAAAACCCATTCATGGCTTTGTGTTCATCTGTATGGAATAACCTATTACTCAGATCCTCTGCCCCTAGCAGTGTGTCTGGCAATAGAGCACACGTCATTTTGAATAAGTGTTCCCAGGACGTTGATGGAAATGCTACGGTTAATTTGATTTATCACCTCTAGAATCATTCATGTAGGACACTAAACAATTTTCACCCAGTGGATTTTTCTTTTTGATACGACACAACAATGAAAGCTGTAAAAATAATAGTTCTGAAGGTTGAAAGTACAATAAATTGTGTTTTTTATGACAGGTGATCAATATAAAAATGAACAATGGTTTATGAATACAAAATCTGTTACTGTTCTCATAATAAAATGCACTGATCTAAGTTTGACAGCATACGTAAATTGTTTAATGTTATACAGTCATTTGCACTTGCCATGGCAAAACTAAAGGTGGGTTTACACGTGTAGATTTTTTCTTCAATCAACTGCCAATGAGATTTTTTGATGTCGTTGTCGAACAGTGTTCGTTCATTAAAGTAATGTAACATTACATTTTTTTTTGTTTCTTGTTTTTGTTCATCACCAATATAAAATGAAAATGCATTCGAAATTACGACAGATACAAATTTACCAACATGTTTGATGACCTTATGGACGTTTTTTTGTTCGAGGTCGAACTAAATTTATGCATCGGACAAATTGGAAATTCTAGATTTTGACACATTTTGAGATACAATTAAAGCATCACAATTGTTTAATTTTTTGCAACATAAACACTGATGATGGCAAATTTGCCTAGGATAGAGAGAACGGACATAATTGTTCTGTTTTAGCCAACACAGGAAGCAGAAATGAGCCAGGGTTCAATGATCTAGTGAGATCAAGAATGATCAACCCAATCAGCTGATAAGTGTTGTCCATGAGTTATTTTACTAGGAGAACTTCATCCCTTATATTAATCTGGGTCTTTTCCATGTGCTTATATTGGAACATGTATAAGACAATAGAGGTCTTCATTATATTTTACTTGGTTACTTTACATATTAAGAAAATCACTCTTCAGACACATAGGTACATTTATGTCCATAACTATTTGGACTGCAGACTTTCAGCTGTAAGTCAGTGGGTTGAACAAAATGATGCTAGGCATACATAGCTCAATGCCTGTAAAATCAAAGAGTCGCTCAAGCGCAGCGTGATGACGTCATCACACTGTGCTTGAGCTTCCTTGATATTGAGCCACAGCACTTCTGCTTCATCAGTCCTGTCCGATACTTTGGATGGGGACCCTCACTACCAATCCAAAGTAATGGAAATTGAACCAATAAATGCAGCTTTGCAAAGCCGCCTACATCTGGTTATTTTTTTTTCACAATACACACTCATTTTTTAGCATTTATTTATTACAACATTTCTTAAAACACCATTAAAAAATCCATATGAACAGACCCCATTTAATGGTATACCCAATCAAATCAGTGACCATGTGTGATCACCCATATCATATGTACATCAGTTAGGCAATAGGTTTGACCAATATGTTGGTTCCCTGTTCGACCAAGCTTTCTTCTTGATGTACTCGGCACTTCCAAAATTTACCTGTACGTTTACAGAAGACAACAGTGGTGGATGATCACAGAATCATCTCCATCATCTTTGGACAGATGAAACCAAGAAACCCTCTACCAAATGGTTGTGAACTTAGGCATAGCACTGCATCTGTAAAACATGGCGGAGGTGGTGTGATGCTTGGGCACTGCAACACAAATTGATGATGTGACACAGGGCAAAATGTTAAATAATTCTGAGGTGTCCGAGACATATTGTCTGCTCAACACCAGCTAAATATTGCCACGTTAGAAGGCGTTTATAATACAGATAGACAATGACCCAACACATACAGCCAAAGCAGCCCAGGAGTAGTGATGGCCCGAACTGTTCGCCGGCGAACATTGCATGTTCGCGCATTTTCGCGAACATATGACGAGTTCGACCCGCCCCCTATCTTTTTACATTG
>CM070036.1:111351154-111368023 GCA_036250615.1 Ptychadena robeensis
TTGAAGTCAATGGCGGGTTCGCCGGTTCGCGAACTTTTGCGCTAGCAATTCCGGGTTCGCTCCATCACTACCCAGGAGTTTATTAAAGCATAAAGTAGAAAATTCTTAAATGGCAGTCAGTCAACTGATCTGAACCCAGTTGCGCTGCATTTCACTTGCCAACAAACATAACAGAAAGACATTGAAGTAAAGGTCTGGCAGACAGTTATACAGGATCAAACCCAGAATCTGGTGATGTCAGTGAGGTCAAGACTTCAGGCTGTCATTGCCAGCAAAGCCCCTGAAATAAATTTGTTCCTAACATTTCAATGCAATCTTTTTATTCAATCATGAGAGCCATTTCACACTATATGCGTTGCGATTTAAAAATGCACACTCTTTTTTTTTTTTACCGCACACGTATTTTTACTGCATGCGTTTTTACATAGACAACCGATGTTTCCTTTCACTGCATTTTTTAAAACGCAAGTGCAGATGTAATGTGAAAAACGCATGCTTTTTTTGTACATATGCAGAAATGCATGTCTATTAAAAATGCATGCCTTTAAAAAATGCATGTTAGTGTGAAAGGGCCATGAAAGTGTGCAGTTCAACTGCATCTGAGTTTTGATTGTCAATTCATTAGTAATGAACCAAAATTAGACCAAAGTTATGTATGTCCAAATAATATTAAAATTTAATTAAGTCCATAAACGTGTTACACTGTAAATAAGGGTCATGTATGAAGGCTAAGGCCACTGTGAAGTGACTGCCCCCTGGTAATGAGGGAGATTTGCCATCATTCCAATCCAGTGCTGTAAAATCTAACTAGAAGAACTTTGTTATTCTGGTGCTGGTGATGTGTCACCAGAACATTCCATGTGGCATTGGCCAAAATCATTGGTTTGAAGATCTGATTTAGCAAATATTGTGTACAGTGCTCTGCTTCTATTTGAAATGTGCGGTTCTCAGCATTAAGCGCCTTCTGTGAAAACCAAGGTCTGTCTCCGGATTAAACTTAATGGGACAAATGAATAGACCTTTCATCTTCGGTTAAGTTTCCTTTTCGTTCCATTCCTAAGTGAAGCCTATATTTATTATATTATTTCACAATACTCTTCTCAATGCCCTTTTTATATCTTCAGTGCCAAGGTCACCTATAACATTTAACCTCAGTGTTAAGGTGAGGACACAAGTCAAATCTTTAATCAAACATGACAAGCCGGTCTCTGGCAGCAGGTTTTGTATAGATGATCAAAGCTTTTTTGACTGCTGGGAGTGCACCAGTGAACTGGAAGGCGGCAAGTTTTTCAGCCACCTGTGATAAAGTGAATGAAATAAAACAACAGCAGCTTGTAGTTTTTACCATCTGTTATGTTGGTTTAGAAGGAGTGGCTGAAAACCCCACAATTAAAAGAAATTAAAAACTTATTTGAAGCAGCACAGATATGAAGGGCCAAACATTTCTGTGTATTTCATTATAATATGCAAAAGGGTAATAGAATATATTATTATCTCATATTTATATAGTGCCAACATATTACGCGTGCGGTAATAATAATAGTTTAGGCTAAATTTACTTTCAGTCAACAGAAGCCCGGAGAATGAGCTGCCTTTAAAAAATGATCCCATTACATGTCAATCAGGCTAAATCAGTAAATGTAGCCTTACAGAGCATATATAGTCATAATACGAACTGTCCCCGAGAGGAGCTCGCAATCTAATGTCCCTACCATAGTCATGTACAGGGAGTGGTATTTTTGAGGAATAATTTTATTATTGAACAACAAACCATGTCTCAATGAATCCCAAAAAACTCATTAATATCCCAAAGTGAATAGTGTTTGGATAGTAGTTTTTAGTTGTTATTTAGTTTTAGTATTTAGGGGGATACTGTGTGTGAAGGGATTATTATGTGCATAATTAAGGCAACTAAACAAAAAACGAATTTATACCTATTCAATATTATTTTTACCAGTGAAACCAAATAACACTCAACACATTACAAATATACATTAACTGAAACAATTCAAAAAACAAAACAAAAAAAATCAGTGACCAATATAGCACTTCTTGCAAGGACACTCAAAAAGCTGCCATCCATGGATTATGTAAGTGTTTTATTGTAACCATTCAAATGGTGCAGCAGCAACCAAGCCTCCCAGAACTGTTCAGAAGAGGTTGAATATTTTTCCATCTTATAAATCACAATTTGATGATGGACCACAGGTTCCAATGGGGTTCAGATCAGGTGAACAAGGATGCCATGTATTAGTTTTTCTTCTTATATAACACCTTTACTTTTGAAGACGTTTATAGTTGATGGAGCATTGTCCGCATGAAAATATATGTTTTTTGAAGGATGCAAGAAAACTTGTCTCCTGCACATCTGCTTAGAAGAAGGTCTAATCCACAACTGGCAGTAGGAATGGGAAGTGGGTTTGACTCTAACAACCAGAAAAGGCCCACCAAGCTCTATTCTAGATGATACCAAGCCCAAACCATGTACTCCACTTCCACCTTGCTGGGTATGAGTCGGAATGGAGCTCTTCTGCCCTTTACCAATCCAGCCACATTGCCCATCCATTGGCCCATCAAGACAAGACACTCTATTATCAGTACATAAACCTTAGAAAAATCAGCTTGAGATATTTCTGGCAGTTTCATGATCTGTTTTCAGACTTGTGTTGTATTGTTTCAGTGGTGGTGTCTTTCAGCTTTCTGTTCTTGAGTATTGACACCTGTGCTTTTGGGCACACTCAGTGTGTTTGAGCTCTGAAATATGCCAAAAGGTGAAAGTGGCAATTGGCAGATGCACATGAATTATCAGTTCATGGGCAGTTATTTTGACGCCTTGTTGTTCCACACAAGATTATTGCGACTCCTGTTGACAATTGAATAAACGCTTGATTGCCAATGATCACGCTTCAGAAGCTTTGCAATTTTAAGAGTTGTGCATTTCTGCAAAGATATTACTATTTTGAATTTTTTAAGACTGTCAAGTCTTCTTTTGACCATATTTGCCAAAGAAAGGAAGTGCCTAATAATTATGCACACCTAATATAGGGTTGTTGATGTCATTAGACACACCCTTCTCATTACAGAGATGCAACATTAACTAATATGATATGGTAGTAGGCTTTCGAGTCTATACAGCTTGAGTAAGACAACAGCATAAGAGTATGTGGTCAAAAAACTCATTTGCCTAATAATTCTGCACTCCCTGTAAGAAAGTAGAGTGTGTGTATGTTTTGTGTGTGTATAGAAGTTGTGTAATTCAGGTTAAATTGCCATGCCGGCACTTTGAGATAAATAAGTGGATTTGAGTTTGGGCACTCGGTCTCTATAAGGTTCGCCATCACTGGCCTCGAACATAGGCAGCAGATAAAATTAACGAAAGGTGGATGTGTAAACTGGCATCAGCATGATAGCAGACAATTTACCATCACAAGTTTCTAAATCTCCCAAAAAACAAATTTCACATTTACTGGAAACTTCTGGTTAATGGATCATCTAGAAGCCGCTGACTCTCCCATGGACCGGATTATGATTGAACACATTTGCAGTATCAGCTGAAGGGTTGCCCCAGGCAGTAAGTGAAAGAATTCATTGAACTATGAATGCTCTTCAGGATATGATGCAACTTAACTTTTACTTACTCCCATTCACTGTTGTATATAATCAGTTTTACGATTTTTATGCTGCTTTTACGTGGGACATTTGATTTATGTCACAATATGCTATGCTTGGAAGACTTGGTCATCACATTTGTGTCTCAGATTTAGGAGCATCCTAAGATTTAGCATTGTGGTAAGGAACGAGCTACACAGAATAAATTCTCGTATAAAAAAAAGTTCATCCACTGAGCATGTACTATGGAGGAAGGTGGAAGAAATCTGCTCTGGCTACCATTCACACATATGAATAACATATTGCTATCAGTATGGAAAAATAAGATAAAAATCATTATAAATTACTCTGTCTATTAATGATTTGCCTCAATAATTGTTCTGCTGCTTTTTTTTCCACTGTAATTTACCATACACAGACTAGAATTTTTTATCGTAATGCCAGCCCTCCACATTCTAAAATACAAATATAAAAAAGAGACAACAATTTAAGTATAATAAAAAGGCCAATTGATTTGGCCTTTAATCAGACAATAAATCGATCACCTTTCACTCTTAAACATCATAAATTACCATATTGTTTGTACTATAAGACCACCCAAAGTTTTTAAGAGAAAATTAGGAGAAAAAAAAGACACCACATTCAGATATCAAGTGAATATACAGAATGTTCCAGCAAAGTAGGCAGGACTGGACCATGCAGTATTTACTCTATATTCTTCTGGCCGAAGGGCCAGTGCCAGGAGGGAGTTCCATTAGAATTTGCAGGGCTCAAACTTTATCATGTGTATATACACTAGCAGTACCCATTCTCTGAACTCACTGACCAACTGATGAAGAGACACATTTTACAATCTGGCACTGATCAACTTACCCATGAGCAGCTATTTACATATGGGAGGAGATATGAGTCTGTCACAATATGTACTTATTGCAGTTCAGAATGTTAATGTAAATACACGTTATGCTATCTAATTTTAAATCTGTCTCTTATACATATTCATTCTATAAGATGCAGGGACACAATGGTAGAAAAAAGTCATCTTATAGTCTGAAAAATATGGTAAATCATAAATATACACATTTATAAAAATGTGTGTGTTATATGTGACATATATAGCAAATGCGCGACAACCTGTGGCCGAAATACTTTTTGGTTGCGCATTCTATGTGCTTCCTTGTCTTCCCATCCAAGCACTGAGCTTGGCTGTGGAGGCAGAGGAAGGAAAGATTCTCCTGCCTGTGGGTCTTCTGTGTGATTCTACTCTTTCTCTCGGCTGATGGCCAGTTGCTCCATGCTACCACCCAGTGGTGCTGGTATCCACCTGACCAGCCATCTGCTCAGTTGGGACAGTGCTGACAACTCTGACATAGAGCTGACATAAAAAGCATCAGCTTTATATAGACAAAGATCAGTTCTCTGTCTTTGCAGAACTCTGCTCCATATGACATGTCAGCTTCCCTACCTTCTTTAACTCCCGCACTGCCAGACACCCGGAGCCCTGTCTTTTTTTCCAGAATGTATATTTCCCAAATAAGACACTCTGGTTGATGATGCGTATTATGAGCCTTAGTGCCTTATAGGCCGCATAATATGGAAATGAATATTGATGTTGGTGTTGTGTTTGCACTATCTGACTTGTAACTAGTTATAAATAGACCTGAAAATTTTGATATTTATGAAAGTAGCATTTATGACCTTTGCATGAGAACCTACCTGTATTGATGAGAATAAGGCATGTGTCCTTGGGTTGGTAACATCAGTGAGATGATTTAGAGCAAATATCCCCAGGGGACCCAACAACGGTGTAGACAACCCCACACTGTGATGATGAAAAACCTGCATATATATTTGTAGACACAGCTTAGCCAGCATGTGTGTCACTTTGTACAGCTCCAATCTCCCCTGTGCTTCCTAATATAAGCGCTGTCACATTCTGTAATCTCAAGAGACAGATATTTGTAGTGACAGAAGTGACACACACCTCTGGTCAATAGGTCTCAAGAGGAATATTCGAATGACCAGGTTGTTTTCTAGTTTATTCTTCAGCCTTCCACTAATGTCACTTGAAATATATGACCATGGCAGGGAGGTTTACTGCATCTTCATCTACAGGTTCAGAATTCTTTCTGTCACGATGTCTGTCATCTCCAATCCATTGGCAAACCCCATCAGTAACCAGTGTTTGTACAAAGAAGGTGGTTAGAATAGGGCTAACGGCATGGCTGCATCATTATTCTGGACCAATATCATTACAATAGGTTATAACTGGAAAATGTAGTACACCCTCAACTTATAAGACTTGTTCAGTGATATCATAGCAGGTTGTGTTTAGCTTTGAGACATGCGGTTCTTGTGTAGGAGTTTTATATCCATTAAGAGTTTCTGATGTACCCCGGCCAGGACTTAAAAATAAATCCATAAACCGTAGGACTTATGTTGATGTGCTTGGTAAACTTTGTGTTTGCTGTTCAAATATAAGTGCATGCATTTGACAGGAAAATCTGAGTTTGACCTACTTTGGATGCAGGTCAAACACAGCCTGTGACCTCCCATGTGCACTGCTTAGTAAAAGTCAATGGTATGTTGTTTATCTGCATTTGATTCTTAATCCATGTAAATAGGATAGTAGTAATAATTGGAGTATAGAGTCATTCCATCTAGTAGCACTTAACAATGTTAGGCATAATTTACTCAATTTTAGTAAATTGTAAATTTACTGATTTAACTCGACTGTCAGCAGCCTGTAAAGTGGGAGTTCATATATGCCCCTATGGGGCATGTAATGGGTGGTTGACAACCACTCATGTAAATGAGTTCGTAACGTATATATAAAGGCCCCCATATGCGTGTCGGATTCGCACCATCGCATGCAGCCCACCTTGTCCGATCGATCAGGTCCGATCGTTCAGGGGCTCAGAATCGGATCCGACGGAGAACCAACATGTTGGTCTTTCTCATCCGATTCTGCCCGGATCAGGGGGAGTTGCCATTTGTGAGGTGGAATCGGAGGTGGAATCGCACACGGAATCATGCCGGAATCTGCTCGGACAAGGTGGTATGCTGTGATGGATTCTCTTAATTGGCCGATTGATCACACCTGCGATTCCCGGCAGAATCGCTGGAATCGATCGGATGATGAATCGATTGGACATGGAATCCGACACATGTATGGCTAGCTTAAGGGCACCCCTACACGGGTCTATACCCGTTCGTCGAATTGTTACACACCACTTTGTATGATCAGTTTCCGGACGATACTTTGGATGAAGACGCTGAACACGCATGACGATTGATTGTTGGGGAATCTAACAAAAAATTTACCTGTGTGGAGATCTTAAAGTGACACAACTATTTGCCGAACGATCATTTGTTGAATCGATGCACACCACATTGTGCAACAGATTCCCGTTCAATACGTTGGATGGGGACCTTCCTCCCCCTCCATAGTAATGCCAATTAAATAGGGATCTACCAACATGTTGATTATGTGTTTAGCTGACATTTCTTCAAGTGGGATTGATCGATCATGTATGGAGACCTTAAAATGTCATTATGGCATATTATCATATCTACAAGTATTGTGCCACAGACATAGCACATTTTGGGGCTCCATCAAATATTGTTATGAGATCAGTGATCTATAGACACGTCCTGTATGCCAAGACCATGCTCTAGTTCCAGTCCAGCATATTTGGGTCCTTGATCTCATAGAAACCAGATATTTTTATTTAACTATACATATACCATTGACTGCAATACTTGCTAGTTATCTGCTCCGGAGTCCCCTAGAGTGACTTACTTTGGGCCGTAAGTGCTGATTCAGCTGTTCTTCCGCTTTACCCCAATTCTGTAACTGAATCCCCTGGTCATATTTTTCCCATTTGGCTCTAGTTCAAATAGTTTTTTTTCTGCAGAGATAACTTTATTTTCTGTTTTATCTCTGTATGAAGTTCTGTATGAAGTTGTATGAAGGAGGGCGATGACTATCCTTTGAGTTTGTAGAGAAGAGAATTCAGCCCTCACCTTCTCCTTTGGATGAAACAGATGGAATAATTATTGATTCAGTAATATAGATTAAATTACCTGTGGACAAAGAAGCAAATCCTGAAAGCATGACCTGTTGAGGACAGGCGTAGAGCTTCCCATTGGAGAGCGACGTTATTCTTTCAGTTTAAGCCCCTGGGCAATGAGGCGTCTCAACTCAAACGGTCATGAAGACACCTGCGTAGCCTTGAGCTACTAGGATCCCATAAAACCTGGGATATCCCACAATGATTCTATTTATCTGTAACTCTCTTTAATCCTCACATTGCCAATGTCACTTCCTTTATCTTAGGACCTGGAGTTAAAGACATGACCGAAATTACTTGTTAGTTAGGCCTGATTTCATTGATAACATTTGAGAAGAGGATAAATGAGCCGTGACAAGATGAAGAGATTGGTGTTGGCCATGCTGAAAATAATAAATTACATGGAAGCGTGAGAGAGCTCTGAAATCGCGCTGCATTGTTGAAATATGAATTTTTGTACAACATCAGCAGATTTATTTCCTTCAAATATCCTTTTCTAGCTAGTGATATCCCTGTTATTGCAGTCTCCTGATAAGCTATTACTACAGTACTGATTACATCTCCTCAATCCTGGATCAGACAAAATATATATCCCAACTTGAAAGAAAGTTGAGATATTTCATTCGAAAAGCAACCCAAAAGCACAGGTTTTTCTTTAAAGTTTATTTTTATAAAAAAATTATGAAATGTTCATATCTGTACATAACACATATATACATACATATAAAATATAATTCATATAAAAGTGCAGTTTGTTTGGTAATATAAGGCTGGCCATAAACAGGTCGATACCCATGCAATTGATAAATCCTTGATTGAACAGAGAATAAAGGCACAGCACTTCTGTGCAACCGAATCCTGTTCGATACTTAGAATGGGGACCCTTGGTCGCCATCCAAAGTAAAGGCAATCGATCAGGGATTTACCAGCATGATGGTTCCCTGTTCAATCAAGGCTTCTTCAAGCAGAATCGAGTGATCCCGCTCAAAGAAAGGGTTGCTGCAATTGACTCCTGAACAATAACCGAGAACTCACACACCGATCGATTGTGCTCGAATCCATTAAAAAAATGAGCCGTGTATTCCTAACTTAAGTCTTTCCTTTGGGCAAAAGTATATATAAATAGAAAACTAAAAGGGGTACAAATATGACTGCTTTCTATAGTCATTGTTCCAAAGGGCTCGTTTACACAGGTTGTCAACTGCCCGGTAAACAACCAATTAGTGCAACTGACCAGCCAGCGAACGCGACATGAGGTGTCCACTGTCGGTTTTTGGCCTTTCACCTGATAGACCTGTCCTGGTAATGTTATCTAAACGATCCCGGTGCACCTGCACAAGATTGCAGAAGTTTGGAGATAGGAGCACCTGGTCGTTTTCCAGGCTGCTGCGGACTGACTGTAAATGTATGCTGACTCTGTCACAAGCGGTACACAATCTAATGTTCATAATCATAGGTTTATTTAATGAATCTAGGGTCAATTTGAATACCAGTATGATTTTGGAATGGGAAAGATGACTGGGGGGGGGGGGGGCAAGGCCAAGGGGATGTAACAGAGTATTTATTGACCTTTCTCATGATGAGGGTATAAAAGATAGCTGTCACTATTTGTCCGAATTATTCAACAACCTTCACCTCCAAAAACATAATTGGAACAATTGAGAATCGCATGGATTGTAATTTGAATGGCCTGGCAGCTTTTTATTGTCAACATTAATAACAAAATATAACAATCTTTAAAGCAGAACATTCTTATTTAAATTCAGGTCCCTTGAAGGCAGTTATCAAGCACCCTGTATCTGCATTACCCAACACATGGGCCTCCAGCCGCACTACACCGACTCGGAGACAATTGCACAAACATGCAGATACCACCTTACAGAAATAGTTCCCTCGCACCCCGACATGCTTGGCAAAGGGTTGGTACTTCTGACAGTACTTTGCAATTAACTTTTACATGACAGACCACCTTCATGGGCCTTACAACCCCGCCACTGAAAACAAAAGATTTTACCAACGTTAAATAAACGGAAGAACATGGGGAAAGAAATTCATCTGACACTCTATCCTTCCAGCTGAAATGCTGTGCATTCTCCTTCCGCACTAAACTACACAATGACCCCTACTACCAAGTGTCCTGACCAATCATGTACATAATAACAACAGTTAACTGTAAGGGCACATTTACACACTGATGCTTTTTTAGGGCTTTTGCCTGATTGATGAGGGCATTATCTTAACGTGCCGAGAGCCCCTGCACACGTGTGTAAGTGCTCGCACAGGAGCGTTCAGTCCAGGCTGTGTGTCAGCCCCCCGGAAAGCAAACATGTAAATAGACCTTAGAGGCTTATTTGCTCTGTCTTTTTCCCCTTATTGGGCGCACGTCAAATAGAGACACTGTCTAAATTTTTTTCAACGTGGGGTCCCGTGTTATCTTCAGTATACATGTTTGGGTGATTTCATACCCACAACCATGTGACTTGTTACATAATTGTGTTTAAATAACAAAGCTGTACCCAATCTTTGTATGGAGAACAGAAACTGCATTTTTCTGTTGTTGATGTCATAACAAAACCAGGCAGCAGCACATGGTCATAACTTGAGTGTACACTTCATCAACAGCAAAGTGCCCCCATCATGACGGAATGATAGCCGCTGTCACCGCTGACCTCTCCTATGAAGAAAGTTAGTTGCCCAGCTGTCGTGCTGCTGCTAAGTATTCGGTGTTTTCCAGGTCACTGACCCGGAACAAGGATACGTATAATGTATGCCATCATCTCTGCGGAATATGGTTTTATATATCTCATTTTAGTTTTTTGCAGGTATGTCCACAACATAAACCTCTGTACTTTTATATCCACAAAGTTTCCCTCTAATTATTCTCCGTCAACTAAGCCCGGCCATGCTTTTATGTCCCATCCCGGTGTGTGATTTATAGGCCGACAGCTGCTGTATCAAGTGGGACTTCTTCCTTTCTTTGTAAAGTCTTTGTTGGCCGATGGCGGTGTAACCTAAGACTCTTTGGCTTCTTATTCCACCTGCACAGATCCCTCTTTATGTGACCTTGAGCTAATTAATTGGCCTCCTGTTGCTTTTCCTCAGTGTCTGCCCTTCTTTGTGTTTCCTTTCCGCTTCTCTCTCTAATAAGCGGGATGATGGCACATGAGTAATTCTCTGATCTCTATTATTGTGTGTGTGTGTGTGTGCTGATAACATTTCCAGGAGTTGTCTGCAGTTATTTTTACTCATATGCTCAATAGCTGGAGATAGATGATTTTAATAACTACTATAATACATTAAGCCCCCCATACACCTTTAGATCACTCCATACAATTTCCATTAGATCTACCAACAACTATGTAGTGCTGGGTCCTTCTTGATAAAATACATAGTAATTTGGAGGTAAGGTCCTCATATTACATGGTTTTGGTAGTAGAAAAGTTGATGTCAGAGAACAGAAATTGTATGGTGAGATTGTAAGGTGTATGGGGGCTTAAGCTGTGCTTAAAACAACCTTGCTTCCTATAGGGGAATCATAACAGAAAGGATAGAACTAATATCCCTGTGGTAACTTGGCCATTTGTTATTTGTGATCTCTCTGTACCAACAACAGCAATGTATTCAATAAAATCATAACATTTTATTTTTAAATGTAAATGGTCTAAAACTGGGTTAATGCAATATGGCCCAGAGGGCAAATCAGGGGGAGTAAAAACATTTTTTTTTAGAAATTAATGCTACAGTTGCCTTTCATTTGGCATTTGATGTAACCTGTGTTTAAAGCCGGGAACACACAGCTTGATATAGGAACCATTCCAGGTTCCCTGCTGCCCGTTATTGGAGGAGCGGGAGACACAGCACTGCTGTTCAACAAATGGATTACCTGCATAATACTTGGGATACATTCACAACAAATATGGCGGAAAGTAAAATAGAACTGAATTCTCCTTATACATTGCCAGTTTAAAACCGTAAAGCTACCCATACACGTATACATTCCCATTCCATTATTGTACGATTGATCCTAACATAGTCACGTCACGACGCTGAACGTTCGTTTACTCATCTTTCTGGGAATGGATGTGCTCCACCTTGGGGAATCAATACCTGGCCAATACTTTGGATGAGGATTCGCATCCGCTGAGCAGCTAAGTCTATGTGCTACTTCGGGACCTCCCACCAAGCAATATGCTTAGCGGAGGGGGGCCCTACGTATAATGGAAACATAGCCTAAATGTGTCCGAAAATGTGGGTGCGTGTTCGATGCATTTTTTTATGAGAGAAATGCATTAAAATCACGGCTGATGATCATTTAATGGACACAGCTTAACACTTCTGTGCGTGTCAACTGGGTTCCCCACATTGACATTGACGTACTGCGTGGCTGGTGCATCTGTGTGCACATCCATTGAATATCAGTGGATAGGCTGCCGACACATTACATTTCCAGCGTTTGACGTGCATCAAACAGGGCCATTTTGGCGCAGTGGAGACTAGGCCTCACTGTGACATTGGCTGGGTGTGTGGAGCATGGCGAAGCATTAGCTAGATTAGCTGAGAAGTAAAATCACAAACGTCATCTGCATCCCATATATCACATCCTGCACGTCCTAAGTATTTTTATGTTCATGTAGAGTAAATGATTTTATGGGCTGTGCTAACAAAACACGCCGGAGAGCATTTCCTTAATTTATGATTTTAATAATACAACAGGCTGCCGGACAATTTATATGCGAGGGACTATGTAGATGCGATGAATGCGTTCGATTTAAACGTCTGTAACCTCTATTGAAGCAGAAAACCACAAGAGAGGAATAAGAGACTAAATAAAAGCCGGTGCCGTGTGTGTGTATTCCATTACCGCCGAGGACATGTGAATGCTAAGTATGTCGGAGCGGACAGAAACGTTACGTGTAGTAGTGCATTAATAAATGTTTAAAAGCGCATGCAGTTGTCATGGCAACATAGGCTTATGGCAAGTATCAATAGATGCTGAGTGCTTGGCGAGGTCTGAAATGGCTGAAAATAATTGGATGATAGCTTTTTCTTATCCCTCGATTCCATATTTAGCGTTGCTAGGTCTAGCTCATCCCATATTGTTATCACTGTCGTAAACAATGGACCTGTAGAATGTTGGGTAGTAGCCATTAGTGCAATGCTGCCTTATGATTATTGATGTGTTTCTACATGTGATTTATACTCATTATCTTCCTGTAAATATACCGATGGTTACTGAATGTACAACTTACCATCTCACTGGAAAGATGTCTTCGTATTTCATAATATTCTCCAGTTTTTTTTTTATTCGATTTTAGTAAAATTTTATAAACCTTGTACATTTAAAGACATAGATGCAGCTGATCAAATTGTAAAGCCCCTCATACACAGGTTGATTCCTAAGTGATCAATGAACAATTGATCGCAGTGCGGTGACCCAACTAATTGCATTAATCAAATCATGGCGCAAACTATTCCCGGTCGATACTTCTGATGGGGACCCTGGTCCGATCTAACAGGGATTTACCAACATGTTGGTTCCCTGTTCAATCGACATTTGTTGGAGCGGGATCCATCGAACAAGGTTTTTGCGATCGATTCCCAAACAGTTGTTCGAGTGAGTGTGTGTGGGAGGCTTTACTATAACACTAAAACCACAAAGGCCAGGGCAGTGGTTCCCAAACTGGGGGTGGGCCCCCCTGGGGGGGTGCGAAGGTATTC
The DNA here is from genome assembly GCA_036250615.1 of Ptychadena robeensis. NCBI lineage: Eukaryota > Metazoa > Chordata > Amphibia > Anura > Ptychadenidae > Ptychadena > Ptychadena robeensis. The sequence goes on from CM070036.1 coordinate 111,364,555, forward strand.
CAGGGGAGCGCCGGCCCTCATTCATAACCTGTGTTTGAGTAGGGAGGGGGGGCTCAATAGTGTTCCTAAATAGAAAAGGGGGCCCTGCAAGGAAAGTTTTGGAACCACTGGGCTAGGGCAACACTATACACTTTAATGCACATCCAATGAGCACAACCAACCCCAAGCATGGTTTATTATGCTGGCCATACACATGCCGATAAACGGCCGGATTTTAATCTGACCGACTGGCGTGCGCGCTCTCGCCGTCGGTCAGGTTAAAATCCGGCCGTTTATCAGCATGTGCCCACATGGGGTGACAGATCCCTGTCGCCCCACTTCTCGGCCGGCCAGAGATCCGACATGTCGGAAAATCTCTGGCCGATGGGAGCCGGTGCCATAAGCAGCAATGAAGACGGCGTCTCCATCGCTGCTTAAGGCCGGCACACAAAGGGTGCCTGGCCGATTGTGGGGCCCCAGAATGCAATGGGAGGCTAACGTGATGACGTCATCACGTTAGCCTCCCGGAGCGATATCGGAGGGCGATATCGCTCCAGCTCGGCATGTGTATGGCCGGCATTAGGGGCACTTTTTACGCTAGGCTAAACAAATACTGATAAAGCAGCACATTTAAATCAATGGGCTGGCACCGGTCACCTTAATTATGGGTCAGTCGTCTACTGACTGTCAAGCCTCCGTCCACATAAATGCGACAGAGGTTTGAATTGATGGATCTCCACAGCCCGCCCTAGCCCATTTTCTTCAGGGCTGAACTTTCAGCGCTATCCCTAAGCTAGGCATTCATGCATCAACTTTTGCTTGATTGATCTTAGATTGAGATACCAACTGAAATGTCAATTTAAATAAAAAAATTTTTAAGTAGATTAAACTGAAAAATGTTACCATGTATGGCTACCTGTTCACACCATAGCGCATTATTTTGTGATGCACATGTTTTGTTAGGCCACGGTTCCACAATGTTTTGCCACAAAGAGGCCACCTCTTTTGTGCGCATCCCATTAATTTAGACCCGCAATGTGTGCATATCCCCTTTTCCCATTTTTTCCAGATAGTGAAGCCCGGGCCTTAGAAAGCTGACTAATTTGAAATAGCTTGTCAACACAACTTCAATACATTGTAAAAATAGGACAGAGTAAAGCTGGCCATACACAGATCTGTCTGTCAGATATGCTTTAGATCTAGCGACAACTATGTAGTGCCGGGTCCTCTGTGATTGAACACAGGTAGACTTGATGGTTTATAAGTCCCTCTTATTACATGGTTTTGGTAAAACAAAAGGAAATCTAAAGTAAATCTGACAGAGAAATCTAAAGGTGTATGGGGGCCCTAACACAATACAGCACCTCTATGTCCATGAGCTTTGTGATTTTCTGTAACACAAGTGCCCTGCTGCTGGGGTTCCCACCATTCTGATAATATTTGGACCTGTTTCCAATGTAGTTCAGGGAAAAGAGGTCATTAATTTAACATTTATGGCAATATGCTGTTTCACACATCTACAGTGTGTTACTGTAATACATGTGTCGCAGTTTGTGTTATTACAGGTAGGAAAAGAGGTTTGCAGCTTGAACAATGTGCAATCCTTGGGGTAAGCTGTCTCTTAAGAGGAGAAACACAAAGACAAAAAGTGTATGATTTGTCTATGGTCCATGTGCCACTGCTTCCTAGATGAAATAACATACACTGCCTGGTCCAAAAAATAAGTTGTGTTCTGCAGTGATGGGCCATCAGAGTAAGAAGAGAGGCAGATGAAGTGATGCACCCATTATACCATGTGCCTACTGTACAAGGCTATGAGGGCAGTGCTACAGTATGATCTGGGGTTGGTCAGGTCTAGGTTCAGCAACAGTATGTGCTCCAAGAATGAGGTCAGCTGACTACTGATCAGGTTATTCCACCAATGTAATTTTTCTTCCCTGATGGCATGGGGATATTCCAAGATGACAATGCCAGGATTCATCGGGCTCAAATTGTGAAAGAGTGGTTCAGGGAGCATGAGACATCATTTTCACACTTGGATTGGCCACCACAGAGTCCAGACCTTAACCCCATTGAGAATCTGTGGGATGTGCTGGAGAAGGCTTTGCACAGCGTATAGACTCTACCATCATCAAAGTAGGATGTTGGTGAAAAATGAACACTGGAACATGGAAAAAAATCTTGTGACATTGCAGAAGCAATTGGTCAGTGTAGCATAGCAATAGCGGCTCCACCTAAAATACCACATTATCATATTGATTGAGACTGCTTATAATTGGAGCTGAAAGTACACTAGTCTTTAATACGAAAAATACTAATTTGGGCTAACGCATGTTCTATGTATGCCCCTTCTGTGTGGTAGAGTGGCTTGTTTCTGCCTGGTAGAATTACTGGCCTACTCTCAGAACTGTTTTCCTGCCTGTAGGTTGCGTTGATCCCACCACCTGGTTAGGAATTCGTTTGCTGGGGTGAACATGAAAGGTTGGCATTACATATTGATTCGGGTTGACTTTAGCACAGTGTTTAGCACATACACTGCTTATTAATTGAACAGATTGGTTTCCGCCCGGCTTTGTCTGAACCAGTGTTCTATTTCCTGTGACTTTAGGGTAAATAGAGTTCAGTCTGCACTGTACAAATGATGAATTGAAATGCTGTGATTATTATCACATTTCCTTGGATGCATAGCATGCTAATGTCCCTTTACACCTCTTCTGCAGAGAGAACAACTTTTACTATAGATGATGTACAGAAGACCCCTCTGACGTGTTCTGTTGGTTCATTTTGAAGTGCACATCTAGTTTTCACTAGAGCGATCGGTCGCGGGATAGACGTGTTTTAAATTGCGCCGCCGTTTCCACGGCCGCTCGCTCCCATTTAATAGAATTGCTTAGTTTCCATTTAGGCGATCGCGCGTGGACCATTAAGGGGGCTATTTTTAACGCTGCCCTACCGTGTTTTTAATCGCGTCCACTAGCAGTAAATCGAAAAATTATTTTGGCCGGCATCCATTCAAGTCGTGGCCAATCGCTCCCCCTCACCTTTTTTTTTTATTTTTTTTTATCGCGTCCAATCACACCTATAGGAAATGAATGGACGTGGGCAAAAATTATGCGCGGCGCCATGACATTACTAGTTTCTCTAGAAGTTTGGGAGAGGATTGGTGATGTCATTACTGGTTTCTCTAGGAGATTGGGAGAGGATTGGTGATGTCATTACTGGTTTCTTTAGGAGATTGGGAGAGGATTGGTGATGCCATTACTGGTTTCTCCAAAACTTTGTCATACTGGCCCAAAACACACAATATTGTGACAATGATTAAGCTTTCCTGAGATGTCTGTATTTCTACTCGTGTGTAGTCATGGCTGGGCTTCTGCATAGCCTATATAGGCCAGAGCAGCGGCATACAGTGTGCACCAGGTTCCATAGCCTGCATTTTCTGTGTTGTCTGAAATACTATAAAGCAGGGTGGATTTGATTTAAATCAAAC
>CM070036.1:111368256-111389519 GCA_036250615.1 Ptychadena robeensis
AAATCAATCATTCTGGCTGGTATAACTTTAAAATGCAAGTAGGTGAAGGTTTTTTTGAATAGCAACTTTTCATTATAGTGTTTTTTATCTCCAGTTTAGGTTAATCATTCATAATTGGACAACTTTTCTGTTGCACTTAGTTTTGAGAACTGCAAAAGTAAACCAAGCATCTGTGATCTAATGTTGTAGGCAGAGAAACTTCCTAATAATCTTACAAAAACAGACAGAAGTTGATGATGGCATAAGCACATCACCCAAAATGTCCCCTTGAATAGACATGGTTGAGGGGACACCAAAGCAATACATTTATTATACACAGTGCCAGAAATAAAGTAATGACCATCATATCAATCAAAAACAATGTGCAATGTTGCAGATATACACATCTGTACACGTGCTTAGACAATTTAAATAGTCCAAATGGTGCAAATTTCACCCCAACACGCGTTTCGTTGAAGACGAAGGGGGTACGATATTTGGTTATTCAGTCATGCTAAATAACCAAATTGACATGAAAGTGGACACAGGCCCTCAGGGGTTACTCACGTCCATAGATCCATATAGGGTGGCAAGACATTATTTCTGAAGATGGCGTCCCCACTGGTGATCTGCGTAACAAGACTGACCCGAACCATCAACTGATCAAGTTTACCAAAGTAAATGTATTAAAAAGGTTAAAGTCTGTCTCTCAGTTTCCCACTGGTGTCGGTGCAGTGGGGATGCCATCTTGAGAAATCATGTCTTCCCACTCTATATAAATCTATGGACGTGAGTAACCCCTGAGGGTCTGTGTCCACTTCTATGTAGATTTTGGTTATTCAATATGACTGATCCCCTTGTGTTGGCTGTTTGTTTTATGTAGATTTGGCCTATGAAATGACATATCGTACCCCTGAAAAAGTCTTCAATGAAACGCGCGTTGGGGTGAAATTTGCGCTATTTGGACTACTTTAATTGTCTAAGCACGTGTACAGATGTGACATCCACAACATTATGCATTTTTTTTTGATTAATATTCATCTTTTGCACTGTGTATAATACATGTATTGCTTTTACATATTGAGTGGCCCTTAAAGTCCCCTCGCCCTTGTCTATTCAAGGGGAAATTTGGGGTGATGTGTTTATGCCATCATCAACTTCTGTCTATTGTTTTTGGGATGTTGGCCGCTATACATCTGAGAGTGTAGTTTTATTGATTATAAAATCTTACAAAAACCTGTGGAAGAGCATGACATTGTGAATGGATTAATGGAATTTATTTACCCAAATAATTTAACATATACAGCCTTATTCTACATAATTAAACACTAATCCTTATTTCATGATGGAATAACCTCTGGATGGTAATATATTTTCCTCAAAAAGCATTTTATTTTAAAAAAAATCTATTTAAATTTAAATCAAAATTTGTAAAAAAAAAAGTCATTGTTTTTTATCCACCCTGCTATAAAGTTAAGCCTAACCAACTATGAAACGGAATTGAGACAGAAAAAAATATATATTGCTCAGGGGTGGAAGGTGTCTGTCAATCACCTGCCAACCTGCCCCCATTTTAACCCCATGGGCAACCATATGCTGCATGTTGTCTATGGTTGGTCGGGAGCTGCAACCAACCCAACCAACCATGTTACTTTATTTCTTATTTATTCCTTTTATCCATAACAAACAAACTTATAGGTCTCTCAATCCCTGCCAACAAATGACCGGCATCCCAAAATAAATGCACAAAAAATCTAACTCAGGGTGAAGTGTAAAACACCTCAATCCTGGTTCACTTTCCTCTGTGGGTACAGAGGCTGGGGGACTTTAAAGGTCAATTTGTATGGAAACAAATGTAAACAGCATATATATAAACATTTATTTAAGTAGGATAAACGATTAACTGTTATCAATGATATACAGCATCAACATATAACACAAGAACGTAGTATATAAAAACAAGATAATTGCTGCACTTTCAGCCGCTCGGAAACAACACATAGGGTGCCTTCATCAGTTTTCCGGACAGTGTGAATACCCTGCGATCCCAAAGGGATTGATATGCCCCAACGCGCGTTTCATTGTTAATGAACTTCCTCAGGGGGTAATATTCACTGCCAGGGTCTGCGGATTGTCATGGCATGTGGACAGCGGGAAAAGTTAGCTCGGTTCACAGACACTAGGTTGGCGGAACGGGAGGCTCCCACCCTCCGGGGACGAACAACGACCGTAAAGCGCAGCCTGGTATAGCGTATATCAGGTGTTCTGGTAGGGAATAAACAGTTGTAGTTAGTATAAAGTCAGTGAGTTCCGGTCGGCAGAGAGTTCTCCCGTGGTCGTACATATGAATAGAGTCTTGGTCAGCTGCTTGGTCAGCTGCTGACCAAGACTCTATTCACACTAAGGCCAGATCCAGCCCCTAGCTTTCTTTTTCAGGCCTTTGTCACCTTGTTCAAAAGATGCTGCCCTGTTGGCAGGGAATTTGAATTAAAACTATACCGAAAAATGAACGTCACACCAGACATCACATTAGGGCCAATGCCCGGTACATCACTAGAGATCGGGTGTCTCTACCCGATCCCTAGTGAAAATAATTCTTCCTCCGACCAGACCAGGCGTGGAATAGTCTAGTCGGAGGAAGAAATATAGACTTCTTCTCGTCAGCAAAGGGGGCGGGTCTAACACCCGCACATTCAATGTTCATGCCGAACTGTCCACCCAGCGGACAGTTCAGTCATCACTACCTAGGGCTATTGTATTTCCAAGAGCAAGATGAACCTAATTGAGATTGTGTGCAGTGGAGTTAGGCAGTAGACATTTGGTGGATATCGCTGCAGACAAAACATGTCACTTTCATTTGAATGGTACGGCTTTCTCTTCCACAATATTAAAGTAGCATGCCTGTGCACACCCCACATTGTCATTGCAGTGACATTGTTCACAGCATTGCCGTCAGTGCCCCACAGCATCTCCATTCAATATCAGTGGGCATGTCTGCATGATGTGGAAAAGACGTGGCCGGAGCTGTTTTCCTACAGTTTTTCAATTCAATCCTCAGTTGGGGCATCATGGACACATCACGCCCATGATGCCCTTTGCACTGCACGCATTTTTACATAGACAACCAATGTTACCATTCACACTGCATGCGGCCCACCCTAGCGTTATGGACGGCAGCACCTCATCCAGCGCTCCAACTGGTACTATCGCACTGGACGAGGTGCTGCCGTCCAGTAGAAATCATGGCTGTGGGAGAACATACTCACGCTGTCCCTGTGACATGCTGGCGACATCCTCCTAGGCTGCCTGTGTCTTCCTCTCTCCCCCCCCCCCCCCCCCCCCCCCGCTCCGAGTGACGTGATGACGTCACTCGGGGAGGCAGCGGGAGATATGAACAGTAAACAGCATGAAAGCAGTTTTCTATGTAGAAAACTGCTTTCAAACTCCCCCTATGTACGAAATATCGCCAAAATAAATGCCCTGATGCCCCAGAAGTGCAGTAACCCTCTCTAAAATCACACCAGGTTAGAGAGGGTTAAGTGCAAATGGGAACATCTGGGGCACCAGAGACTTTTTATTTTGGCGATATCCAGTACATAGCAGCATAGTTTTGTGTCCTAATTTTTGTGTTTTTTTTTCATTATTCTTATTTAAAAAAAAATAAAATTATTTTACATAATTGTTTATTTCAAACATTATTATAGTCAGGATGTCTATTGGACCCTTGTACGGACATATTTTGGGGAAGTTACAGGCCTACGACATAAAGAAAAAATTACCATTGAAGTCTATGGTGCACTTTTGGTACAGAAATCTGGACCTCAGCAGTGCGCTAGGGAGGTTAAGCCCTTAAGGGGCGTTTCAGCATATATAAAAAAACAAGTTTTTCACATTACATCTGCGTTTTGCATTTGTGCTTTGGAACAAATTAATGAAAAATTAATCAAAAATGCATACAGCAGGGCAATTTTAAAAAACGCATGCAGAAATGCTGTGTTTTAAAAAACGCAACAAATGATGTGTTAATGGTACCATTGGTTGTCTATGTGAAAACAAGTGCAGTAAAAAAAATGCGTGCGGAAAAAAAAGGGCACTTTTTAAAACGCAACTCATATAGTGTGAAAGGGCTCTAAAGGCATGACAAATCTGGCCAGAGTAAAGGTCTGTTGCCATTGCTGCCAATTAGCACATCACTAGTTAATACCTAATGCTGCATTTGATCATTCTCGGTGCTCTGCGGTATATACTGCCTTTCATTGTTAGTGACTTATAGTAAATTGCAGTGTACATACCAGTGCTGCGTTCTGTGATTTGCATACCGATTTTATAGAATTCACACTATATGCCTATAACTGCAATATACTGTTATTGCTAAAAAAAAATAGCACCCCTGTGTTACACTGCAAATACAACGTGTCTCACAACTTTGTTGCAAAGATCTGCAGCAGCTTTATATCTCGGCTTCTTCTCACTGATGTGACTGGATACAGATTTGCTGTTGTGCTGGGTATTAGGTTACTTCTTCTTCTACAAATCAGTAGCTGCGTTAGATAACATGAGAAGAGACTGAAGCTGGTGATCCTAGATTTAGACGCTAGTCATCACTCAGCGACTGACACTTCTTGCTGCAAAGACATTGAATGCAGTTAATTTTCTGCAACAAATTGTAGTAAGGAGAACAATTCTGTAGCTGTGCAGCACTACTTTATGAATCATGTTTTCAAATTTTAAGATTCCAGACTTGTGTTCACATCATAACTGCCATTTTCCCCATAAGAGAATGCCAACGTAAGATGACTGCATCATACTAAGGTTATCTGCCCTAAGTGCACCTGTCTGTGATCTTCCAAGGCTCTCCGGAGCTTCTCAAATGCACGCCGAATGCACATACAGTCGCTGTCACACTATGTGCGCTGTGTTTGCTGTTGCGTTTTTTACACTTACTGCATCCGTTACTAGCAAAAAACAACAACACATTTTGCAGTGTGCTGCGCTTGCATCTCCCATACAAGTATATGGTAGATGCTTCTGTTACATCTGCAAAAACACATACTGCAGGGCGTTTTCCAAATCACGTGGCATAGCGCGTTTCAAAAAAACACAAGCACAGGTCTATGGAAACCTGGGTACCTTGTGTTGACCCTGGCTGACCTGCTCTGGGGTACTATACCACACTGCACCTGCAATGCACAAGCCCTATGAGTAAAGCTGGCCATACACCTTTAGATCGCTGTCAGATATCCTTTAGATCTACCATCAACTATGTAGTTAAGGGTCCTCTGCAACTGAACACAGGTAGACTTGATGGTTTAGAAAGTCCCTAATTTTACATGTTTTTGGTAAAACAGAAGATCATCTAAATCTGACAGAGAAATCTAAAGGTGTATGGCCAGCTTTAGCCATAGGCCCAAATGCATAATGGACATAAGGAGACTTCCCTGGCAAGTTCTTAGATCCCCAAAGTGGTATCGGAAATAGCTTGTTTGCTTAATTCTGCCATTTACTCTCTTCCAAAGAAAATATGAACTGTGAGTAGCAATTTATACTAAAAACCCAAAGCTGTATTTGTTTTATCTTAACCAGCAAATTCTAAAGGGCTTATTGAAATTTAACATTGCTAGTCCAGAACTTTTGTAAAAACATCATGTGAGCGAAATAACTGAAAAAAAGGCTGGTTTGAGGTACTTAATTTTTATGTAGCAGTATTTTTATTTTTATTTTGTAGATTTTAATAAGATGTGTTAAGCCCCCCCTACACCTTTAGATCACTCCATACAATTACATTATATCTGCCGGGTCCTCCCTGATAGAATACATAGTGATTGGAAGGTTTAGAAAGGTCCTCATATTACATGGTTTTGGTAGAATAAAAGTTGATTGTACAGAAATTGTATGGTAAGTTTGTAAGGTGCATGGGGGCCTTTAAGCAGGGTACAGACATAAAGATATGAGCCATATCGATGGCCGATTCGAGCGCCGTGCATGCTCACGACCATCTATCTTGCCCATTTAACATGCAGCAATCGCTGTTTTCGAACGGGACCAATCATTCCTGCTTGAAAACAGCCATATCGGACATGACCGTTAAATACGGCTGATCTCTGTTGCTTTACATGAAAACCGCGGGTCTCCATGTAAAGCATTGGCTGAGCTGGGGAGAAAGCAGAGCTATCGCCCCGGCTCCGCTGATATCTGACAGCAGCGTGATGACGCCATCATGCTGCTGCAGGGAACATCGGATGGTTGAGTCGTCTGTGCCCTGCTTAAAGGCTGCCATATACGCACCGAGCTGCGGCCGATTTTGCCGCCAACCAATGGGCGGGCACGCTACCGGCCGTAGGTCGGTGGCAAAATCCCCCTGCCAATCACAAAGAGTGCCCGCCGATGCTGTCAGCTCTGTAGAGCAGCGTGATGAGAGAGAGAGATGCTCGGTCGGCCCCCACTCGGTACGTGTGTGAGGGCTTAACTCTCTCATTCTATCTAATACCATGCGATTTTTTTTATGGTGCGTTAAAAAAAAATGTGCCAAAAACTCCGGTGGAAATAGGTAATAACATGAGTTCACTGGTCAATAAAATGACTTCACCCTTCCATTGGTAACCGCTTGTTCAGGATAGGTGAGAGCTGTCTCTCTGCATAGACACAGTGTATGGTGTAATTATTTATACAGATACGTTCTCCTCTCCCATGACTGTGGTAGGACTCCGAATGGTCTGCTGCATGTCAGAAGCACAGATGTACATCACTGGCGTGCTAAACGTGTCTGTTCTTAACGAGAAAGGAAAGATAGCAGAATAACATTTGCTTGGGCAACATGTTGGGGCAGGGGCACGGATTTCCATTGCGATTCCCAGCATTTGTACAGCACAACAGAAGGTGCTTGGAGGCAGAGAGCAGAGAAGCGTGAATCTTGTAATACGAGTCTGCATGAGTGGCTGCTAATAAGACAGAACCAGATTCAGATGTTCACGCTTGCATTTCAGTATGTAGATATGAATATCACAGGAATACCGTCTGCCTGTATGTTTGTCTGTCTATTCATCTATGAGTCTTTATGTATTTGCTATTCTCTTTTGAGAATTGCATACTAATAAGAAATTACCAAAGCCTTTAAAGAGCTGTAACAGGGATCATAATTAGAATATTCATACTCACCGTATTTTTCAGACTATAAGACATACCTTTTTCCATTAAAATCAATGGGAAACTGTCTGTGTGTCTTATGGTCTGAGTATGCATTTTTTTTCCAAACATCCTTGGAGCAATAGCTCTGCATCCCCAGAGGCTGGACTTTGTTTCATTGCCTCCAGCCATTTCCAAAGAGGCCACTACTGAGCTGTACTATAACTAGCAGTACCCATTCTCTGAACACACTTAGTCATTATGGAGAGACACATAGCAGCTATTTACATATGGGAGGAGAGAGGTCACATACTTTTTTGTATCTGCAATGCTGAATGTAAATGTAAATATACAACTTTCAGAATATGTTTAAATGTTCAATAAAACCAACTTCCATGCAGAAACAAACATATATACATATGAAATACAACACTTTCTGTCAAAATAACATCAACTCTCTCAACTTGTAATTTTTTATTTTATTTTATAGTTTTCTCCCATACTATGGGATGTGTCTTTATGGTTTATTGCATCTTAAAGTGTTAAAAAATACAGTAATTCTTACTCTGTTTACAAATAAACATGATCCTCTTGTGACATACACATCAGATATGATCTGCACAACGAGTTTGATAAGTGACACAGACATTGGTAACAAATTGGTTGGTAGATCCAGAAATATAACCAGCTGAATTGCTATATAATAACTTGTATTGTAATAATTTGTTGACTCCTAAAAATACCTGTAAGTTAGTGAGGCCAGCCAACATAAAAAATAAGGAAAAGGATCTAGGAAATAGAGGACAAAGCCAAGCTCAGATTCTCTACAAATAGTCAATATTTGCATACGACATGCTGCCTCCGTCTCTTTTCGTAATTATTATTAACTCACAATCTAATGTCCCTACCATAGTCAAATATATGTAACTGACAGTGTAAGTCATATGCCACAGCCTAAGGGCTTGTTCCCACTAGCATGATTTGTGACGTTGTGATTTCAACGTCTGTACTCTGTATATAATAATTTGGTGCTATGTAAAGTAAGTAATTATTACAAATATATATTGTATAGATCAATGTGATCCCATTTACGATCTCAACACAAACCAAATGACAAACAAAAGAAAGTCTAAAATGTTTTGCAAAAAACATTCAGCCTCTAAAATTAAGTAGCTGGCTATAGTGTCTCGTTTTTTAAATGTTGTAATTAAACCAATCTAATCCTTTTTTAATGTAAACATTACAGTGGCAAGATATACATCTTGTCATGTAACAAGTCATGGGTTTGTACTTTAATGTGTTTTAACATTCCAGTGTGTCACTGGGCATTCACATGGGAAAGGTGTGGTGAACTTAATGTAACCACACCTGTGCTATGCTAATTACTGTCTTTTTCAATTAGTGGCAATTTTTATGCCAACCAAAGCTAGGCCTTGCATTGAGAATTTTTTCTGTCACTTTTAGTTACTGCTTTAAGTATGATCTGTTGTTCTGGAAAATGTTTATGTAGCAAAGAAAACAAAAGTAAAGCACGTGCATTGGTGATTAATGTTCAATAATGGAGCCCCTGCCTGTGTGTTAGAGGTGCACTAACGCTGTAGCTTTCACACAAACAGGCAGAGCCGAGCAGTGTGTTACTGGCTGATAACACAGAGCACCTCCTGCTCTGGGTTAACTGTCTGTGAGCTGGGCTGCTTAAGCTCATCTCACACAGTGCAGGTGGGAGGGATGCCTGTGGGCAGCACTTCCATCTACACTGTATGGGAGTTGGGCACAAGCTGCCCACCTCGCACACAGCTCTGCCAGTCAGGGCAAGAGCAGAGACAGTTTCTGCACCTCATTATCTCCTCTGACGGTCGGAGTGCAGAGCTCTGGCTATTTTTTGGCCATCAGACGCGCCAAAGTATAGGTATAGGTATACTCTGGAGCGTCTTATAGTCTGAAAAATATGGTATGTAAAGTATGTAATGAATATATCTTATTTGCCTAATCAGATGAAATTCAGAGCAAGACGTCATATTGCATAGTAAACAATGGGTCATGTCTGCACCGCACATAAACCCCCATAAGTTTAGTGTAGACCAGGCCATAGGTTCTTACAGATAACATTTGCCCAACATTATAACCAGTAGAAGATTACTGACCAAACATCTTTTGTTCTTCGGGAAACTTCTACCAAATGCATTTTCCATGTCTAATTATATAATTATTCGGGATTAATAAGATAGCTATGTGATGATTTTCGTAATTACCGTTATTTTTTTCATCATTTAATAAGTGGTAGTTTACACTACAGGGAGGAGGATTTTTGACTGTCCCTAATAACCTCATGAAATATATTTAAATGCAGTTGGATAATTGCTCTTTTGCATTTTCAGGTTCTGACCGAAAGAATTTCAAACATTTGTGTGGATAATCCAACCAGTAAGGTACGTTCTTCTCTTTTTCCTACTTAGTCATACTTTCTTCTTAATAAGCAAAGTACTGTATATAAATAGAATGTTTGCTGTTTATGTTGTTGTCTCAGCAGAACACAGTGTGTGTGTGTTACATAAAATCTCTCTATCTTTCTGGAGCGTGACAAAGCTTCAACTGTGTATTCGCTATCGTCTTGTCAGGGGGTGACTGTTGACTATTGGGGTATCGAAGTTTGTTAAGTGATTAAACTGTATATGGCTAATGTGTTTCTGTAGAAGGACTTTGTATGTGGATGGTATGCCATGTGTAGGAGATAGCTAGATATATAGTGGAAGTGCTGAAAAACCACATACACTAGATTTAAGACAGGTGGTTGTTGACTCCTCATTGTATAAAGCAAGGAACACACATATAGCTATGAGCAAGATCGATGGCCGCTTTGAGTGCCGTGCGCGCTCACGACCATTTATCTGGTCCATATCTAATGTAGCGATTCCTTTTTTTTTTTAGTGGAACCAAACAATCATGCTTGAAAACAGGGATATCAGACATGACCGTAAACCTCGGTCGATGTCCATTGCTTTGCACATGCAAAGCATCTTCAGAGCTGGAGACACAGCAGTGCTGTCCTATATCGAGCCGTGTGTTCCCTGCTTAGGCTCCTGTTGTTGGAAAGTTCCTGTAACTATGAAGATTTGGAAGAGTTGTTCTGGGAACCATGTAAATGAATAGCAGTTGGGGACATCCTAGTAGCCAGTTCTAAGTGCTTTGTCTATGCCAGGGGTGAGCCACAATCGATTTTTAAAATGTGACATAAGGACATAGAGGTCCGAAGTCCTCGTAGTTGGGACAGGATATTTAACCTCCTTAGCGCACCGCCCGTACAGCGCTGTTAATAACAGCGTGGTACGGGCAATTGCAGCAGTGTACAAGGTGCACTGCCTGCCATTTCCTCCCTCCCCCTTCCCTCTCCACACAGCCGGTGACGCCGCACAACCCCGGAAATGCTGCGGGTGGAAGTAGCATCGCCGTAGCTTTCCGGGGATATGCGGCTTAATGGTGGCCCAGCTCATCCAGAGTTTGTTCTTAACACAAACTCTGGACGAGCTGGGCTCATCATGAACGCTAAGGAGGTTACAAAAAAAATTTGTTAAAAACATTCATTAATAGAAGCTTTTGATAGAGAAGATTAAACATTCTATTGCGGGCAAACTGTGGCGCCTAGGAAACAATCCAAACAATTATCCTCTAGGTGTTGTCTTCACTTATTGCAGTGAATGAGGGAAGCCACAGCGTCTTGACACCAAGGGGACAAAGGGCCAAATTAAAACCCTTAGGGGCTGGTTTTGGCCCTGAGACTTTAGTTTCAGTGTTGGCATACTGAAGAACTTTTGGGATTACTCCATTAATGCAAATTGGTGATTTGGACCATTCTTTCCTAAAGCTAGCCATACACAGGTCGGCTTTTGCATGATCGATCTTAGATTTGATCGTGTTGTGCGATTAAAATATGGCAAATATGGATAGCCAGTCTACCTAGAAAAACGGTGAGATGTTTGTACGATCGAATTAAATTTCTCAACATGTTTGATTTCTATTACTTTTGGTTGATCATAGCAGATCTGTGGGAATCTATTTCTGTATGATCACTGTAAAAATCTATTGTTTTAAGACAATGGAGTCTAGAAAATGGAGATAACAAAGCGTGTTTGGGCTCTTTTACTCGCCTATACTAGAATGCATAGTAAATTGACAGGGTCAGTTTTCTTTTAATATTAATGCAACTTTTATTTTTATTTTTTTTATGTTTTCATTGGAATATTAAACAGACTTAAACATTGTCGGCAAAAGAATTCACAACAAATCATGGGCCACAAATAAAAAATTTAAACCAGTGACAGCCATTGCTATACATGTATCATAGATGTGTCTGCTTTTTTCTGTCTGCGTTGTTAGTTTGTGTGATTGCTGTGAGGAATCTGCACAGCTGAATGTGGAATGTAGCCCCATAAGTCACAAGTCATAACTTTCATTTCATTTTCTGCACGTTCCTCATGCACTTCATCCTGGGGATAGGCTGGAGGGGACAAAAGAAATGATGACTATCTTGATTTTCATGTTTTTTTGTGGGTATAGTTATCACAGATTTAAGAAAAGGTCTTTGGTCCTGAACTTTAAATAGTTGTACCTGTCATATGTTAGGTTGAACTATATGTTATTTTTTTCTCTTCCAGTCATATGGAGAGAGCGTGGCTTGTGCTGGCAGAGCATTGAGGAATGCAGTAAGAAACTTGTCTCCAGGACTCATTCGTGATCGGATGTATCTTACATGTATCTGCCGGTAAGGATAGTCCCAACCTGACCCACACCCTGTGGCCATAGTCCTTCAACATAGAGAATTCTATATTAAGATCAAGTTTAGCAATGCTGTTTGCATATCAATGCTTGTACTACCATAATCTTTCCATGGTAATTAAGTCTTCAGTCAAGGATACGCTTACATCAAACATGTTTATAGAAGTATTTATCAAGCCAGATATTGACCCCCCTGGCAGTCCAATTCAGCCTGGTTTTTGGTGTCAAAAGTTGTGCAAAAAATTTAACCATTGAAATCCAGATTTCTTTACCAAAAGAAATACCAAGATTAACTAACTCAAATATTTAATTTAGTCAGATTGTGGAATTTTAAAATTGCATTATCTCTAGAAAAAAATTACTTAAATGTCTACAAGGCACGGCTGCCTAAGTTTTCAGCTTGGGATTACCAATTTCAGTAAGTGTTTCTCACCCCGAGCTGGAATCGCTTATACCGTCTAGGATGGGCTTGGGACAAACTGAGGCCCAGGGGCCAGATCTCCCATTTAGCTCTTTTCCAGCCCTTTGTCAGCTTGTTGAAAAGATCTTCCCCTTCTCTTCTGTGCAATGAGTGCACATACTGCCTGAACGTGTCCAAACTTTGCCTTAGGGACGAAGCAGTGGTGTGATCATGACTCTATGGGTGCACTGTCAGTCTCTAGGAATTATTTCTGTTCATTGCAATGAATGAGCATTTCTTTCTAAGTGCAGGAAATTTAAAAAGATAACAACGCCCCTGTCACACGTCCCCTATTACACATCACGTCCATCATTAGTGATGCTGACAAATTTAAGAAGCTAATGTGGCTTGTGAGTCTAATGAGTCAAAAATTTTGCCCACCCCTGATATAGGAGGTTAATATCTGCTAATTATTTCCCTGTTCAAAAACATTAAAATATTAATCTTTATTAAGCTATGCTTGCTTCTGCTTACTATTCTCATCTTCTCACCCAGAACAGAAACTAATACTATCAGAGTTGACATTACATTAGCAGAAACTCTGAAAGTCTTTGTGTCCTGTACACAAACTAATCCTCTCAGTCTCAAAAAATACTACAGTACACTTTGTGTATGGAATGAGAAGAAGTCCCACTAGATAAAAGAACACTTTCTCTAAAATTCTGCAAGAGCTTTAATAATACCCTTAAGCTGTTCATACACAGGTCGTTTTTTTCGTACAAATCCTAAATAATTGATCAATGTGCACGTTCACATTGATAATTCGCGATTTCAATGCGGCCACCCAGGATCCATCGATCCTGCTCGAGGAAATGTCGATCGAACAGGGAACCAACAAGTATCGAACAAGTATCGAAGAAGAATTGATTGCATGTCCTGATGGAATGGGTATCGACCCTTGTGTAGCCAGATTTTATCTATTACGTAGGAGCAAAATGCATTTTTAAATTATTATATTTTTATTTATGTATTAAAAGGTGCAACAACACACAAACAAATACACTTATTGTGTGTGTATAGTGTAGGGAAAAAAATATTTATATCAAAAAGGAAAAATATTGATACATGGTAACATTAGAGAATGTGTGCATGTTTTTACATTAATTCTCAGAAATCCTCTTAATATTCTGTTTGTTTCAGGAGGAGCTGCGTTGGCTCGGAGCTGGTGGATTGGCTCTTACAGAACTGCCCATTTGTTCAGTGCAGATACACAGCCGCCGGCATCTGGCAGATCTTGCTGAAGCTTGGAATTCTCCTTTCAGGTCTGTTTAACTAAAAATTTTAGTGACTGGAGAGCACTCATATTCCACATACAAGGGCAGACAGTTCAGCACTCATATTCCACATACAAGGGCAGACAGTTCAGCAATCTTCTCCTGTTAAACATCCAGCTGTTCTAAAGAGTTACTGACGTGAAAATAATTGTACGGACTGCTGTGCTACTTCCATCCCCTGACTGCACGAGAGCTGGGCCTCAAGGGGAAAGGACTTCACAACTTTATAGCATACTCTAAATTCTCCATGTCCTCTGTATCTCTGTATGCATCAATTATTATATAGGTGCTATATAAACCATTTAATCCCTTAGAGATTAGGTCTGACCTGGGAAATTCCTTAACAGACTTCTTACTTGATTACACAATAACACCAACAATAGTAGACTTCATACCTAGACCCATATTAAAGCTGCACTCTGGGTTTAGAATTGATTCCATCTTGCCATGGGGCTATTTCGACACTGCATGGTTAAAATGCTAATGTTATGTCTTGGGATGTATAGTAGTTTTTCTGTGTTAGTCTCCTATCAGTCTTTGATCATTTAAAATTTTTCGATCGATTGCCACAAACATGGCCACTCAATGAAAGGTTGATCGAACAGCAAACCAAAATGTTGGTGAATCCCTGTTCGATCGCCAGTGTCCCCATCAACCAGAGTCCCAATCCAAAGTATAGAATGGGAATTGATTCAATCGACAATGGCTTGAGCACAGCATTGTGACATTACCACGTCCCACTTCATCGTTTTATTGATCGAGCAGACCCGTTTATGGGGACCCTAAGGGCTTGTTTCCACTAGAGCGATTGGCCAATCGCTCCCTTTGAAAACCATTTGTCCATTTTCACTGAAGCAATTGCTTGCGGGTGGGCGCGGACGCAATTTAGGGGGCAATTTTCAACACCACCCTACCACGTTTTTAATTGCGGACCATGTCCGATTGCGTACCCTAGTGAAAAATCACATCCGATCGCGTCCATTGACAAGAATGGACCCGGTCAAAAATCAAATGATTTTTTACCTGGTCCATTTATTTTCTATGGGCGCAATTGTGTGCGATTTAGGATAACCCATCCGATTGCGTCCAAATGCGGGCCAAACTTGTCCATCTGCGGCCAATTGCTCTAGTGGAAACAAGCCCTAAGAGTGGACACAGTGGGGACATGCTCAAAGTATTCACTCTAGCCGTGTCGCAGCTGCGTTGGGGTACAGTACTGCAACACAGGGCTGCTAGGGTAAAGGCAAGGGACAACTGTGTCCCTTTCACACTAGCCCTGCGCCTGCATTTCCGGTAGCATTCCATGTCGCACGTTACCAATAACGCCCTGCAGTAAGCATTTTTGAAGACGCAGCACAAGCGTACAAGCATGGGAGAAGCAAGTGCAACGCAGATACAAAATGCAGTTTTTTGTCAATGAACACAGTGAACTCTGCAGCGTTTATTACTTTCTCTTTGAGAGAAAGATGATATTCACTACATAACTCTGCAACTGCGCGCAAGTAATGTTTGTAAAATATGTAAGTGATCACACTTATAGAATGTGTTTATGCTGCTGGGAGCTATATGTGATTACATTCTTGTGACTCCCTTTTAAATGAACAGCGATAAGCTGGATAACATGCTGACAGTTTCCTATCTCTGCTATATACGCTGATAGACGCTTTTCTTTTCACGCCCATTAAATAATCTAGTTTTTCATCCATATTTCTATTTAACAAATATTTTCACCGAGCATCATGCTTGAAATAATTTATGATTAGGATGGTTTCAGTTTTAAAGTGGACTTACACTGACTAGATCAGAGTCTTGCTGGAGGGAATATATATATAGGAATATATTAAAAATAAATACCTGAGAAAGTGTTACCTTCAGGCCAGCCACGTGTGAAGTGTGATAAGCCACGTGTGAAGTGTGATAAGCCACGTGATCACTACAGGGGAACTACACTCCATGGTTTAACCCTCTCCTAGAAGAAAGTTGATGTTAGAAATCATGTTCATAAATTCTTAGTTCGTCAATAACATTGAACTCTTCATTTTATTTCACCTACCACTGCATGTTAAGTGTGTGTGAAATGAATGCATCACTCTTATAGTTGTCAGTGTCCTTATACCTTTTAACTGGTCTTTGATGGCTGCTGTCATCACAATTATACTACATCTAAAGTTCTAAATCAAGGTCAACATTGCATCAGCTTTGTCACATGAAAAGGTGTATGTGCAGTAAAAAATTAAACTAACTGGACTTTCAAATTACTTGAATCCATTTCTCTCTTCCTCCTCCTAGCTTTCTCAATTCAGAATTCTTTGAATTGGATGACTATCAAAAACTTCAGCATGTTTAGTTAAACTGGGCATACATGGTTAGATTTTTCACTCAACTGACTTAAACTATGATTTTTTTACCATCACATTATGTAATAGATTCAAATTACTGTATGTACTTGAGTATAAGCCAAGTTTTTTAGCACAAAAAATTTGCAGAAAAAGCCCCCTCGGCTTGTACTTCAGTCAGGGTCACACTTACCTGTCTGGGTGTTCCCTCTGTGAATGGTCCTATGTGTATTCGGTATTCTATCTATGGCATTCATGCCTGAGATCGGCTGGTGAAATGTACTCCAACTTGGAAGCCAGCGCCATCTTGTGGACTATTTGTTCATTTTTACTGGAGAAGGTGGAATTTCAATTAGAAAACTCCACTGCTTATGATTCAAACATGAAAATAAGTTTTCATTCCAAGTATTGGTCCCAATAACAAAAAATACTTTTTAAATGGAAACTTATTTTCATGTTTGAATCATAAGAAGTGCAGTGAAAACCTATCCGGTAGTAACAATAAACCTGTGTTCTCTTAACTTTATCAAGGGTGTGTCATTAAGATTCACCATTCCTAGGGGCAATGGTGCTTTCTCTATATTATTTTCATTTAGAAAACTCCTACTATCTGACTTTGCATTTTCCACATTTGACTTATACTCGAGTCGATAATTTTTTTCCGTTTTGGTAGCTAAAATTAGGTGCCTCAGTATATTCTGTCAACCTATACTTGAGTATATACAGTAGATGGAAAAATCTAACTGGGTATGCCCACCTACAGAGAGTTCAGTTCTGCTTAAGGAAAGGTGGTCTACCCCCCTACTACTCATAAGGCTGGAATACACGGCTCTATATTTTAGCCGACAGAGAGAGCTCGGCAGTATCGTGATGACATCATCACGCTACTGCCTGGCTTCCCCGATATCGGGAGCTGTCAGCCGGTCTACACTTTGAATGGGGAACCACGGTTCCCTATTGAAAGTATAGGCTATCGAGCAAGGTTTACCAACATGTTGGTAACTTGTTTGGCCAAGCAAGATCTATTGATCTTGCTCGGAAAACAGCACACACAGGTCGATTTTTTCACAGATTTCTCGGCTGTGCAGAAATCTGGGAAAAATAGACCTGTGTATTCCTACCTATATTCAGCAAAGATCTGACATCAAGTACCTCGGCCTTTACACATTTGGCCAGCACCAAGGAATGCCAAGAGCTTTATTATCTTAAGCAAACACATTTATCACCCTATTTCTTTTTATTCTGACAAAACATTTTTAAGATTTTAACGAAAAATCCTAAAATTGTTATTTTAATTACCCTACATATGTTTACATTAAATGTAAGCATTACAGACTCTGTACAAGAAATAACGACAGTCTGACTTCACATTTCTGGGCTTACAGTAGGGAAGGCAACGTGGCTATAGGAAAGCAACCAATCCAATTTGAGCTTACTGTGGCCAATCATTATAAAATGGGGTGCTTAATTAGTTGCTATGCTTAGGCCTTCTTTGTACATGACCGCTTAAGGCTTTCGGAATTAAACTGCAGAAGATGTGACTAATTAGTGCATTGCTTCCTGTAATCAGAGTGCGGATTAATGAAAGATTACAGAAAATTGGTGGTATTGGCTAAAGAACCCTTCTGGCTTTCTGGAAAATATCCAGGCTTCAAGAGTAAAGTGATTGTGAAAAATCGCGGTACAAGTGAGGAGCAACCTTCATAAAGCACGTAGATATTTCATAAATGCTCTTCAAATGGATGATCAGATGAGTGTTCCCTATGTTACATTCATTCCACAGCAATACAAAACATGAGGATTTCTGTGCCCTTCATGCTAGAAATCTTGTTCCTTCTGCTACCCTCTGTGTTAAGGCCCCCATACACCTTACAATCTTTCCATACAATTTTTGTACAATCAACTTTTCTTCTACCAAAACCATGTAATATGAGTATGTTTCTAAACCTTCCAATCACTTTGTTTTCTATCAGGTAGGCCACTTTACTACACAGTTGTTGGTAGATCTATTGGAAATTGTATGGATCGATCTTAAGGTGTATGGGGGGCTTCAGTGAGATCAGAAGGAATATTCCAATATCTAAAGCTGGCCACAGATGTCTTGATGCCAGGCCGATTTCTTGGCTGATCGACCGCATGTGATGACGCCATGAACACATGGCTGGTCGTACAAAGAATCATCCATGTACCCTTTGTGGACCCATCCAAAGACAGGTGATCGATCTAAAACTCACAGTCTGTAATTTGTTAGATCAATTTCTGGCCTGATTTAAGGTGGGCAGCCGATTTTTCAGCATTCCGATCACTGCGAGTACACATGTCAGTCGATCTGTGGCTAAATCGTCTTCAAATCTAACCATCTATGGCCGCCTTAACTTATTTTCGGTCAATCTCTAGGCAGTGTCTTGTTTATTCTGAACTGCAGGCTACTGCTGCAGGTTGTTAATTTGTCTTATTTTGACACATCACAACTCTGTTTGGTCTTGCACACACCGGCTTTAAAACACATTCCTAACACCCGCCAAGCAGCATCTGCATTTCAGGTGAATAATACACATCGGCACATTTTCTATGTTGTGCTGCCTGGATGTTGCCTGCTCATTGACTTTTATTTCTCTCTATGGAAAGCCTCCCTGCTGGGCCTTTGGTTGAAAAGAAGGCTAAAATCAAGCGTTATTGGCTGTATCTGTGAATTCTAGGTCTTTAAAAACACAAAATGATTCCCAATAATATTTTTTATAATTAAAATGCTATTTCAAGCAAACATAAACAAAAAGTTCAAGGAGCTTACCAGACTTTAATTGATAACCACAATAGTTTTCATGTATTAGGCAACAATCTAAACAAAAACATCCTGTAAATCCTGCCATAAATGCAGTGACAGAGTTGCTTTATGTTACCTGAAAAGAGGGGGCAAGATCTATTCTGGTAACTACTAGTCTCATCAATCCACATGTAATTGATGATGAACAATAGCAGACATGTTTGAAGTCCAGCCTTTGTGTCAACTATTGTTGTTCTTAAAGATGAGTCTCGATTTTAGGTAAGCTGTAATATATTAGATTTTCAATTAACATGCAGGTATGCTATATGATAAAGCTAGGTAAGCTTAAGCTAGCCACACATGGTTCGATTTTAGCGTTCAATTGTCATTTTTCAATGAAAAAAGCGATCGATTGTAAAAAAAAAATCGATGTGCTGCCCACATAGTACAATCGCCGATCATTGATCAATTTTTGATTTGATTTTTTTTGGATTGATTTTTTTTTTTTTTGGGCTTGATTTTTTGGCCTTGATTTGTGTGGCTACTTCCCTTTAACTTCCGATTGAAACTAAAATTCAATTCACGATTTTGGATTACTTTGATTACTTTTCACTCGAAATTTAACAATAATCGTACTCCCCATATGGTGTAACACCGATTAAATTAAAATGGATTTTACATTTTTTTTGATCGAACTACAAAATCTAATCGAACCTCGATTGAATGCTAAATTGAACCATGTGTGGCTAGCCTTAGACCAGTTGACAATAATGTTCGTCCAATCGCATCAAATTTATGTACTTTGCTTTTATATTGCTCCTCCTGTGCCAATTACATCTCCAACTTTGTACTTAAATAATATTTTCATTAACTGTATATATCACCAACATATTACGCATCACTGTACATTAAAAAGGAGTGGGGATGCAACAGAGGCGAACACAGGTGCTGAGAGGTGTGACACTGGAGGGAAGAGGGCACTGGCCTGTTGGGCTTAAATATACCTCTAACCAGTACCTTTGCTTCTCCATTAACCGACTTATGATGTCCCTACTCATAACATGCACAGCTTCAAGACTTATCTAGGGTCACCCCTACTCTCTGGAATTCTTTCCCTCATCCCATTAGACTTGCTCTCACATTTAACACTTTCAAACAAGCCCTGAAACCCATCTATTTATTCTTGCCTACTCACCTTTTCATTCCTAACATCACCACCCTGCCGTTTTCATCCCCCCACCTATTGTATATGTTTCCCAACCTTTTGTATTGTTAGCCTGATGATCATAACCTGTACCTGTATGTTGGATTTTATGACCTTATTTAATGTACAGCGCTGCATAATATGTTGGTGCTTTATAAAAGTTATTCATAATAATATACTGTAGTTGGGTATTTGCTATAACATTTATTGACTAGTATATAAATACAATATAAATCTCATGATATATCTGAGTGCAGTATTTTTAAAAGTTGCTGACTTCCTGTCCAGTGACGCTAGGAATAGAACTGCCAACTGTTATTAAGAAACCGCTTTGTCTGATATTTTCACTTCTTTTATTTTTTACAGTTGACAAACAGCATTGCTTCCAAGATGGGTTTGTGTTCTACCAGTTCTCTTCTGATGAGTGTGCTGATACTGTCTGTGAATTTGGAAGAGACAGAGGGTGGCAGATGGGGGTCCGACTCTTGAAACAGCTTGCACCACTTGCTCCACTGACCTCGAATATCTGTGATGTGTAAGTGTTTTCTTCCCTATCAACAATCTACCAAATGTTCAAAGTGACAGCACACATACCAACTGCTAGCGTACCGTGTTACATTGCAAATGTTTAAACAATAAACAATAGACGCGCTGAGAGATAAAATGAAACAAAAATAAAAACTATTTCATGTATAAATTGTCAAATATTGTAAAAACCACAGGTAATAACAAGTACCATATTTTTCGGACTATAAGACACACTTTGTCGCCCCAGAAATTCGTAATTGGATAAATAGGGAACCAGCAGGCTTTAACCATTACCATCCTAGTTGCAGTAAAGAGAAATATCAGGAGATTTAATTGATTATGTGAACAAGTATGTGGCTTCATATTTCATTGCTTGCGTTAGGGTTAGGGCAGTGATGGCCTTTTAGAGACTTGGTGCCCAAACTGAAACCCGTACCCATTTATTTATCTCAAAGTGCCGGCATGGCAATGTAACCTGAATTACACATACACAACTTATAATCACACATGAAACATGTAAACACACACTCTACTTACTTATAAGATAGAATAGGAGATGGTATGGGGCGCTGTGTGCTATCAGAAGATAGGGGAAGAGAACTGACAGCATTGAGAGCCAATAGGCTGCAGTTCTCTCCTCTGTGCTGGATAACAGCTTGTGTGCCCACAGAGAGGGCTCTGAGGGCCACTGATTTGCCATCACTGGGTTAGGGGAATGCTCCTACCCAGAACAATGTCAACCAGCTGATGAAAATGAACATCCATGTAAAATAAAGGTTTTTGGGACTGAGCACTCCCTCTAGGAGATTTATATCCATATGTA
>CM070036.1:111389571-111416301 GCA_036250615.1 Ptychadena robeensis
CCCCCCCCCCCCCACCGACTTTTGTCAATTCACTGCATAACCTTGGTTTTGTCACTAAGCTCCCATCCCCACATTTTGTTTTATGTTATGTATGAATTTTATGTTTTATCCAATGCTGCAATGGTTCCCTAAGACGCCATTCTGTGGGACAGGCATTGTAGACCTATGAATTCAGATGCGCGATTTGAGCATTATCAGTCTCCATGTGCTTTAACAGTGATCAATTGTTCTCAAATCAATTGCTTCAAGCCTTTCTTCGATCAATCCTGCTCAAAAAAGTTTGATTGAACAGGGAGCCAACATGTTGGTAAATCCCTGTTCGATTGTGTTCAATTGCCATTACTTTGGATGCAGCCAGGGGGTCCCCATCCAAGGTATCGAAAGGGATCAATTGCACAAAAGTGCTGTGATTCTCTGTCATCACGCTGTGCTTGAGGGTTCACTGTTTGCATGGGTATCGACCCGTGTATGGGCAGCCTTAGGCAGCCCCATTCAAATTAATAAGCTTGATTAACACCGCGCACGTTAACGTTAGGCATAACACAATTTAATTAACCTCAGTAGTATGAATAGTCCATTTTCTACATTAAGAGATTTTACAAATCAGATACAAATATTAA
The DNA here is from genome assembly GCA_036250615.1 of Ptychadena robeensis. NCBI lineage: Eukaryota > Metazoa > Chordata > Amphibia > Anura > Ptychadenidae > Ptychadena > Ptychadena robeensis. The sequence goes on from CM070036.1 coordinate 111,390,192, forward strand.
ATTTCATATAAGACGTTAGAAACTGTTGACTGATTATTTAGCTACTCATTTATAGAGTTAGCAGATCGTTTGTCAAGAGTTGGGAGCAGGCATAACAGAAGAAGTGTTCTGTTATTAAACTGAAGCTTCTACTTCCGTGGTTTTGATCCTAGCTGCTTATTAAATTACAAAATGTGTAAACTGCAAGTGCTGGAGGGTGTTCTAGATTTGGAGCAAAATCTCTTAATTGTGACATTAAAATAAGACTCCTGAAAGCCAATCATTAATGGTGTTTTTTGAGGATTTAACTAGGTGATGTGTTTTACCACTGTGATCTTTAATATGATATTTTCCAAAATGGAGGGATTGTGTCTTAAAATCTATGTTCAGCTATAATTCACTGGGAAGCTTCCCATGGGTATAACATAAAATAACATGAGGCGGTTCCTTTTATACACAGACAGCAATAAAATATTGTAATTTTATATAAAAGACTTTATATCTTCCCTTATTCTTTTAAAAAATATATTCTTTTTTGCTGTGATAGTTTTCCCCTCATGCCCTGCCTGTTACACACACATTGTCACATCGCAAGGGTCTTTTGTGATCTTTCCAAGGACAGTAGAAGGAACAAGCATTATACATACAGAATACATTCTGTTCTATGAAATGGGGAGGCAGGGAGGATGAGCGAGCAAAGAAAACGGCAACTGTTGTTTAGGTAGGTTATACAGTCAACGGTATGACAGTCATCTTCAAGAATGCAAGAGCATTATCAGAGCTCTGTGTAGCACTAAGACATACCCAATATTCTAATCTTTTCCCATTGTAGACAAAAGTACAAATAAAAAAGTATTTTGACCAAACATACTCTCTTCTGCTTAATTTATTTCATTTTTGACCCCTCTACTGTCACATATAAGCAATATAAAAGTAATTTTATGACCTCCTATCTTGTGCACATAGCAAGTCTGTATTATACATTGTCCTGAGCAGCCAGATGTAGCAGGCATTTTACGGCTTCTGGTGGAGGCTGCCGGCTTTTCTACAGGACTCCACACTGTGACAATGGTATTTCAGGTACCAGTATGTGTGGGTGAGGATTCGAATGCATAGCAGTAAGAAACCCATATATGGATCATTTGTAGGATCAGATTTACAGTTATTTATTTAATAAATAAACTATTATATCCATAGGTTAGGAGTAAATGTTAATATTAGTTTGGTGCAGGAGCAAAAGTACACAAGTATTTTATAGAATAAAGCTTTATAAACAATTAAACATGGCCATGTTTTCCTGCTGATAGTGTATTTATTTTTTTCAGGGATGTATGTGCATAGAATAGTTCATTTACCAAACCTTGTATTTGGGTTCTTTTTTTTTGTAACTAGATTATAGCATAGTACCTAGATAGATGCAACATGAGGCACCCACTGGCCGATTTTTGGGCTTTCACCTGATAGACCTGTCGTAGGGTCATTATTAAAAAAATAAAATAAAAAACAACCTGCATGCGCCTGCACAAGTTTGCAGGCGCTCGTGACGGGTCATTTCCTGGGCTGCTGCGGGAGCACCTGGTCATTTCCTGGGCTGCAGCAGTGTAAATCTCCCCTAAAGGTCCCAACACACAAAGCAAAAGGGGGCGGACAGTCGATGGACGGAGTGCAGCATGTATCGGCGGACATTCAAACTAATGGCATCGGCCAGAGATTTACGGACATGTCCGTTCTCTGCCCAACCAAGCTTTGGTCTGTCGCCCCATTTGGGCACCTGCGATCCCCAGCCGATTTTGCCCCGACTGCCTGTGTGCACGCACATTGGTCGGTGGCTAAATCGTCCACGGCTCGTTATATGTAGAGGGGCCTTTACAGTAATATAAATAAAACCATATCTATATCTTCAACTATGGAGATACAGTTAGTTGTGCATCTTTTCGTAAACAATTCCCCATGAAAGATGTCTCACAGTAAAAATACATTGTATTTCAGCTATTACAAACTGACTTAATACAGTTTTAGTTTTTCCTCATACGTATTTATGAGCGCATAAGGAAAAAGCTGTGTTGTGAATATCCTTTTCAGATTTCGATCTGATGTAAGCAAGAGTTAAGCCCCCCATACACCTAACAATCTTACAGTACAATTTTGGTACAATCAACTTTTCTACCAAAACCATGTAATATGAGGACTTTCTAAACCTTTCAATCACTTTGTATTCTATCAGGGAGGACCCAGCACTACATAGTTGTTGGTAGATCTAAAGCAAATTGTATGGAGTGATCTAAAGGTGTATGGGGGGGCTTTAATGTGTAAATACAGTTTCTTTTGTACACAAGTTATTATGTAATCTTGTATTAAATGAAATCAGAAATGATTCTGGGGTACCATAGATGGATTTGTGTGTTGCCTTTACCATGAGATGATGTACCGGCTCATCCTACACTTAGCAATTGTCAGTGTCTTGTGTCATGTCTGCTCTCCATCCTTCACTTTGGAAAAAGCCAAGGAGGATGCCAGATGATGCCATGGTACAGTGAATGATATCACCAGGGAGGAAACACATAGTTAATATGCAACAACAAGTGAGAAATGGAAAATTCCTTTTAACGGTTATAAATTAATAGGCGGAGGAAATGAATTAACATGAAGTAAGAGGTTTTTATTTCCAGACGACACACTCCCTTTTGGAGCTTCATGGTAATAAATTCAGCCACTCTGTCAAGCGAATCTGTAAATGTAAAAGCGTGTAAACCAAGCCTGGATCTAACGGCAGTAAAGTGTCTGCGGTAGATCACATTAACGTCAAAGATGCGCGTACATTAAATTGACTATGTGGATGTTTTTTGGCTTCTGTAGAACAAAAACTGCAGAGAAAACAAATTGGGATGCCTGTGGAAGGCGCGTACTGAGGCTGGCTGGCGTGATATAGAGACAGGTTGACTGAATGGCGCGTGATTTCATGGACAGTTCAGGCTTCCTGAATGACACTCGGCTTCAGATTTCCCGTCTAGCAGGATTCTGCTAATGCCAAATCCTCTGCTCATCTGTTTGCAAACAATATATGTCTCCTGTTGTGTTTGTTTTTAAACATTGAAGGGGCCATATGGAACAGATTCAGCAGGTGTTTGCGATGTACACATTACATTGAGGTAATGTAAACATCAAGTTTCTGAAACCAGACCATATGTATTCATATACTGTTTACATGTCAGTCCTGTGTGCCGTTTTCTTGTGTGTATATGGAGATTCAACATAGACATGTGATGTGTATGCAGGCTAGGGCATTTTACACTTAAATGCATAATACAATTACAACAAGGAGAAAAGCCCTCTTCTGAATTGTCTCAGAGTGTAATCAGTTTAGAATAACGCTTAATGGGTCATGTGACCTGTATTCAGCTGCCACCAAAAATTATTCATGTGATTTCCCTTCAGCTCGTCTTTTCAGAGGTAGGTTATTCAGTCTTTAGGCAAATTATCACATTTTCATAGTTTTTTCATGCTTTTTGTAGACTCACCGTACGGGCATTCACACAATCACAATACACTGTACTCTGCCATGTTTCCCCTCCCCCCTCCTCGGGATGCCGCCTCCATTAACATGGAGTACTATGGCATCGGCCCCAGCCACCCCCACGCACTTCAGTATCACCAAAGATTCGGTGTCGAAAGTGATCAGCGGGCCTACAGCGATGCAGAATCGCTGCGGGCTCGCACAGCACAGGCATGTTTTCCTGATCCCAACGCTGGCAGAGTTTATGTTATGAACAAACTGCACGTACTGGGTTTGGTCATAACGCCAAGGAGGTTTATTTCTATGCGGGGCTAGTTTTATTTTGAGTCAGCCTCACCCCCTCTCTGGGTCAGGTTTTGCGCCACCTTCTAATTTTAACTTGCTAGCCTAAATATTAAATTAATATGATTGGACTTCGGCGAACATAAAACACAAATATGCTCACGATAGACCAGTTTACTTAAAATTACAAAAAGTAATAGTATATGGACTCAGTGTGGGTAAAGAGAAGGTGTACCATTTCCACTAACAAAAATGTATAACCTGTAAATTAGCTGGAACAAGAAAATATGCATGATTGAGGCAGCCATTTATCATACTTCTGGAGATATTAGTGTAAGTAAAATGATGTAAACATGACCCTGTGCTACCTTTGAGAACTCATAAATTTGGTCTATTTTGGCTATGTATTTATGTTTCCTTGTTTTAAATTTAAAGGTGAGGTATGAAGCCGATATAATGTCAGGGGTAGGACTTCCTACATGTACTGGCGTTATTTAACGTGAATGTTAGAGTAAACCTTAGGGCCTGCACTCCCTATACAAAAGACATAGTCCTGTGCATACTTCAGATCAGTGGATAACCCAGTGTGAAAGCCAATGCCCACATGGTGCAGTGCCTCTATCTTTTTACTTAGTAGCTGGGTTGCTTGGTAAGGTGTAGCCCTGCCACCTATTCTCCATAGGACCTAATGGATGAGATAGCTCTATACTTCAGGGCCCTAGGCTTCTGTGAAGGTTGTCTTGTGGATAATCGAACTTTGCTCCTAGCTGCAGTTTATTTCAACTTATTCACTTAAAACTGACTCTGCTGTCAGAGTATTGAATTCGATTAATAAAAAGACTAGACTACTTTCTTGCTCGTTCTTTGGGCCCTCCTACAATCCTATACACACTTAAAAATAAAAAATAAGAATAAGCACTTGTTTTATACACCTTGCCATGTCTTCAAACCCATGGCACAAATTTGTATTTACTCTGCCCTTCTCTGTGGTCTGAATCCTAAGAGCTGACGAATTAGTGTTGGCGTTAAAACTAACATTTAAAGGATCAATATCATTCTACACTTAAAAGAGATTTCCATCTTCCAATTACAAGCAGTTTCCAGTGGATATAAAACAATGGTAATATGAGTTTTAGGTGACTGTAAAGCTTTTCACTTTTTAATGCATGTATAAAGAATAACTTTAATACATTTAATTCCATTTATCATAACAGAGTTCTTTTTTTCACAGGTCTGCTGAGAAGTTAGACAATGGGACTGATGCAAACAACAAAATTCTGCAAATACAAGCACTCGCCCGTCTGACTTCTGCTGTAAGTAGCCAACAGAGTAAATGTGTAATATGTTCTGTACAATGTTATGTATCGCCACTTTTCAAAGAATTCCTACTAATCTATTCGTTAGAGATCTAGAAATCACTGTCCACAGCACCTTCCCTCCCTTGGCTGAGGGTCCATAAATTGTATAATACATATATGGAATATTGAGTAACAGAATTGCAATATGTTCTTTGCTTCATTTTTTTTTTTGTAAATAATATTATTATTAAGTTTTACATGGTGTAACAAAGAAAATGGTATGTTATGTATTTAGCTCTATTTAATATAGATTTGGGCAACTCCAGCCTATAAAATGACATGATATTTTCTAAGCATATTGGCAGCCTGTTTCTTAAAAATCATCTTTATAGCAGATCTTTGGCCACTGCTGGTAACCAACATATCTGGGTGTTTTAATTACCTGGTCCCTAACAGATTGTGGTTAATGGCCAACCATGCAAGACATAGGGGGATCACATATTCATACCAGTAGGATGCTACAAGAGTCAGTGCTTGGCCCGGTCCTTTTCTCTCTTTACACCACCATCATTGGGAAGCTCCTCTCATCCATTGGCCTGCCATACCATTTATATGCTGATGACACTCAAATTTTTGTATCCACCCCTTTGCCTTTACTCCCTCTGTCCTGAACATCTCCCTCTGCCTATTGGACATCTCTTCATGGATGTCGGGAAGATGCCTTAAATCTTTTCTGAGTAAATATTCCACATGCAGCTGCCTTGGTCATCTTTGACTCTGCACTCTACTTTACTTCCCACGTACAAAACTTTGCCACTTCCATCTGTGCAACATCCTCAAGATACGCCCCTTCCTAACCCCAGACTTTTCCTAACCACAAAAGTCCTGGTACGCACTCTCATCATTTCTCGGCCTGACTACTGTAACATCATCCTCTCTAGCCTTCCTCTAACTTGACTGTTACCTCTTCAGTCCATCATGAATGGTGTTGCTAGACTCATTTACTCTAACCGCTCCTCATCTGCTGCTCCTCTCTGCAAATCTCTACACCACTTTTCAATTGTCCAGAGAATTCAGTTCAAAGTTTTGTGCCTTGCTTTTAAATCACACCACACCTACACTCCCTATGCCACTTACATTTCCAACCTGGTACATAAATATAACCCTAACCGTCACTTCTGAACCTCCGGTGACCTAGTTATGACAGCATCGGCCAGCATGTATGTTCTCTGGCCGGCCGAGCTGTGGGGCGACAGGGAACTGTCGTGCCATGTGGGCACCCCCGATCGGCGGCCAATTTTGTCGCCGACCGCGACCGTGCACGCCGCCGATCGGCACGTGTATGGCAGGCTTAACTGAGATCTGCTTCATAGTGGAGTTGGAAAGTATGAGTCCAAAAAATCTTCCTCTGCAGGCTGAGGTTTTACTGATTGGCTGGGTCACTTTAAACGAAAGTGAACAAATTCTACCACTAAAAGTCACCTCACCTGCAGAGCAGTAACGGCCATTTAGAAGTCATGTTAAGGCAGATTTGTAGCACATATTAATGCAGTTTGGAATATACTTTTGGAATATAACCTTCAGTATAATGTATATAACAAGCCTTATTGTGCATGGTCCCATGTTAGTCTCAAACAAAGGTCACTGCAGGTGGGTGGGAGTGCAGAGAGGTATTTTTCTTTGACTTCCACTAACATTTTGACTTCTGTATTTGCCTTTTGTGACATAGTGGCTATTTCTGTAACATATTTTCTTCACAATTTTTAAACATCCGGGTATCCATTGTAATTCAAAAGTTCACCAATTTGTCAGCAAATGTTTCCATCCAGTTTGTCTACTCTTTGGTCTTTCTACTTGTGACATAACTTGGGCGGCGTCCTATGTCTGTAGAGGATGTGGTGATAGTTTGCAATAAATGTCATCATTGACATGTTGGGATTACATTGTGAATATGTAACTTATGATATGATTAAGTGTACTGATAAGCATTACATAGTGTTTAGGAAGCAGGAATAGAGAGCAGATGAGGTAGGATGAAGTACATGTAACTCCTACTAGAAGGCTTGATTGCTGTTTGCGTTTGTCACATTTGAATAGACACACCTTGGTTATTTTGTGTCCCGTTCTTAGTGTGCAGTTCGCACTTCCATTGTTATTGACACTGTCTGGAACCTATTTGCCAGTGAAATGAGCAGTCTCTCTTCACTTACTCATAGGATGTAAATCCACAGAGTAGCCGGAGGTGACAGCAGTGACTTTGGCTCATTATGGCACTCGTAGACAGACATCATTAAAATAATATCCCTGCACTGTACAAGTCAGAGACTTTGTTTTGTCTTGGAAGATTTCAGGGAGATCTGTGATGGGTAAAACTGCGCTTGTCAAAACACGGCCTGGCCAGCTCAGTGAGTCTATCGACTCTTGCAATAATTGGTCACAAATGGGTAGCTAACTGACAAAACTAATCATATTAACCCAGCGAACATGGGCTGTCTTGGCCAAATGGGATATGCCTGAACAAATACGCACATATTTTGTATTCATTAATCCGTGACTATATTCAAAGCCATCAAATACTTATGTGCTAAAGAGGGAATATAAACATACATCACATTGTATTTATAACCTGGTGACTTGTCTCAAAGTTTGTACAGGAGAAAGATCACTGGGTTAAGAAAACAAATATCAGCCTTGTTTCTTATCAGTGAGATTCTTCCGCTTAGAACAATATTATCGTTCTGCTTTAAAACACAACTTAACCCAAGATTACAAATGCAATGCATACAGTTTGCATACAGGTTGGGTAGCAGCAGTTGTTTTTAGGCCACTGTGAGATGATCTTAAGGTAATAAACAATATTATCTTATAAGTGTAAACCAGTGGTTCCCAAACTTTCCTTGCAGGGCCCCCCTTTTCTATTTAGGGACATTATTGAGCCCCCCTCTCCATTCAAACACAGGTTAAGAATGAGGGCCAGCGCCCCCCAGAAATACCTTCACCTGTCCCCCAGTTCGGGAACCAGTGGTGTAAACTAACATGTCCATCTTCCTCTACTTGTGTCCATTATCTCTCACAGGGAGATGGATAAAAGCAGAAATGTGACTTTTCGGCCACAGGTGGTCATGCCATTGAAATAGCCCTGCATCATACTACACTAGTCATACACTTTACAATTCCACTGCAATCGCAAAATCACAGATTGATTGTACAACGATTGCAGTGTACACCACTTTGGGGAACTGATTTCTGCTTGATTTTTGCCAAAACCAATCAAGGGTCCCCATCCAAAGTAAAGCAATTGACAAAAAACGTGTCTGGTCACCGTTTGATCAATTTTGTTCTTTGATTTGTTTTTTTGATCGCTCAAGGTGGGTAGGAATAGATTCCCAAACTATCCACTGCAGCAATTGATCATTGCCTGTTCGGGAGGGAAAAATCCATGCATGTATGGCTACCTTAAGACTGGGTCTACACTACATTGCAGCCAATGAATGTGGGAAAAACCATGCGGTGTGGACACCCCCAGCTTTTCCCTATGGGAAATAACCTTGCCAGTTTGTTGTGGCGCATCATTACCTGCATTACATTGCATTCACAAGGCCCTGCCAGGTGCTGTAGGCCCATCCATGTCACACAGACACATGGTAGTCTTATAACATGATAAACAAACGACACATTATGTGATGTGAAGAAAACACACCCTATGGTGTTACTGTGTTGGGACAATGATTGGCAGATCTGTGTAGGCTCCTTTTTATATTTCCATGGTGAAGTCAGGTTTCTTCTCTCACATATAACCACTGATAATTAAAGCTTTCTCCAGATTGTATTAGAAAATTGTGCAAGCATCACATCAATGCTGTTTACTTCATTGTGATTGAGAATGAAAACAAACAGACTGTGATAATTGATTAGCTCACACACCACATGTTATCCAATAACAATTAAGCAAGTAAATGATTTCCTATAGAATTCAAAAGCCTGGAAAGGATTTCTGTTTTAGAAAGTCATTCACAGTGCAGTTAAAAACCAGTTTTAAAGCAAGATGCAGTTTACCCAGTGGCAACCAGATAGTTGCTGCCATTATTACCATTAACTTGAAAGCCGAAATCGTAATTATTGTTCAGATGGTACTCCAAATTTTATGTTTTAAGAGCATCAGTCGGCTTATTTCCAGGTATTTTATAGTCTTCATTTGTCTTTCTCGCTATAAAACCTATTCTGTATATGTATATACCTTATACACGTAATTGTAAGCCGACCTGAATTTCAGCCAAAGTACCTAACTTACAGACAAAATTCTGGAGGGAATTAGCTTGACTCAAATGTATCTGTAGTGTTTAAATAAAATCAACTGGACTTGTGTTTATTTCTTAAAGACTTTTCACTAGTCATCTGACTGGCTTTCTCAATTCAGAGATTGATGACTAGCGAAACATCAAACTAGCAATCGGGCGTGGACGCGGTTGGACCCGTGATCAGAATGGCGATTTAGATGGTGGGCAGATGTGATTGTGGGAACTTTGCCTTAAGGCCCCCATACACGTGTCGGATTCCCACCGGATTCCGGCACGATCGATTCCGGGCGCGTGCACGTTCAGGGGCCCAGAATCGGATCCAACAGAGAACCAACATGTTGGTTCCATCAGATTGATTCTGCCCAGATCAGAGGGAATTGCCATTTGTGAGGTGGACAATCGCACACGGAATCGTCCCGGAATCCGTTGGACAAGGTGGTATGCAGCGATGGATACTCTTAATTGGCCGATTGATCACACCTGCAATTCCCGGCAGAATCGCCGGAATCGATCGGTTGAGTGATCAATTGGCCATGGAATCCCACACGTGTATGGCTAGCCTTAGAGAGTTGCTTGGCCACAGCATTTGGCACAAATAGTAGGCAGCATTTCAGATGAACCAATTCATGCCAATCATGAAGCTTGGTGTAAATGTTATGGATTTGGGCTGATGTGCTGCTTTATGGGTGTGTCATTAAGTTACATATGAATTCTGGATTATTTAAGTGTACTTAAAGCCAAATGTTTAAGCTTAGCTGGAAATAAATATTTCAACATTGAAATGACCCAAAGAACACAAGTAAATCCACTAAGCTCAGAAGAAGTAATAGAATGTCAAGGGTGTCAAGCTCAAACGTGGTCACCAATGTTGTTCTGTCTTGGAAAAAAATATCTAAAATTAAGCAAGTTTTTCCTTCTCACTAGATACAATGATGAACCTTTTCATATGAAAACTAATTTAACTTAAGCTGGAGCATTGACTCTGGAACAAGTGTGTATTTAGATCAATGGAACTATGTTTTTGGTCTAAAACAGGCGTGTCACATGCAGTCGATCTTGGTCCTGCTTTATATATATATATACACACGTATTTTTCAGACTATCTAGCTGGCCATACACCTTCAGATCTCTGTCAGATAACCTTTAGATCTACCAACAACTATGTACTATGTAGTCCTCTGCTATTGAACACAGGTAGACTTGATTGTTTGGAAAGTCCCTCATATTACATGGTTTTGGTAAAACAAAAGGAGATCTAAAGGAAATCTGACAGAGAAATCTAAAGGTGTATGGGGGCCCTTAGACACACATTTTACCTCCCATATTCTTTTTATTGTTGGTAGTTCATGGCAAACAGCAACAAGGTTATCGAAAGAGGCTTGCCTTGTTGACTAGCCATTACAACTTATTAGCATAGATACAATATTTGACAGAAAACATAAACCTGTGGGTGTCAGTCTCACAACACATGTGTTAAAATTCTATTTTGTTACACCAGCACATCGGAGCCATATAAGATGTACTTGTAAAGCTATACAATCAGCACTATGATGCAGTGGAAATAATTAAGTTATGTTATTTGTGTTTTGAAAAGGTTTTGCAGGTTTAATTTATGGAGCTGTCCCTCTGTCCTGTGTAAATCGAATCCAGCAGACAGATGCCAACTGCTCACTTTTCCTGGGCTAGGCTGCCCTCTGCTGGTGGAAAACAATACAAATCTTATTAGAAATATTTAACAGCTTTTACCGCTTAAGTTAACTTTTAAGTATAGTTTAAGTTTAGTATAAGACTAAATATAAAAAATAACCTAATTTAACCTAAGACTAGCTTACTTTGTGAGTTAAAAGACCACATAATATCATTGCAGTAATTTAAGTTTTAAAAGTAAGAATTCACTTTAAACGTAATTTATGCAAAATGTCATTTAAGAGATGTCCCCACATCTCTAACAATTTGGGGGATGATATCATGTTCAGGGGCTTTGCAATATTTTTTTTTGTGTGATTCACACTTAAATATTAGGCATCGATATGGGCCCATACTGCATGCTCACTTTATACAGAGTTTTAACAAGACAAATCACAGAAACAGATCTGAATGGGAATTGCAGTAATGCTGGCCATACACATACCGATAAACGGCCGGATTTTAATCTGACCGACGGGCATGCGCGCTCTCGCCATCGGTCAGGTTAAAATCCGGCCGTTTATCGGCATGTCCCCACATGGGGCGACAGATGCCTGTCGCCCCACTTCTCGGCCGGCCAGAGATCCGACATGTCGGAAAATCTGAGCCGATGGGAGCCGATTGCCATAAGCAGCAATGAAGACGGCGTCTCCATCGCTGCTTATGGCCGGCACACAAAGGGTGCCTGGCCGATTGTGGGGCCCCAGAATGCAATGGGAGGCTAACGTGATGACGTCATCACGTTAGCCTCCCGGAGCGATATCGGAGGGCGATATCGCTCCAGCTCGCCGTGCGTATGGCCAGCATAACAGTATAATGTGCACATAAAGACTAGTACATTGGAATTCTGATGTTTCTCTGAAATCTTTCACATGTAAACTTTAAATAACTTTAAATAACATAAAATGATGATACTGAGGGGGAAGGCTAGATACACTTCTTTGTATCAGTGCTTGTTAAAACTGTATACAAATCATCTCACTGTACTTTATCTATGTGTGAGTTGTATTTTATTCTGAATAACACCCCAAATGTATGTCTGGAGTTACAAATTATCTGTCATATATTATGTAAATAATATTATTGTATATTAATATATTTTATCACATTTATAAGGCAGCTGTGCATTGTCTGCATACGATTTAATTATTTATTTATAGAAAGTGAATAGAAAGACCTTGTTGTGGGACAAAACACACATTAAATTAGACCTAATGTTTAGAAATAAGGATTATTTCTTCACTGCACTATAAAGAAACACACACACACAATAGATATACAGCCGGCTGTAAATCAGCTGAAGATGAAGGTATAATCCCTGCCACTAGAGGGTGCTAGGTATTAACCCATGTTTGCAATATGATTCTTTGCCAATACACCGAAACAACCTAACTCATAATACATGAGTTTACCTTGTATTGCCAAAACAAAATAGGACCTCAGAAGATGTTCTGTGGTATCTGGCACAAAGACATTTCTCCATAGAGTTGGACTTGGTTTCTCATCAAATTCACCAAGCACTTGATTGAACTGACATCAGGGAAGCTACAAGCCCAATTGAACACTATGAACTCTTTGTAATTTTTCTCATACAGAAGCTAAAGTTTTTACAAAAAAGACCATTGCCATTAGGGGTGCATGTGGAATACAACTTTAGGTAGGTGGTACGGGACGAAGTACCATGTAAGTATCAAGGTTTTGTTAACAGAACAATACCAGGGCATTGCACTGCCCCCAGCAGCCTGCATTCTTCCTATGGTACACCCTGCTGCCTAAATACGCAGCACACATGTTCCATGCCATTCACATACATTTTATGTATCTGACACACAAATGGTAGTTGCTTTTGGCAATGGACAAGGGTCAGGAGACACACTTTGATTGGTCTGTCTGCTGCTGATGCTGCATTCAGGTGGGATGTACTTTGTGTTCTTATCTTTTTTTCATGGTCAGCATCAGGTTTTTCAACAGTTTGTGCCGCAGAAACTATTTTATGGGATGATACCAGATGGACTTAAGCTGGGCATACACTGTTCAACTTTCCATTACATCGAAAAAAAACAATCGTTTAACTTTTGATTAGCTGAAACAAACAACCAAAATTGATCCAAATGGAAAAATTGATTGAGCAATGATCGGACATGCTGGTAAATTTCGATCTTTCGATATTTTTACAATATTTGGATAGATTTGTATGTGATGGTATTATGGCGCATGCACACAGGGCTAAGGAATGGAATCGATCTGTTGTGAATCGATCACATTATGTTCTTATTACATTATTGTTTTTCAAATCATCTTTTTAAAACTAATGTTTCTTAATTTGATTAAAAGGAACATCTTGCCGTGTAAAGCCCCCCATACACGTTTCCAAATTCCGTTGATCTTCAGAGAATTTCTTTGTGTGCTGGCACTTCCTTTGGATTGGGGACACTGGTTTTGATATTTTTTTGTGTCCCTTTATCAATTCATTTGCTTATTTGTACATGAATTTGAATGCCTCAAAATCCCCTAGCTGCCTGTAAAAAAAGTCTGTATCAGTAGGGCCAGGCAGAAGAATGTTTTTTTCTTTTTTTTTAATATAGTTAAGTTGGGATGTGGCATCGAATGGATGTGGGTAACAATAAGCAGTTATTTCCGCCCTCCAACGCTCTGCAAAGATGTTTTTGTTTCATTTGGTATGCAGCACTATAGGTAATGTTTATTTTCAGTATCTTATATATTGCTGACAGGCTGATTTTTAATATCCTTATTGAATAAAAGAAAGTAATGATTAACAGCTCCAGAGGAATGGGCTGGTGCGGCCTAATTTATTAATTTACAGTTTGCACAAAGACCGCAAATAACTATTCTAGCCTGGTAAAAGCCAGTGTCAGGAATGATTAATGCATCACCAATGGTGCTCCTCTCCCGGGATATGCAGAGCAGATTATTTCCCTTTAAAAACTGTGATGTTCCTAATATTTAAATTAATTGAATTAGGATCTCGGATTTAAGAATCATTGTGCTGCTGGTTTATTGAGATAGTGACAGAAAGGACCGTCACCAGACAAAAAGAATGAGCATGTTAATTAATGTTTTGCGTGAAAATACATTTCCCCAATTTTATATATAGAAAGACAGACAAAAAGATAAGGCAGAAGATGGGGAAATTAATAAATTATTGTTATGTGGAGAAAATGAATGCAAGAGACAAATATAAAGTACATAATATACAATAAAAAATAATATATATATACAGACAGTGAGGAAAAGAAGTAGTTGATCCCTTGCTGATTTTTACATTTGCACTCTGGAAAGCAGTCTGTTATTTTTATGTAACTGTGAGAGACAGAATAACAAAAAAACTCACAAACCCAGTGCACAAATATCAGAGATGGATTTGTGAGGGCAAAACCCTTGTTGACAATCAAAGAGGTCAGACATTTCTTGTAGGTGGCTATCAGGTTTACACACATCTCAGGAGGGACTTCTTCTCTTCTCTCTGCCGCTTCTCTTTACAGAACCTCTCCAAGTCCGTAAGATGTTTGGCAACTTGAACCTTCAGCTCCCTCTACAGACTTTGTTCAGGATTAAGCTCTTGAAGCTGGCTAGGTCATTGAATGCTTCTTCTTGAGCCTCTTCTTTGTTACCTTGGCCATGTGTTTTGGGTTATTGTCCGGCTGGTATACTTATTAACGAATCATATTCAATGCCCTGGCTGAGGGAAGGAAGTGCTCACCCAAGATGAAGCAAAATACCCCAAAGCATAATCTGTCCATATTTGAAAGTGGGGATGCTTTTCTTGGGGTCATAGGCAGTATTTCTCCTCTTCCACACTCAGTGAGTTGAGTTGAAGAGCTTGATTTTTGTGTCATCTGACCACACCATTTTCACCCAGTACTCCTCTGAATCATTTAGATGTTCATTGAAACCTGTACATGTGTTGTCTTAATCAAGGGGGTGCTGCAAGATTTCAGCCCTTCGTGGTGTAGTGTCATTTTCTTGGTGACGATGGTCCCAGCAGCTCCGAGTTTGTTAGCATGTGCCCCCCCATGTTGTTATGGGCTACTTCATCATAGTTCTTATGATCATGCAACTACACAATGTGAGATCTTGCATGAAACCCCAGACAGACAGATTGACTGTAAAGCCCCCCATACACGGGTCGATTCCGGTTTGATTTGTGGCCACCATGTCTTCAAGTGGGACAAATTGATCCTGCTCGAAGAAATGTCGTTCAAACAGGGACCGGACATGTCCGTAAGTCCTGTTCGATCAACACTACTTTGGATGTGGACCAGGGCCCCCTGTTCAGAGTATCAAGCATTGATTGCCCAAAGTAGTGCGCAACGAGTCGCCAGACTTGAGCGGGTCCTGCTCGATCATTTGTCTATCGAAAGGGTATCGAGCTGTTTATGGGGGGCTTAATTTTGTATTTGGGAGTTATCAATCAGACTTTGACCATGACAGCCTTGTATAGGTCTACAATCGTGTCCCTGAAGTATGACCTAGGACAGCTCTTTAGTCTTGACCATGGTGGCTAGTTTTGAAACTGATTCATGCTATGGACATGTCTTCTGTCCATAGATAGGAGATCCTGCAGGGATGTTTTAGCCCATTGCAACCTGGGACTTTGTGGTCCAGAAGTCACAGGTCGTCATCTGTATCATGCTGAAGACCAGGCAGGGGCAAGTGTATTTATTTCTGTGTAATAGTAGACTTTTTACTGATTGCGGAATTTAGCAAAACATGATTGTATCTGATTTGATAATGTTAACTTTTTGATTGTAAACCCCCCTGCCGTTCGTGACGGTCCCAGCTCGTCCAGCTCTGACCTGTCAGAACAGCAGTGGATGAGCTAGGTTCAGATATCGGAGCCACAGGAGAACAAACTAACTGCTCCGTGTGTCTCCGATCTAATGAGGCAGCTGCACGGATCACTTCCCCCCCCCCCCATGCTCTCCTATATAACCTGGCACATCTGCACTGCCATTGTATAGCAGTGCTAATTTACCTTATACAGTGAATTATTGAAATCTTCATTATGTGATATTGTGAGTTATTCACAAAGCATCTGAACATGTTATTATATTCAGGATGTCTACCAGACTCCTGTATGGACATACTTTGGGAAGTTACAGGCCTACAATGTAAAAAACTTTTTTTCCCATTAGTCTATGGTGCGCTTTTGGTACAGAAATCTGTACCTCAGCAGTGCGCTAGGGAGGTTAATGTAAGTTTATGTATCCAAGCATATTCCCTAAGGATAATAGATTTAAGTCTCTATAGACATCTGCATTGTGAGAGGTAAGCTTCTACTTTACAGGACACTATGTCAGCTCCTGGAATGTTTTCTTCCAACAGGATGGCATGTTGTGAAAATTACATCCCTGTGAAAAGTGTGTGACATGAATGACGTTTACTGCTCAGCAAAGACAATTAAAAACTTCCTCTTCTGTTACATTGTCCTGTCTGTTAGGACTGTGAATGTTGCCAGAGGAAACAACTGTTGGTACGGTTTCCTGCAATGGACCCTCGGCACTGTTTTGTGACACTAGCAAACGTAATCTGTTCATATTTACAAACTGACCTCTTATAGTGACCTCAGCCAGTGAGCGTTCCTTAAATCTAGAAGACATGTCACAAATCATAGTCATGTTCTTCTGATCAAATCTTACATACAGCCTGCTTCACTTTTATATCCACAACCATTCTCATTTTTCTGAAACCTCTGGGCAGTTAAATACCGTATTGTTTTTCTCTTTAAGACACATTTTTTACCACCAATAGTAACATGTCTGTGCGTCTTATAAAGTGACTATAGAGCATGTTCAAGCAGAGTGCGCAGGGCTTAAACATTTTGTATAGCAGTATTCATTTGGGAGTAGAAGCAGTGCTAAGAGCCTGGTAACTAACCCACAGTCAGCCATACACAGGTTGATTAGGGGAAGGTCTAGTTTGCTCTTTTTAAGGCCATGTTATCGGCAATGCTACATAGTGCAGCTGATAAAGTGGTTCCTTTAAATCAATTGGCTCACATATGACTTGCGTGTCTGGCCACTTTAGTCATACTTCAGTATGAAGCATCCATTGACAGTCAATGGACAAGTAATGCACCAAGCCTCCGGACCGACGGATTGGGGGCTTGTGAACTGCACTAGAATCCTTGCATTTAACGTAAGGACTTTAGCACAAGTGAAGCCTGAAGCTGGCCATACACCTTTAGATCTCTCTGTCAGATATACTTTAGATCTACCAACAACTATGTAGTATAGGGTCCTCTGCGATTGAACACAGGTAGACTTGATGGTGTAGAAAGTCCCTCATATTACATGGTTTTGGTAAAACAAAGATATAGAGATATAAAGGAAATCTGACAGAGAAATCTAAACATATACGGAACGCAGCTGGGTCAGCTTTAAAAACAAATAAGGTGATGATGCTGATTAATTATCATAAGGATCAAAAATGATGCAGGAAGATGAACTGCTGGACTAGGGAGATGAAATGCTTTACCAACAAATACATGTGTCACCTATCTGATAAATGCCATTTCACACCCTGAAATGGTAATAGTTCTAGTCTGCATCATGCTTGGGAAAAAAGCTGCTGAATGTTTTGCTTGTCGCCTCCTTCCCAGCCTGTTGATTGGGAAGAAGCAATGAGGAACCCTGGCTGGGTCAGAATGCGAACCTTTCCTTCTCTAGTCCATGGCGTGATATGTTGTAGGGTACAGGGAGCTAATATAAAGAGAAGTTTAGGTTGCTGTATGTAAAAATACATACAGTATTTACCACATTCCTGGAAAAAACTTAGGGGGACTAAGGCTGGTCTTACACTGGTCGATTTTCCAATCTGGTCAAACGCTGGTCGATTTTTGCATTGATCGATTGTTCAGGAATCTATTGCGGCCACCCTTTCTTCGAGTGGGATCAATCAATCCGACTCAAAGAAAGCTCGATCAAACAGGGAATTAACATGTTGCTAAATCACTGTTCAATTGCCATTACCCTCGGCCCCCATCCAAAGTATTCAACGGCATCATGTGTTGGCGGACATCTATTTGCCATTCAGTCGCTCAAGCACAGCGTGGTGACATCATCATGCTGTGTCGAGGGTTCATCGATTGAATGGGTATCGACCTGTGTGTGCCCACCTTTTACTTCAGGTTGGTTCAAGTGTGGCCAGACAGTGGGGTAAATTGCTAGAGGAGCCAGCAGGAGAAAGGAGGTCCTGATTACCCTATATACAGTGGCTTTCAAAAGTATGAACTTTTCCACATTTTGTCACATTACAGCCACAAACATGAATCAATTTTATTGGAATGCCATGTGAAAGACCAATACAAAGTGGTGTACACGTGAGAAGTGGAACAAAAATCATACATGATTCCAAACATTTGTTACAAATAAATAACTGCAAAGTGGGGTGTGCGTAATTATTTAGTCCCCGGAG
The DNA here is from genome assembly GCA_036250615.1 of Ptychadena robeensis. Lineage (NCBI taxonomy): Eukaryota > Metazoa > Chordata > Amphibia > Anura > Ptychadenidae > Ptychadena > Ptychadena robeensis. The sequence goes on from CM070036.1 coordinate 111,408,686, forward strand.
TCAATACTTTGTAGAACCACCTTTTGCTGCAATTAGAGCTGCCAGTCTTTTAGGGTATGTCTCTACCAGCTAGAGACTGAACAGCAGTTTTCAGATCTTGCCACAGATTCTCGATTGGATTTAGATCTGGACTTTGACTGGACCATTCTAACACATGGATATATTTTGATTTAAACCATTCCATTGTTGCCCTGGCTTTATGTTTAGGGTCGTTGTCCTGCTGGAAGGTGAACCTCCGCCCCAGTCTCAAGTCTGTATTCGTCTTTCACCTGGAATTCCAATCAAATTGAGTCATGTTTGTGGCTGTAATGTGACAAAATGTGGAAAAGTTCGAATACTTTTGCAAGCCACTGTAGATCATAAAATCTCCATCCTCCAGGTCTTGAAGCTTCTCATATAAAAACAGAGCCGAAAGATTGAAAGAGGTCAGAAATGAGTCTGTCAACCTCGAGTGAATGTGAACATAATTGGGGCATTGGGGTAGGTTGGGGCAACATTGATCTATACTAAGAGACAACAGGTAAACAAAATACATTACATTAAAAAGTCATAGATATGATGGAGCACTCTGTCCTCCATACTGACCCAGTGCTTTTGGTTTTTAAAGACAGAGCACTGTAGAAACTGTTTACTTTCTGACTGTTTGGCTGCCTTCAAAAAAAAGACAAACATACTATGAAGTAGGAATTCATTATTCTATGTAAATGTCAATGTGAGCTATCATAGATAACAGGCTTTCCTTTTCATACCAAACAAATCAGATTGGTATGGTTCTAAAAACATGAAACAACTAAAAATGAGAAATGTTTAATTTGTATTTGCAATAGAAATGGTAGCCGTCGTTTATGGTCATTAAGAAATCTAAGAAGTGACAATATTTATTTTTAGGTTGTAATTGAATATAATCTAATTTTGCTGTGCTCTTACCTATTTAAATTTCTAGGATAGATTTTCTGATCATTAATTATCTGACTATTTAAATGTAATTAACCTGTATAATACAAAATGTCAACACAGACATATCCAGTAAGATTGCATAGAGACATTAGTTATATGTGAACAGGCACAGTTTTACGCTTAAGCACCTCTCAGAAATTAACCTCCTTCTCTCTCTGGTTTAATAGGTGCAGCGGGAACTTGCAGCTGTGATTGCCTTGAAAGCAAGAAAATCTGGTGAGTACTCAGAAGCTCTTGGAATATGTCACCCAAGTGGTAGTTTCACACCTGACTTATCATAGTGCTACTGCTATGGGTCTTGTGATGAAAAAATCATCAAGTAGAATAGCACCAGCAAATGTAATGCAGATCTGTCAACGTACTGGTCTTGGACTAAATATATATCTGAACATAAAAATCATACACACGTATGCTATGGTTTGTGACTTACTTTTGCTTGTAAATACTTTAAAATGTCCTTTACATAACAGTAGACATGCTGCCTCATGTGCTCGTTCAATTATCTATGCCAGTATAGTCAGGGGTGAACACAAGTGGTACTCTGGTAGGGGCCAAAAGCTAGCTATGCGTACCTGCATTATTGTTACACAGCTCATGCGTACTAACAACTTGGAGGCACTCCATGTCTGAGCAGCCTTAGCTATCAGATGCACCTGAGTTTGGCTGTCAGCCATAGAGGGGAGAGATCGGCATCCCTCCCACATTAAATAGTTGTACAAACAACTTCACTTTGTCATGTTTACACTACTTTATACACAAACAAATTTATATATGCTGGCGTCATATATGTACACAAAAGGGGGTTTCTGAGGGTCTATTGTTTGCCAAATTGATTTCATAACCAGAGACTTCAAACATATAGTTTAACCCCATGTGGGGCACATTTTATTTAAAAGCAAAATATTTTGTACAGCAACAATGTCCAACTAGACGTTGGATTGTATACACAAATATGCACAAATTTTTTTTACAAATGTATAGTTCGGGAAGAGATGGGGGTCTCCTCCAACTGGTGGCCCCCGTTTCTCCCCTCAGACAGTTGAGATTGATGACTAGCACTGGGACTTTGTTTGACGCGTTTCGTCTTCTATAGACTTTGTCAAGAAACACCCGTGCTCTAAAAACATCAAATAGTCTTTCAGCATTTTTAATATGCACATATTATTTTGTCATATTGTTCATAAGGATAGATGATGGGTAATATTACCTGTCCTTGCTTTCTTTATGTTTAAATTCAGCCGTTGTTGTACCTCATGTTTACACTACTGTAAAAGTTACATTTGCTATTGTTAAATGTATACACTTGCACTACTGAGGTATGACATCTGAGGGTTCGAACGTGTTGTACTGTGAGAGTTACATTTGACCCAAAGCCAGCTGGTGACCTGGGGATGGAGACAGCTAATCAGAGGATCAATCAGGAACAGGGAGGTCCATCTGCAGCAGAATCTACCATGTAGGAAGCAGAGGACAGTGAGGGAGACAGTGAGGAAGATGGCACTACATATGGAGTGAGTACCAAACACCATCTACTGGTACTCATCTGAGAAGCTCACTTAAAAAGTTATGTACACCCCTGAGTATATTAGCAGCCACGCCTTTCAAACCATGTTCATCAGCGTTGCTCAACCTGTGGGTCGGGACCCCCTTGGGGGCATTTCACAGGGGTCACCACTTCCCCTGCAGAGGGATGGGGTATAACGCTTCCTCCTAACTTCCCACTCATCGTCACAAATTAGGGTGGGAAATAGGAAGAAGGGGACCTAACACTAACCTTATGGTGCCGGAAGTGATGTGACGAAGTGTCCCTTCCAGTATTTGGAATGTTCACACTCGATACTGTCACTTCCGCATTCCAAATATTTTTTTTAATTTTTTATTATTTTGGTGCTTACTGGACCACTATATATTGTATGCAGTATATTATAATGCTGCATCTATATTTGCTTTTACTTGGACTTTAACCTTTTACATAGTTTATCAGACATTGATGTTTATAGATGGAGATGCTTGTAAATACTTAACATATATTTTTCATGGCAGTAAACATTCCGCCTCATATGCTCATTCAGTGGTGTATGCTAGTATAGTAGCAGCCCTCAACCCATGCTCACCTACATGGTGACCCATGGATCGACCCATGCTCACCTACGACTTGTATTTCATTACTGAATTTGGAGTGCTGAGCTCACTAGGTTTGTTTGGGTGTTTTTTGGACAACATTGAAGAACTTTGATTAGGTATATTGTATGCAGTAATATATAATGACAATCGATTCCTGGTCAATACTTTGGATGGAGACCCTCAATCCCCTCGAACAGGGATTTACTGACATGTCTGATCCAGTCATGAGACCAAGGTGACAAAGGGCCAAATTGAAAGACTAATGGGATGGTTTATTATGTTTGATTTTTCTATAGAGTGGGATCAATCGTTTGGGAATTAAACACTAAATCGACCCATGTATGGCCAGCTGAAATGGCCGCCTGGTATGTGTACAATGCTTCACTCAACATTTCTGTACTTCATATGACAAACCCGGATTACCCCTGTAAACCACAAATGGCTGCCTAATAATAATTGGGAATGTGATAGTAAAAGCTTGCATTTGTGGTCTGATATAATTAATCACAAGGGAACATAATGTGTTGCACATGTAGATTTAATGTACAAAAAATAGCATAAGCACTTCATAGAGAGGCGAAAGAACGATAAATGGTGTAAGTATACTCTAATTGTCGGAAAGATAAATATTTATTGTTAGTGATATCTGTCCTAAAGGTAGTTGTACGATTTTCAGTTCAGTTATGCTAGGCATACACATGCCGATAAGCGGACGATTTTTAATCTGACCGACGGGCGTGCACGCTCGCGTCGTCGGTCAGGTAAAAAATCGTCCGCTAATCGCCATGTGCCCACATGGGATGACAGATCCCTGTCGCCCCACTGCTCGGCCGGCCAGAGAATGGACATGTCCGATCTTCTCTGGCCGAGGCAAGCCGATGCCATAAGCTGCAATGGAGACGGCGTCTTCATTGCAGCTTATGGCCGGCACACAAAGGGTGCCCAGCCGACTGAAGGGGCCCCAGAATGCAACGGGGTGCTAACGTGATGACGTCATCACGTTAGCATCTCGGCACACATCGGAGTAGGTCTGTCTGACCTGCTCGGTATGTGTATGCCCAGCATTAGTATTGGGTAGCTTGGAGTCCAGGATACATTTTCTGCCCATTATGTAAGACTCTCTCCACGGCTTTAAGGGATGTGTTGCGATAACGCATCCCACTTAACGTGTGGGTCACCTTTTGCTGCATCAGGGATGCATTTCTGAAACAGCACCAGAGGGCTTTTTTTTTCCATGCTGAGAGCCCACGTCAAAAACACATATCCTTGCATTTCTGTCTTGCCCAATGCATTCCCTACTTGTGCATTAACGCATTCAGTTACTTGAATATCAGGAAATACTCTCCATCATGACAGGGTCATCAAAATGTTTACTCTGATATTAACAGAACGTCAGATTATTTCTGAGGCTTGAGCTCATAAAAAGTCAAACATATAAGATTATACTGTAGGGATAGGTCTATGTTTTTAATGGAAGAAAAAAAAATTCAGAATGTACACACACCAGATATGCCCTAAGTCTTTATATGATATATCTCCTATTTACACTGTGATTCCTTTGTTGGGACCTTTAGTACACTGCTGACAACTTATCACACACATACATCTGTATAGGGATATAAAAGATCGATAGTGGAAAAGTGACTATTGTGCTTCTTAGATTGCTATTGTTGACCAGTTACCAAAAAAAGAAAAAGAAAAAAAAATGAAAGAAAGAAACCATTGTTCTTCTATCTCTTCATTTATATGCAACCCAATGACACCATATGAGGATCATCTTAGCCCAGCACCATTAGGAAAAACAACTTTGGAACACAAACACACTGAGGTCTTTATATTGTATGCTTTGCAAATAGTTATATAACTTTAGAAGTTGTTACGTTTTATTTCTACAACTGTATTACAATTTCATTTGTCTTAGCCCTAAAACGTGCTGTAAATGAGAGCATTGGTTAATGTTGAGATTTAAACATTTAAAAAGATGGGATATAACTTAGCAAAGACTGGGTATATGGGAATAATGATCAGTGGCCATCTGCTGTTTAAATCTGCCATGGAAAAAATTTGATTTTTCTTCACTTATTATCACGTAGGCACAAAAAGAAATGAGGTTATGTTTGCAAGATATCCTCAGGTTGATGGCTGCACCACCACCTAATGCCTGGCATACACACGCCGATAAGCGGGCGATTTTTCCGCTGACTGATGGGCGTGCACGCTCGCGCCGCCGGTCAGTCAGCATGTGCCCACATCGGGCAACAGATCCCTGTCCCCTTACTGCTCGGCCGGCCAGAGAACGGACATGTAGGATGTTCTCTGGCCGATGCAAGCCGATGCCATTAACTTCAATGAAGACCGGCGTCTTCATTGAAGCTAATGGCCGGCACACAAAGGGTCCCCAGAATGCATCAGAATGCAACGTGATGACGTTATCACGTTTGCATTCCAGAGCTCATCTGAGCTGGTCTGTCTGCACCCGTCTGTGGGTGTATGGCAGGCATAAGTCATTGCTATCTGCCTGGTATTGATGAGCACTTTCTAGCAACCGCCAGTCGATCAGATCTCTCGCTTCCATTTAAGCCCCCCATACACATCTAGATTTTCTGTTCAATCAACTTAAAAAGATCAATTTCTTTTGGGTCAGGGAAATTGGTGATTGATTGTATGTTTGCCAACTGTAGTAACTGATATTTGATCAACTTTTTTTATGATCAACTGAAAAATTAATCAATTTCAATACAACCATAAAAATTTTCCAGGATGTCCAATCATTTTTCAATAAATTTTTTCCCCAATTTTAATTGTTTTAGGTTGATCTAACCATGTGGGCTGCCAGAGATTTTCAATCAAACAACCAAATAATTGATTTAATTAAGTTGATTGGATGAAAAATCTAGACGTATATGGGGGCCTTTACTGTACCAAGCAGAAGATTTGTAGTACATGTCTGTTGGCTGGGCTTTTATAGGGAACACTCTCTGCTGTTTATCAGTCTTTCAAGGAATGAACATTTTTAATCAAAGTTTAGTTTATCTACTGATATTGAACACCATTTGAACCATTGTTTTCCCTTTATACAGATGGATACAAAATATATTAAATAGCCCAGGGGTGGGTACACGTCTAGATTTTCTGTTCAATCAACTTAAAAAGAAAAATAATTTTGGGGTCAGGGAAATTTGTGATTGATTGTATGTTTGCCAACTGTAGTAACAGATATTTGATCAACTTTTTGAGGATCGACTGAAAGTGTAATGCATTTCAATACAACCAAATAAAATTTACCAGCATGTCCAATAATTTTTCCATAAATTTTTCCCCAATTTTAATTGTTTTGAAGTTGATCTAACCATGTGGGCTGCCATAGATTTTCAATCAATCAACCAAAAAAATTGATTGAATTAAGTTGATTGGATGAAAAATCTAGACGTGTATGGGGGCCTGTGGATCACAAAGGTTTCCTCAATTTGACATAGGGGCCAGACAAAGAACCTGTAAGGGCCACCAGGTTCCAAGTCCTCCCAGTCTGGGATCAAAATGTAAACAGATTGCAATGATAAATTTATACATAGAACACCTAAACATCCTATTTCTGACATTGGCAAACTACAGCCTCTAGAACAGCCATGGGCAAACTAAGGACCGGGGGCTATAACCGGCCCTTTATGCTGGCCATACACAAACCGATAAATGGCCGGATTTTAATCTGACCGACGGGCGTGCGCGCTCTCGCCGTCGGTCAGGTTAAAATCCGGCCGTTTATCGGCATGTCCCCACATGGGGCGACAGATACCTGTCGCCCCACTTCTCGGCCGGCCAGAGATCCGACATGTCGGAAAATCTGAGCCGATGGGAGCCGATTGCCATAAGCAGCAATGAAGACGGCGTCTCCATCGCTGCTTATGGCCGGCACACAAAGGGTGCCTGGCCGATTGTGGGGCCCCAGAATGCAATGGGAGGCTAACGTGATGACGTCATCACGTTAGCCTCCCGGAGCGACATCGGGGGTAGTCTGCCTGCACACATCGCGTGTGTATGGCAGGCATTAGTCTTTTATTTGGCCCTTTATTATCTTGGTGTAATGACGCTCTAGCTCCCCTCTGCTCATTCCCTTGAATAAGTGGAGATAAAGCGCAGAGAATGATTGTTCAGGTCTTCTAATGGCTGAACTTAATAGAATGTTTACTATAAAAAGTCTCTATTTATTAATATTGATTTAATTATATTTTCCTACAGACACCTATGCTTGGTAGCCCTTACAGGCTCTTGCTCCGGCCCTTCTGTCAAATTGAAAAAAAAACCCATTATGGCCCACAAGTCAAAAACTTTGCCCATCCCTGCTCTAGAAGGAGAGCATAACAATAGTTTTCTAGGCATTATCTCCACGTATAGCAGAGAACAAGTAAAGGGGAGCCAGAGCATCTGGATACCAAGGTGACAAACAGCCAGATATGGCACTTGGGTCATAGTTTGCCCTAAAGCTAGCCACACGTGGTTCAATTGACTGTACAATCAATGTAATTCGATCAATTTTT
>CM070036.1:111440496-111466166 GCA_036250615.1 Ptychadena robeensis
ATTGAAGTCTATGGGGTTCGCGGACATTTGCGGAGGTTTGCGTTCGCCGTTCGCGAACATAAAATTCTGGGTTCGCGCCATCACTAATTGCAGGGCATCTAAACTGGAGTAAAGCAACTCAGAAAGATCCCATTCGCCTGAATACTTGAATGTTTTGTATATCGATGCTCAATTTGCATACAACAAAACAAACTTCTGAATTTCTTGAAAACAACTCCTATAAACACTTCAGTTCTCCAAAGACAGGTCCATACCCACTTAATCGATGAATGCTCGACCATGCTGCACTTGAGCGTTTGACAATCGGATGGCACATCGATGTGCAGTCGATTCCCGTTCGATATTTTGGATGGGGACCCTAAAGTAATGGCAATTGAACAGGGCTTTACCAACATGTTGGTTCCCTGTTCAGTCGAGCTTTCGGGAAAGGATAGCCAGGTTCGATTTGCAAACACGCACATGAACGATTGTTCGGGAATTAAATTAAAAATCGATCCGTTTATAGGGATCTTTACATTTTAACCTGGTATGAGGAGTGTCTTAAAAATGTTACAGGCTGGAAGATGTGACATTAAGTGTCCCCTGGTCGCTTTTCAGGTGTGCTCTCCATAAGGATATCACGGGGTGTTTTTGAATGTCCCCAGAACAGCATGGAAAGCGCCCATGTGAATGGTACCTAAAGGTACTTTTGTGTGTGTTTGGGGAATATATATATATAATACATACACACACATTTCCACAAATCCCCTTCCTATATGGGCCTGGGTTGAATGCATCCAATTCGGCTGCATGGATTCATTTGCCATTTTGATGAAAGTACTTACTGTTCACTCGCACCTTCCACAGACTTTGTGAGTGTACATTGTACATTGATGTTTTAACCATTAAATCTGAGTTAATGCATTAGGTTGTACACCCTGATTGTGCACTGAGGTTGCAGCATACTTGCATTACATTTCTCTTGTACTTTTATACTATGTTTATTGTTACTGTTTGGAGTTTCTCTTTCTGTTTATATATGGTGTCATTATTACCTATACAAATGCTGGATATGTGGAGCCTGGATATGTTTAGTCCTTGTACAGTATGTGATTCTTCATAGCCTAGGCATTGGCCAGTGCAGGTTTTCTTAGGACAGTTATGCCTGATGGAGAATGAGAACGGTATGATGTGATCAGTTGACTCATTAGTATTTGGCTGATCCTGTTCTAGACATCTAGCAGAAATTACACTTTGTCAAATCATCCTGACCAGAAAAAGACGGACGATAAACCTAATGTATCATGTTCTTCTGAATGAGTTCTCCTACAGTAGACCTTTAACTAGGAGAACTTGTCATAGCTTCTAGGTGTCGTGGCAGGATACCTGTCATGGACCATACAAGGCCATTGTGTGTACCGTATGTATTCTGGTGGGCAAAATATTTAGGCTTTTCAAATCATTGAAACACTTAAGGTGGGCATACATGGGTCAACTGTAAAATCGATTCCCAGTCAATCGATCACTGTTGATGTTTGTGGCGATCAATTTGTGGCCACCCTTTCTTGAAATGGGATCGATTGAAAGCTTGATCGAACAGGGAACCAACATGTTGGTAAATCCCTGTTCGATTACCGGTTCCCATCCAAAGTATCGGACTGGAACAATTGCATAAAGTGGTGTGCATCTATTCTCTGTTCAATTGCGTCATCACGCTCAAGGGTTCATTGAATTTATTGAATAAACATTGACTCGTGTATGCCCACCTTCATAGTCTCTCCGTGACTACATTAATGCTAATAGTGATATCACAACTGCTAAACTTTTCTTACCTTTTATGCACAAATAAACAAGAATATCTTTATAACAAATTCTTAAGACCCCCCATACACCTTACAATCTTACCATACAATTTCTGTACAATCAACTTTTCTTCTACCAAAACCATATAATATGAGGTCCTTTATAACCCTTCCAATCACTATGTATTCTATCTGGGAGGACCCGGCACTACATAGTTGTTGGTAGAACTAAAGGAAATTGTATGGAGTCATCTAAAGGTGTATGGGGGGAACTTTAATAAATTTAAGTTCATGTTTTCAAATACAGTGACCATGTTTTATAATATCACTGCACACATACACCAGTGTGGTAAATATATCCTGTACTTGTAGCCCATTACACAACAGTTCTCTGTAATCGCTGAACTTGACAACTTGTTTTGTGGTCAGGGCCAAGGACTGAAGTAGATGAAAAGGAGGTGCTACAATGTTATTTTTAGGAATGATAAGTCTAAGTCACTACATCCATAGTTGTAGTTGTTCCTGGCCAGTGTTTCCCATGAGTGTTCAACCTCTTCTTTCAATTCTCTCATGCAACAGGAAATAGGTGGAGAGGAAAAAGCAAAAAGTCTGTATCAGCTGCTCACATAGTAGATTGGGATTTTGGCTGATTCGTGTTTGGAAGTGATTGAGCACCTACTCGGCTGAACTTTATGTGGGAGCGGGGCTCATTTTCTGTTAAATCAAGGAATATATTATGAGTCTTATGTGAGCTTACGATGTCCTGGGATTGTGGCTTTAAGTATTTATTTGCTCTCTCTCCTACCCTGAAGGCTGGGGTCATGTGCAAATTACAAGGAAGAGAAGACTTCAGGCGGATAGATTTTGTACAGAAGTTGTCCAGAGACAATCAGATCTTGCCACCAACAGCAAAGCCACCTGACAAGAAAACACGAGTAAGTCTTTATACTTTTATACTGTACAACAATTGTAAAAGTTCCACCCAAGACTAATAAAGTACATATGATGAGGGGTAATTGAGGGGTAATTTACTCTATAGGTTATTATATGTTTTGGAGTCAATAGCATCACTTCGTTGGCGTTGTGTGCTTACTGCAGCTATAATGAATCAAGGGCTATGCCACTTCTGCTAGCCTGTTTCCCCGAAAATAAGGCATCCTCAAAAAATAAGACACCCTTACATTTTTGCCTCATGCTGAAATATAAGGCATCCTTCTGAAAATAAGGCACCCCCAAAGATACAGTACTGTAACTCTGGACAGGGGGATCAGAGGGAGCAATCAAAAGGAGACACAGGAGGATCAGAAGGGGTTATTGAAATGGTAATCCCCCTCTCCCCTGAGTCTCCTGTGCCATATTGATTCCCCCCTGTGTCATTTTAAGTGACCCCCCCCCCCCCCACCCTGATACCCCAGTGCCATATTCTTCTTCATGGAAAAATAAGACATCCCCCGAAAATAAGACGTAGGGCATCTTTGGGAGCAAAAATTTATATAAGACACTGTCTTATTTTCGGGGAAACACTGTATGTTGCTTGGTTTGTAATAAACCCACCCAAAAAACATAGCATGCAGTGCAGAATAACTCAAATGCACACATCTTGGTATAAGTAATGTAAACTTTACAAGAAATGTGATTGGTGAGTGGTTGATTATATCACCAAGATAATCAAGGGTTATTCTTAGTGTATATAGTGACATCAAGAAAAGCCCCTTGTATATAAATGTATATAGAGGATTACATGTATGTCTGAAGGGCATTACAAAACATATTAAATTTTGAGCAATAATACCTTATTTATTCTGATTGTTTAAATATGACAAACTTTGAATGCTTAGATAACTGGTAATGAACTAACATTTGGTTTTGCTATTTACATTTGATAGTATTTTTATGTTGCAGTTAATGATCAAGTTCATGAATATAAATTGTGCAGCGACTTATTAAGAATTAGGAAATCGATTGAAGTGCCAGACTTGGTTTTATTGGCTGAATTTTGCTCTTGCTTACTTACTTTATCTGACCCAAGGGTGTAACAAATGTATTATTGTCTTAAATTATTTATCATGCAAATACTGCAATTTGTGCAGTCGTCGTGCTGTCTTTAATTATGTGGAATAGATAATACCTGCTGGGGTGAGAATATTAACAGCAAATATAAAACATACTGGCTGATTATATGTATGATAATTGTAAATAATAAAGCACATACTTCTGCTAGGCATTCAATGTTGCTAGACATTCCTTTAACAGTGCCTTTATGTAGAGATATGCTATTTGTAATTTAGATACAAAGCTAAATGTAAATTCTCTTATTATATATAACACATTTCATTCATGTGCTTTTAAAAATTATTGATATTTTTATTAAAGTGAACCTTTCCATTCCACAAGCATGCAAGCTAAGTGGTATTTTCATGGATGGAATGGTACTCCATTCTATCAGTTGTTTCACATGCATTTCTATCCTCTACCTTCTCTACATCTAACCTTCAGCCCACTGGGCTTAGTAGCACATAGTACAATAGTTACATATTTGTCTATAATCTATAACCACTGCTCATGATGGGGTAAAACGCCATCCCTTACAGTGCTGCATGCCCTTACAGTTTGACATTTGGCTATGTCTGCTAGTAAAATTAGATAATTTTCATAAACAATTCAATTAAAATAATAATTGATCCATGACCTAATCCAATGTTCCAAGGTTAAAATTAAGTATCAGGTCAACAGGTGTGCAGCTCCTTAGGTGACTAGTGGGATCCCACCTAGGAGAAAAACATGGAAAAAATAGAAAAGGGCACCACCTATTGCCTTGCCTTGGTATTTTAATGATACAGAATCATCTGCAAGGAAATGTACCAGTTTAGGAGCGAAGAGCCCAGCACCTTGATCACAGGTGGGGTATCGGTGATACAACTCATATCTCCCCCCAAAAAAGTTATGTATATGTGAATTTAGATTTTTATCAAATCAAGATGGTTCTACCCAACAAGCTCCATTCCCTGGAAAAAGACTATGGGCTTGTTCCCACTAGCGCGATTTGTCACGCCCAACACAATTTCAAATCGCTCGTGACAATTGTGGGGGGTCTGGTCCATTCATTTGCATGGGCTTGTCCCCACTTAGGCAAGAGCCTGCCTGCAACCCTTGATCTGAATTGCGGCATTTTTGTGGCCTCACGTGATTGTTGCGTGCGTGCCGTGGCTGATCGCTCTAGCGGAAACAAGCCCTAAGAATTGTTAACTGTTTGTGAACTAGTTCCCTGTATATTGAACAGCTCTCATTTAGCTGTGGTTTCTGTGCACATTTGAAAATGAAAGATGCTTTATAGATATTTGTGCTCTGGGGAAATAACGTTTGTTATGATAAAATTTGGCATCATAGCTACACATTTATGGTGCTGTTAAAAGCAAACTGCTAGGAGGGAATCATGGAGTAAAGAGTTGTGGTTGTTGCGCAAGGTAAACAAGGTTGCCCCCTCAGGGGTTAATAGCAGAAACAAAGTCCACAGAAAATACCAAGCCTCCTGGCTTGCAGTCATTAACACACCTACGGAAACTCCATATGACCTGAATCGCTGTAGTCACAGGCCTTGTGTTCCCCCCTGGTATCTACTGCTCAGGCGGCACACTGTCTCTGACCCGATCAGCTAGTGAAAATCCTGGTGTGTACCTGGATGGAAAGACTCACCTTTATAAAATATAAAAACGTCACCCACTCTGAGAACAAGGCTATTGCCAAATATAATTTATAATAATCCTCCATTTTTGATTGTGCTAGAAGCTGTCTGGCCTGCAAAACTATGAGGTATAGCAACCATTTTGGGATTCTGTTGTTCTTTGTTTCTAAATAAAGTTGTACAGGGATATATTCTGAGACTTTAGAACATTGCAGTGAGTTACCATATTTTGCGGACCACAAGACAGAAATCAGGAGGAAAAGTGCCTGTGTCTTATAGTCTGAATGCACACCTTGGCTCCCCACCAGCGTCTTTGCTCTCATGGTAAGAATATTAGCCGGAAAGGTGGAGGCGCTGTCAGATGGAAGATCCACCCATGGCAGGACTGTTTTGTTTATATCAGCGGAGCCCTGTTGATATAACCAATGAAGAACAGAGAGAGATGGAAGAGATGCTGCTTTGCAGCTCTTTAATCTATCTCTCTCTTCTGTGTGTGAAAGCTTCACTTTACTGCAGCACAAACACACACACAGCCATAGAGGGGTGACATCTGCATGCAGCTTCCCCCTCAACCCCCTTTTTCCCCAATGCGTAAGAAAGATTACATGATGTGCTGTGAAATGCTCACGAGTGACATCTTGTGGCTGAAATTTGGTATTGCATGGGGATGTTTTTCAAAATTGATTTGAACCCTTCAAATATTTTTTCGTTTTCCTGCTAAAAATGGGTGCGTCAGGTATGTTTTATGGTCCAAAAAATTATGGTATATTGAGAAGGGTTTTGTATGTTCATTGGTTAATTAGTGTTGAAATTACCGTATTTTTCGGACCATAAGACGCACTTTTTCACCCCCCAAATTGGGGGCAAAAAGTGCCTGCATCATATGGTCCGAATGCACGGGCAATCGGCCGCCGGTGGTCACACCTTGGCTTCCCATCAGCTCTCCAGGCATGGAGATTAGCCGGGGAGCTGGTGGAGCTGTCAGATGTGAGATGCCGGCCAGTGTCCGGCTCTCTCATCTGAATTGTATATTTGCCTATGCCAGCAGAGCTCAGAGCCCTTCTTCAGGCAATGAAGAGAGATGAACTGGCATCTATACCTCTCTCCTGTCCATGGGAACTGCAATCACTCTGCAGCTCCCACGGACACAGTAACCGCAACATCCGCAGAGAAGAGATTAGGAGACAGCCCAGCCTCCCCCCCCCCCTTCCTGCCGATCAGTGTGGAGAATGTGTTCTGCTGAGAGTGTACTGCTGCTAGTGACAACTTCTGGCTGAATTGAATATTGCTTTTACTGAATTCATTGCATTAACCCAATTGATGTGAAAACTTATTAAATCTTTTTTTTATGGTTTTCCTGCCCTAAAAACTGGGTGCGTCTTATGGTCCGGTGCATCTTGTAGTCCGAAAAATACGGTCGTTTTGATAAGCAAGCTTGACAGCCTTGTATCAGTTCTTTAATAATGCTAAACTTCCTTAGTTTACCAAATAGCTCAGAAATAATGTATGATTGCCTATGCCTTGAATTGTAGGCCATAGCCCTGTAATAACAGGAATACGGGAGCTGCCAGCTCTGATTTATAATGTCACAAGCTCCTGAGCTGTCATCCTGGTCCTGTCTTCACTGCTAATCATGGACAGCTATGACAGATGGCAGTTCAGACTCTTCATTATTAAGGATTTCCTACTTGTTCCAGAGCAGTGACACATTTGATAAGTAGTCAGCAGTTTCTGTCCTTTATTTGCGTCCTCACAGGTTCACAGTCTGAAGAGTGCAGCTATAATTTTTCAGTGTTGCGCTATGATTTTAAGCTACTATCTGTCAGAATATGTTACTTTTATTAAGTGTTTTGTAGATAATACAAGAAATAACAGGAAACTACACTTAAGCTGGGCATACACGGCTTGATATTTGATGAATTCATCCAGCTTCGACAATGCTTTGGATGGGGTCCCATGGTCCCAATGGACGTCAATGGACATCAACCATGATTTGTGGTCATGTCCGATAACCCTGTTTTCGAATACAGGGATGGTCACATTTGATATGAGCCAGATAGGTGGTCATGAGCCCCTATCTATGCGTGTATTTAAGACTCTAAAGCCTACCATACACCTTTAGATCTTCCAACAACTTTGTAGTGCCGGGTCCCCCCTGATAGAATACATAGTGATTGGAAGGATAAGAAAGGTCCTCATATCACATGGTTTTGGTAGAACAAAAGTTGATTGTACAGAAATTGTATGGTAAGGTGTATGGGGGCCTTAGTCTCACCACAGATGTCTTCAGAAAGGCGATCTTTTATTCCTCATATGCCAGATTCAAAGTTGGGATAATTCATGACAACACACCTACACCAACTTTAAAATATGTTGTGTACATTGAGGGTTTCTTGCAAGTGTTGGTTTTTCACTGATTTGGGAAAATTGTATATAGTCAGACACAATACAGGAATGGATGACATTGCTTGCAACTATCAGGCCTTGTATTGTCAGGTTGTTGCCAGAATTCACTTGCCGTCATTTGTGTAGAAGTGAGAAGTGCTTACTACATTGTTCTGCTTGGTAGTTAATTTAATTTTACACCATCCACTGTGAATACATGGGTCTGTAGTATAATATGTTGGTTCTCCAGTATCTTAGAAGGTGGCCAAGTGTCTGTTTTACATCATGCTGTCGTGACATACACAATAAGTATGCTATAATGTATTGCTATATTACATCCCTATTTTACCCTTAGGGTGTTTTTTTGCCATCAGTCATTTTCCACACATTTCTTTTGTGATATCCATGACATGTCAACAACACTACACACCTTTGTGTCAGTAATGATGTTTCTTAAGCTAGAGGAAATGTTGGATACAGAGGCTGCACACGGAAAATACATCTGCCTTAGGGAAACATGTGCAGATCATACATGAAATACTGCAGAACTGTAATTCTTCAGCTTTATACATTCCTTTTAAATGTCACACAAGCATGTTAAATGGAACTGCGTAAAGTTGTGTTTCACATTGAGTGATTTATGGATGACTGACCCTCAAATATTTATGAGAAAAGTTTATGTAATACATTTTTTATTTAATAGTGGAATATTTTATGTGGTAGAGCATTAGAACGCCTTTCTCTGTTATACTTTGTTTCTAAACTTTTACAGTTACAGCTTGTTTAAATGTTTATTATATTTCTTTCTAATATTCATGAACATTTAGCTTTCCAATTTGTGCTCTGCATGTGCGATGTATGGATTGATCTATATGATATGGTGTATTGAGACACTCTTATTTGAATCTGTTGACTTCATCCTCATTTGCAGAAGGACTTTGTGTTGAAGTCCGTGTTCATGGATCTGAATGGGAAACGGTTAACTATATAATGCCGTGCTTAGGTCACGCACCCCCTTGCCCTACTTTTCTGAATCTGACCCATTGTGCAGATGGCAATAATTATTATTGATGAAATAAGTGACTTCCATGTAGAGGCAAAAAGTCATGAATAGAAGAACCTTATCTTGCATATCTAGGCTATGTTTCCAAGACGTTAAGGAATGCGTTGCGAGAACACATACCCCTTAACACGTGGGTCCTGTTTGGCTGCGTCAGAGATTTGTTTCTGAAGCAGCGTCAGGGGTATTTTTTCCCTTTTTGAGTGCAGGGAGTGCACATCAAAAATGCATACCCTTGCTTGGATTTTGGCGACATGAAAACAGGGTGTCTGTTTACAAGGGTTGGTCGTAAGTCAAGATAATGCATTCTGAACCTCCCGAACTACCACTTACCTAACCTTTCCATAGTCATTGTATGATATGTGTAATATGCCAGAAACGCCAATAATTGCCCTGGTGTTCTTGCCTAAAATATAAAATAGCCCGAGGCTACCAGAAACAGAAATGTGTAATCACCATTTATGGTGACATCTTTTGGTTTTCAGAAAAAGAGAATAGAGAAACAACCATGAAGGTTATGGTGAGAAGGGATTAAAGGAAGCGAAAAGCCCTCAACTCAAGCAGTGCATAGCACAATCATAGCACAAATTGATTGACTATGCACTGCTTGAGTTGAGGGCTTTTTGATTCCTTTAATTCATAGCTGTCAACACAAGACAAAAAAAAAATGGGTGACATATAGGAAGTGATGTCATTTCCGGTATTCGGATCGGGGTTCTTCTGCGTTTCACGTACCGGAAGTGCTGTCACTGACGTAGCTTCCGGTGCTTGGCTTGCCTCTTGGACGGTTTAGCAGGGAGAGGGCCTTACACTCCCTGCTAATGTCCCACCCCGCTTGTGCTGATCATGTGCAGGGTGGGACATTAGCAGGGAGAATAAGCCCTCTCCCTGCTAGATCAGCGCAATTTCAAGAATCTGGGAGAAATACAGGATTTGGCCGGGAAAGCCACATAAAAAAACTTGACTTTCCCAATCATAACGGGAGGTTGACAGGTCTGCTTTAATCCGTTTTCACCATAACCTTCATGGTTGTTTCTCTATGTTTGGCTCCCAAGCCCTACTCCATAGAGCCATGGTTTCCATGCACTGCGCTGATGATGGCCAATGAACCTGAAACAGCTGTATGCAGTTTGGAATAAATGTCTCTGTACCATTAGGCTATATTTGCACTGTACACCAGCGGCTCTGGATGTGCGTTTGGCTGATGGGGCGCAAAGGAATAATTTGCATGGCCCATTGTCCTGAAACAAGGGTTTCTACCTAAACTTTTGGGATTTGTGATGGATTGGGAACATGTACAGTAAATACCCTCTGTTTTAGGAAGGCTTGATTGTGCTAGGAAAAGAGAATGAAATGGAAGGTGGGTATTGGTTGAGAGTAGAGTCCCCTTCTATGAGAACATCAGGAATCTGTCCAGTGTCCTGTCTGTCCTTGCACGAGTCTGTAGACTTTTTTTACTACCAAATTGGTTCATCATAAATCATCAAATTTCTATGGCTTCCTTACATTAAGTTTTTTCTTTAGTGTTGGACATTCCATGGTTTTTGGTGTTACACATTTTATACATATAGAATTGTCTCTGTCATCTTCATTTCTTTTTTATTCGTTGTGTATATAACTCATTATCACAGCAGTTTCCATTGATGGGTGCTGTTCATCAAGGAGAAAGTGCTCTGTACGACCAGCGCAGGAAGACTAATGTTTTGTATTAAGTTACACAGAACGTGCAGTTTAATACATTATACATCAATAATGTCCTTCACGTCTTCCTATGTACATTTCTTATCCCATCACTAGTACATAATTTGAGCCGTGTTTCGGTGAGATAGCAGCGTTGGCTGTACTTTGATGGATGCTGAGCTGCGTGCCTCTCATTCATTTATTTCCCAGGCAGGGATGTAATCCTGGCATATACCCATCTTACTCCAGACACCATTGATAGAAAAGCCTTGGTAATTTATTTTCTCTTTGCGCTGAAACGTTCAGCATTCTGCCCGACATGAATTTACTGCTGAAAATTCTTTTTATAGAAAAGATATTTTCAGCATTAATCATGAAAACACTGATGTAAAACATGGCATTGTTAGATTTTACTGGGGACATTTTGTGTGAGGGATGCGGGACCATATCTGACAAAGCACGATATTTATCCGGACAAGTACGCCTTTGTTTTCACACATTCAGCTTGGGTGCCATGTTTCTATCTATATTTTTTCTTTGCAAGTGGTTGATTTTTAAAGCAGAACTATACTGTTTTGTAATGCATAGTGTTTTCTATTGAAATAAATTGATTATGGAGAAACTAGAACTAACAAAGCAGATTTACTTGGTGTCATTGCATTAATGAAATAGCTTAGAATTATTAAAGGCCCCCCATACACCTTACAATCTTACCATACAATGCACTATTGTTCTACCAAAACCATGTAATATGAGGACCTTTCTAAACCTTCCAATCACTATGTATTCTATCAGGGAGGACCCGGCACTACATAGTTGTTGGTAAATCTAAAGAAAGTTGTATGGAGTGATCTAAATGTGTATGGGGGGCTTGAGATATGTACCAGTGAGGAATTTCTTTGTAAATTGATGATGAATTAGCAACTACATGAGCACGGTGCCCAATGATGACCTATTTCAATGGGTTTCATATCTTATCTTAATGACCTATGGAACTTTGATACAGATGCCAGAAAATTGTAGGAGGTCTCTATACAAGTGGAAATATACTGTAATCATGATCTCTAAGAATAGAATAACTTTAATGCCCTCATTGCTATCCTTTTTGTAAAAGTAACCACTAGCTTTTTGGGATTATTAACACAAATGGCTAAATTATGCCTGTGCTGCTTTTTGCAATGTGTTAAAACATGTGTGTTCGGTTTGGCCAGGGGTGGGCAAACTAAGGCCCAGGGACCGGATCTGGCCCATTTAGCTTTCTTTTCCACCCTATTGTCACCTTGTTAAAAAAATGCTCCCCTCTGCTTGTTCTCTGCATTGAGTTTACATTATGCTAGAGGTGTCCAAACATTGCCTTAGAGATGCAGTGGCATTATACTGTGGGCACATCCTCATGGTAAAAACAGGCTTAAGAATTATCTCTGGTGATTGCAATGAATGAGCATTTTTTTTTTAAGTTCAGGAAATTTAAAAAGATAACAACTTCCCTGTACATTGCCCATTAGGGCTCATCCCCACTTTGGCGGCTGGTATAAGACCACAGCCGTTTTGTCACACATTCACCCGCGGCTGTTTTTTTTCTTCATAGTGCATGTTGGTGTAACCGCCCCCGATCGTGCCTATAGAGCATGAATGTACACGGTTAAAAATTGCGTCCACATGCTGTTTTTTGACCACATGTATTCATGTCCATGGGCAGCCATCAAAGTGGGGACGAACCCATTTAAAATAATGTTTGCAGTCTTCCACGGCCAACGCGGCCAGCCGCCAAAGTGGGGACAAGCCCTTACACATCATCTCCATCATTAGTTGATGGACGCACACCTATGGTGGGTCGGCCACTACAAGCTTTTGGTCTGGCCCCTTTATCAAATTTAAGAAGCCAATGTGGCCGATGAGTTAGAAGGTTTGTTCACCCCTGTGTTAGATGCACCTCCCTACAATGTATGATAAATGGCACTACAGTGACATGCTTTATTTTGCCATGCTCATTTTGCCTCGAAGCCCAGTACACAAGTTCTTTCCAGCTCAGCAGAATTTGTAGACGGACCCTATGACGATGTGACCATGTTATCTTCATTATCGTCAGTAAAGTTTGTTGTAACAATAGTTGTCTTCTCTTCTTTGTTACCATAATGTATTGGTAGAGATAAGTAAAGACTTTAGTTTGAAGAACACATATCTATTATAGCAGAAGACAATTTCTTCATAATAATACAAATTGACTTAATAGTAGCAATCCAAGGTGCGGTTTCTGTTTCGTTAGATGTTTCTATGTTGGTGCTACTTCTATGTTGTTCCCTATGTTATTGTTGCTTGCAGAATGTTATGGGCTATGTAAAAATGCATACAAATAATAACGCTGCTCATAAAATCTCCTCTGTAACCTTGTTGTAGCCTTCCAGGCCGGTGTTAAGAGCCTGTTAGATAAGTGAAATAAATCACATTCACAGCCAGAAGTGCTTATCTGCACCCATCCAGAAATTGTTTTCTTTCACCGGATAGGAGGCTCAAGTTATTAGGGAACTCCAGTAAATGTAGCTGTCACATTCTGCATGCATGAAATAA
This sequence comes from Ptychadena robeensis, assembly GCA_036250615.1. NCBI lineage: Eukaryota > Metazoa > Chordata > Amphibia > Anura > Ptychadenidae > Ptychadena > Ptychadena robeensis. Next base: position 111,453,653 of record CM070036.1, read on the forward strand.
AACCATGAATGCCTGAGATTTCTCTGCGCTTCCCTTCAGCAGGGACTGTATTAATTAAACACACAGTGGGGATATTGCAGCATCCTCCTGTACCCAAAACTTTCATCTGTGAACTTGACTGATTGTGGAAATTGAAACAATGCAGATCCTGTGTTCCTGCTGTAGCAGTCCAGTGTGACAGATCAATGAATATTTTTTCATGTATGTTTCACACATGAAGTTATCTGAGAGAAAAGCTGTTTGATAATACTCTGGATTACAGTTACAAATGTTATGTTAGACATATTTAGTCCAAAGGCAAAGCAAGGTCATCAGCCATGCATTTCCCTACATTTATATTACAGCAGATTTATACTGAAAATCTAAAAAATACATATGCAAATTGAAGTTTGTCCTACCTCTGAGCTGGTATGATGGTGGTGTTGCACTCCACAGTCCTAGAAAAATATACTTACCTGCTGTTCCCTGGAATCATGAGAGATTCCATCTTTATCTGCCAGGCTTCCGGGGCTTAACTCAGGGTGCAATATCGGGAAGGGCCACTGGGGACGTTTATAATGGTTTTCTATGGAAAAATATTTGTTTTAGTCTAGAGCCACGATTAGAGATTTACCCATTAATCACTGTACTGTGCAGGGAGAGAGGAGGAGCTGCGAGAGATCTTTTTAAATTACTCCTTACAGGTACGTTTTCTTTTCTTCTTTGCATTCCTCCCTATTACTTCTAGTGGCATTCATATAATAAAGAATTTCTGGCGGTAGGTCCGCTTTCAGGTAATCATATACTGGTCAATATCTCCCGCTACTGATAATTTTCTTAGTGTTATCATGTACATACACACCAGCAGAATATATATGTTCTGGAGTTTTCATATAAGAGCTGGCTTGTAATATAGTGGGAAGCTTGTAATATAGTGGGGAGCTTGTAATATAGTGGGGAGCTCTTCTATTGACTGTGGAGCAATCCTGGCGGAACATTTATTGGAGCACTCTTCATCAGTGTTCCATATGTGACATGTGAATGGCTGTGCACATGCAACTGTTGTAAAGTTGCGATAAAGTTGTTGCACAAGGTATAAACTTAAGTCTTATTAATAAGATTTATTAAGGTAGCCATCCATACACAATATTTCCATTCGATTGACCCAAAAAAAAAAAGAAATAGATTCTTGCATACCTGGTATGATCAACCAAAAGCGATTGGAATGCCACAAAAAATGGATTGAGCAATGATTGGACATGTTGACAAATTTTGGTGTTTAGATTGATTTGTATTCAATGGTGCTATGAAGCATGCGCACAGGGCTAAGGAAAGGAATCGGTCGGTTTTAAATCGAAATCACACTGTGTGGTGGTACAACCGGACGATGTGACTGACCATCGGTATCAGTCTATTGATCTAAGATTGGCTTGCTTTAGATGATGGTGGAACTTTCTATATAATAACTATCATATGCTATATCTTTGTATAAGAATGACCTGAGGACAGTATGATCATCTTAAACCAGGAAGGATATATAGAGATTAAATAGCACCAAGCTTCTATTTTTTATGTAGTGTATAATTAATGAACGTTCACATTTCCCTTTTAATGGACTGTTTACTTGACCAGGTTTATGTTGTTGCGGGGGTTCTGCCAGTAAAGAGACTGCCCATAGTCACGGCTCATTTCTAATTGAAATCACTGCTCCACTTAGAAGCAGTTGTGTAAAGTAACGTGTCCTTGACGTGTCAGAAGCGACTGCCTTTTGGCTCCGAGCTGGGTTAAGAAAATCTGCAAACAGAACCCTCATGTTCTCTCCAAAGAGATGATAATCTCTCTGTAACAGTCCATTGTAATACATTGCTGACAATGGCGTCTTCATTTTCCCGTAGCGTAAGCATATATATACACCGGCTAGCTTTTACCACACACCCAGAATATATAAAGCACTCTTATATTGGAAATATATGTTTATTTAAACAGCAAATGTTTATCACACTTTATTTAATAAATAAATATTTTTATGTTATATAAATAATCACATATGTGGTACTCTGGCAATCAAAAGTGGACAAAACCTAGCTCTGCGTACCTGCAACTAACAACTTGGAGGCACTCTGTGTCTGGGTGGCCGCAGCTAAATGTTAAATGTATACAATTTATTTCACTTGTATAACTGCAGGGAAATATGAATAACTATGAAAGGTTGCAATTAGGGGTGTGAAATTGGGAATGTAAATTACTAATCCAAAAAAAAGATTAGACTTCTAAGGGTGTTGGAGATCCGGTGGATGAAAATCAGAGTAGGGATATGTAAAGTAAAAGTAAACTCTGACAAGAGAAAAGCACTGTGGTAGCTGGAATATGACTATAAAAAGGTTGACATTTGGACTGCAGGTAGTCCCAGAGGTTAGTTACCAAGTCAGAAAATGTCAGGGTTGTACTGCTGAGGTATGATATCTGGGGGTTCAAACAGGGTGGTACTGTGAAAGTTACATTTGACCCAAAGCCAGCTGTTGACCTGTGGATGGAGACAGCTAATCAGAGGTCCAATCAGGAACAGGGAGGTCCATCTGCAGCAAAATCTACAATGCAGGAGGCTGATACAGAGGACAATCAGAAAGACCACCCTACATATGGGGGTGAGTACCAAACACCATCCCCTGGTACTCATCTGAGGAGCTCACTAAAAAAGTTATGTGCACCCCTGATTTCTCTGCAATCTGTTATGTCCCTAATCGCCATGTTAAAGAGTATGTCAACCCTAACAACGAACTTCTATTGATTATTCTTGTTTGGTCCATTTATGCCGGATAGCAAGCGAGCCAGCACATTTCTCTGTACACTACTTGTCCGACACAGTTAGCATTGTTATTTTTGTGGAATGCAAAGATTTTTCCAATGATGTCACAACTGATGGTTAACAAGGTAAAATCAAGGGTAGCAAGACCATTTACTATATCTTTGTGGCTACAAAACATAAACCTAGTCTAATACCTTGAATATTGTGGTAAATGTAAGTGCAAAACAGCTTAAACTGTGGCAGAGAAGACACAGAATAAGTCAACACTATACACTATGGTTCACAAAAGAGCACATTGTCATTATAAAATAAATATAACTGTAAAGCTACTCAATGTGCTCTGGCGTCTGGACCTGGTGATTTGCGGCAGTGCTGCACAGTGCTGTGTTAGCTCGCAGTTACCGTTTAAGATGTTTCATTCTGTCTTCTACTCACTCACACACATTACACACACTCTCGCTTACACATTACACACACTATTTTCTTGGCTTACTGCTTGTCCCTCCCCAGGCTTCTGATTGGCTAGCAGTGCTAGTGACGGGTATGGGGTGCTGTATGCAATCAGAAGAGGGGGGAAGAAATCTGGCAGCATTGAGAGCCAATTGGCTGCAGTTCTTTCCTCCATCAGCCTCGGTTTTGGCTGCCAGGTCGGGTGTCCACAGAGAGGGCCATAGGTTCACCATTACTGCCCTAGTGGTTACTGAGGATTTTGAATTAAAGTTCAACTTCTGGTGAACCTGCTGCTATGTGAAATTCAAGGGTCTATGTCAGGGGTGGGCAACTTTTTGGCTCGTGGGCCACATTGGCTTCTTAAATGTCATAAATGGGCCATACCAAGAGCCTGTAATGGCCCCTCTCCCAAAGGTGTGCCAATTCCATGCATTGCCGACATCAATAATAATGGAGGTGATGTGTGATAGGTGACATGTAACAGGGACATAGTTATCTTTGTAAATTTCCTCAATTTAAATTGAGGATCACGCCACTGCATCGTCGCCAAGGCAGTGCTTAGACACCTCTAGGCATTATGTACACTCAATGCAGTGAACAAGCGGAGGGGAGCATCTTTTCAACTAGGTGACTAGGGACGGAAAAAAAAGCTAAATGGGCTGGATCCGGCCCTTAGTTTGCCCATCCCTGGTCCTGTACACGCCAACTCTTCTTCATTTCATCACTGATTCAAAATAGACCAAAGAATTAACAAATAGACAAAAGAAAAATATACAGACTCCAATTGTATTTATGTATAGTACTGCTTTGTGGTAAAATTATTTTATAAACAGTTAAGCTGGCCATACACTTTTAGATTTCTCTGTTATATTTCCTTCAGATCTCCTTTTGTTTTACCAAAACCATGTAATATGAGGGACTTTCTAAACAATCAATCTACCTGTGATCAATCTCAGAGGACCCGGCACTACATAGTTGTTGGTAGATCTAAAGCCCAGGTACCCCAACCTGCGGCCCTTTTGGTGTTTTCCACTTGAGGACGAAGCCTAACTATTGATGCATAGGGCATAGGAACTCGCCTGTCTGCCAAATCAAAGGTTATGTGCCCCATCTATAAAATCAATGGCTTTGAAGCGCATAAGCTTTGATGATATATACATTACAGTGTTCCCTAATGATTGAAGTATCATTTTAAACAAAGTTTGTTATTTAAAAAATGAAATAATGTCTTCTAGCTCTGCCTGCTGTAATTTAGTTAATCAAAAATGCTTTTACAAGTCAGTGTAGATTGAAAATGTTATGTGACGGCCCTTTAGTGATGCAGATGGCCGTACTTCTGGCCCTCCATATCAACTCAACTGCCCACCACTGATCTAAAGGATATCTGACAGAGAGATCTAAAGGTGTATGGCCAGTTTTATAAATACACTGAAAATAAGGTGATGCCTATTACTCTTGTGCTTCTTCCATTCACAACCCTTTGCCATTTGCTGGTGTTTTGCTTAGTCAGTGAGAGAGCGTGTGACGTCCCCGTCACAAGGGCAGGGGACTTGGCATGAGCCCCTCAATGTTCTCAGCGTTTCCTGGAAGGCCAAGCACACTTGTTTCCTCTTCCCACCCTTTTCCTCCAGCACATTTTGTTAGCTGTGAAATCTTATCTTCAAGTACATCATGGGGATTGCCATAAAATAGTTTGGGAGTAAAACTTTATCAGTTCTGCCAAAAGCGTTCTTCAAGGAAGTGTCTGCTCCCTAAGTTATGTGTTCTTTATGTAAATCGTGTTTTATATAAGTAAGGATTTTATAACCCCAAGGTTTTGTAACAAAGCCAAAACTTTGAGAAGAGAGAAGCCAAAATCGTGCTTTAGGTAACATTTTCTTTCAATGACTGTTATCTGGAGCCAACTTTATAAAGGAAGCTGTACGCTTTTTAAGCCATTAGCTTATGAATCTTGACAAGTAAAATTAAAGCCAAATAATTTAAAGCCTTTATATTCAGAATATAGGGTGCAAACCATAGTACTCATGTAATCAATTATTCATGTGGTATAAATTGCTAGTGTGGTTTCCAGAACCTTTTTAGCATTGTCTTGTGCAAATTGGATAAATAAATACTTGGCAATATTAAGCTGGATTCCAGACATGACAGAACACAGAGCTCCATAAACATATGGAATTTAGATCAGCTATGTACATTCAGAGCTTTCAACCATATATTCCTGTGTAGACATGCACATAGCATAGCCAAGTTATCATAGCTCAGCGTAGGAGTGCCAAGTGTTGGTGGAAATTGTAATTAAGTGCCATGGAGCTGGCATAACAGAATGCCTTTTACATTTTTATTTATTTTTATGAGACAAGGACCAGTTTTCTGTTCTGGTGTAAAACATCAATATATAATGCACGGCTGTACAATAAATAGGGGCAAACTTGCAGAGGACAAACTTGAATGCATAACACATATAAACTATGACACTCTAGCCCAGGGGTGGGCAAACTTTTTGACTTGTGGGGTTCAATGGGTTTTTAAATGTGACATAGATGCCGGACCTAGAGCCTGCAAGGGCCGCCCGGCATAGTGCTCCTAAGTTCTCATAGCTAGGACAGGATATTTTTAAAAGAAGAAAATATCTTATAAAAATGTACAGTTATAGTATAATAGTAATTAAAAATAATGATAGATGCTTATCAATTATTCAAGTCATTAAAATAATGTTAGAAGCCTAAACATTCTATTGCAGGCAAACTATGGCCTCTAGGAAACAATTCAAACACTTATCCTCTAGGTGTTATCTTCACTTATTGCAGGAAATGGGGGGGGGAGCTAGATGGTCAAATTGAAAGAGGTCCGGTTTATTATTCCTCCCCCAGGCTTCTTGGATGTCCTCAGTCTTCAGTCAGGCCATCATATCAGTAATATGGTCACTAAAATGGCGATGTTTCGGCATGAAACTGAGCTCAGCCAGTACAACAGCAGCTGTGTTTGATGCACTCTATACCAGTGTACATATAATTTACTAATGCTAATGTTGACTTTTTCTGGAAATATTGTGTTCCACCTAGGACTTGTTTTCCCTGTTCAGATCTTAAAGTTTGCTCATACTTTTCTTGCTTCACTTTTAAGAACAGGCTATTCACTTGCTGTCCCTTAACAGATATGTTTATGTTGAGGTCATCAATGTCATTTACTTCACATGTCAATTACTGTATTTCTGACTATCATTGGTTTTTACTGTAAGTTTTATGTTAAGATCTGGGGAACTTCTTTCAGTGGGGGAGAAATGTCTTGATACCAGCCTATTAATTTTAAAAAAGGCCATATGTCAGTTGCAGTATTTGTAACCACAACTGTGCAATTTTGTGTAGTAGTTGATGAGAAGCTGTCAATCAGCTGCCTTAGACCTCACTATAGATAAACACAATGCAACCCGCCGCTGGAGTTCAACAGTTGGTCAGGATTGTCAAACAGGAAGCGCCCAACCATCCAAGTGAACATAGGAAACCCTGCGTTTGTGGGATTTTTAATGTACCGTAAACAGATCCATTGCTAAACAATGTAATTTTTTCTATAGGTGCATTCTGTATCCATTGAATTTATATCTACGCAGAGCACTGCATTGACTTAAATACAACGAAACCAAACGCAAAGTAAGGGTGCATTAACACCTCCAGAGGGAATGAATGATGCACGCTCTCTGCATTCAAACTGGGAAAAAAATCTTAAAATGCATCAGAGACGCATCCCTGACACAGCCCACGCATTAAGACAGATACAATAATGTAATCCATCCTTCAACACAGTGGAAACATAGCCTAAAGCAGGTTGCAGACGGCTCGATATTTGAGCCGTCCAATGTACCCTGCAGCAGCGTGATGACGTCATCATGCTGCTGTCAGATATCGGCTGGCTGGGGAGAGCTCTGCTCCCTCCCCGGCAGCTGAAGCTTTGATTGGAGACCAGCAGTCTCTAAGCAAAGCATCGGACAATCGCCGTAATTACGGTCATGTCCGATAAAGCTGTTTTTGAGCGGGATTGATTTGTCCCGCTTGAAAACAGCAGTGGGCGCAGATCATATGGGTCAGACAGATGGCCGTGAGCGCGCATGGCGCTCGAAACGGCCATCGATTTGACCCATATCTCCTTGTCTGTACCCTGCTTTAGCCTTAATAGAGAGGGAACAAAGGAAACCCTTTGTCTAAAATAATACATTATTTTCGAGTATGCTTTTTATGTTTTGTGTATGGACCCCTAATTAAGTTGGGAATTGCTGTTTCTGTGAATACTTTTTTTGTCTAACATTATATATGTGTGAACATTGTTTTATTCAACTGACCGCAAATTAACTAAAAATCATTTGCCAACATAATATGAAAGATATTAAACATAATGAGTACCAATAATAAAAAGATATTGGAACTGTTCCAGAAGTCTGTGGCCATCCCTAGCAATTTATAGAATTTCTCTGTATATTAAGCTTTTAATGAAATACAATCACTAGCCGACCCTTAAAAGACAATGGAAGGGGACCAGCCATTTATTTAGGGGTCTTTCATGCTGAAATTATAGGAAACCATAAAACATGTTACAGGATGAAGGCACTTACACGTGTCTCTGACAGGTAATATAACATGTTTATGGAAACATTTAGCCTATTAAAACCAGGAATAGAGAGTGAAATATGCCCTGAAGGATAAACACAAGCAGAGCAGGAGAGCCGTATGGGAATAATAATCCCCACAAGTTACAAATGACAAATCCACAGAAAATGATATTAGATTCTTGTAGATTGCACCCCTGCAGTTTACATACATGTGCCCATTGATAGCACAGGTCAGGATTGTTCTTCCAATTACTTGTAGTCCTCCTCATGCTGACCCACCTCTTTTTGATATTTCATATGATCTGTTCCCAGAAGGTTCCTTTTTGTCCTCTATTAAAAGCTTTTCCTTAATGTAACAGTGTGCGCAAATGGCAGGCAGAAGTGTCTGTATTGTCGCTGAGAACGTCTATTCAATCTGCCTGACCCAGCTCAGCAATGCCGTACTCCCTCCTGGGGGAATCCCAACCAGATGCCATTTCATGGCCAACCGATAGATTGCCGTCTGTCCAGTTCTGCTGGCAAAATGTGTCCTTGCTGCAGACAGCTGTTCTTAGGAAGACGCATGGTTTGAGATGTTCTGCCTTTTATTTTGTGTTGATTTCTGGGAAATTGGCATACATGGGTATTTTTGTACGCATTCTAATATTGTGCACATATTCATTAAGTAAATATGTCCAATTTGGAATCTAAACATGTAATAAGATTTTGTCACTTGAAATAAGTTGAGTGTCATACTTTATAATGTTAACAGGCCAGGGGCAGACATGTCATAGCTGGACCAAGTTTATTTTTGTAACAGAAGGTATTCTACAGAGCTCTATGAGATATAATGATAAAAAGTTACAACTAAAGGTGGCAATACATTGGTTGATTTTTCTGTTATAGTGCTTGTCCCCACTTGCACAGCCAGACGACCGTGCAGATGCGATTTTTCACAACGTTCACAGAGAATGAGTTAAAAATTGAGTCTACACCGGCGTGATGACGACATCCCATTGCTCTACACAGCTCATGTGTTAGTCCCCACACACGTAGGGAGTGGGGACTGACAGATGAGCTGTGGAAAGCCTTAAAAAAGCTACAACAAGAGTAGATTAGAGAGATAAGATGATAAAGAGGTGGAAATAAAACAAACTTCATACAGAAGTCCTTCTGGTCAACTATTCTGGTGATTATAATGCAAGTCCAAGAAGATAACAGTAAACATTCCCATAGGGGTGACATTGATGCAGAGCCTTCCTGTGAGAGTTGTTGGTGACATTCTCTGGTTGTCTGATGTATTGAAAGTGATAATTGAATGGTAAACCATACAATTTCTGTTCATCTTTTCTTCTACCAAAACCATGTAATGAGGACCTAAACCTTCCAATCACTATGTATTCTATCAGGGAGGACCGGGCACTACATAGTTGTTGGTAGATCTAAAGGGAATTGTATCTAAAGGTGTATGGGGGGCCTTAGTTATTTACAACATTATTGCCTCAGTTTGGCTCCATGTGTATACAATGTTGGCCCCTCAATAAGATGGGATCTTAGGCAATTGGAAGTATATATAATAAGAACTAGTGTAGTCTACACATGCACCGACAATTGCCTTCTGGAAGATGCACCTGCTTTTGGTCTGTATACACTTATGAGTTAAAGCATTTGAATGAGTTTTGAAGAACTCCCACAGTATGTAACGTTATGGATTTTTCCACTGTACCGCCATGTGATTCAGTCTAAAGTAGTAATGTAGAGTGTCATATGCAATATGAGATTTCATTATACTGGCACAGTGTTGGTTATTACTGAATGGTCTGATGTATGGATGATTTGCGCTATGTCTGAATCTCTGTTCTCAGTATGACTAATTTGGTCTTATTCCCAGCAGTTTAGGGGTCCTGGTCTTCAATTCAGTTTGTCACATGCTTTCTTTTGCTATAAAGCCTGGCCTCTTAATATTATACAGGAGGGTAGGACTATTAGACTTAAGGGAGTATTATAGTGCATGCAAGGGTGAGGTGATGTTTGTGCCGACAGGCGCTGTCATTAGTTTTATTGCCGGAGATGTTGAATGGAGGAGTTACAACCTGTTCATTGTATTTATATTCTAATTAAATGAATACTCTTTTTTACAGAGGGGTCTTTTGTAGATTTGAGTTTATTTTAAATTGAGCACTTTTATCTGCAACATATATGTGTAAAATGTAACGTCTCAAAACTTCTTTGCAGTAGACTGCAGACATGGTGCTCCAAGATTGGATAATGAATTAGCAGAACTCACAATTTCCAACTCAATCATAAATCCATGTTAATTTGATAACATAATAACTTGACTTTACTTCACCCAAATTCAATTAATCTTATTCGCATTTGGCAGCTTATTTGCTCCTTTTTCGTCAAATATTCTCTATATAATAATTAAGAACAATATAAAATGTATTATATAGAGATTTGGGGACTGCATTTGTGATGTTTCTAGTGCAAACATATTTGTTCTTGTCACTTTCTGTGAGCTGAACTGAAAGTATAAGCTTACTACTTGTAAGTACTGATCTCACCATCACTCATGTAATGCAGGAAATCCAAAGAAAGACAAGTTTGAGGCCTAGTCTCAGAAAAAGTAATGGTTTTGCACAACTGTCAGCAGCAGTTACACAATTTATGTGATGTTAGTGGCCAGAAGGGCCCTCAGTAGGTGTATAGGGCCTGAACAAAGATCACAGAGTAAAAAGGGGTCAGTTTAAGGGGTAGATGTTTAGGTTGCATGTACGTGTACAGCTCCCAAATGAAGGGGAGTGTGGCTACTAGGGATGTCGCGAACCCTCCCCTGGGGTGTCCGCGAACAGGGCGGGTCGAACTTCAAAGAAGTCCGCCGTCCGCCCTGTTCGCGGACACATTCAAATTCCCCGCCTCTAGGCGGGGAATTTGAATCGGAAAAACCGGATATGACGTCAGTGACGTCACATCCGGTCCGTGGACCGCAACCTGGAACGCATAGTTCCTGGTTACGGCCGCAGGATGTGACGTCACTGACGTCACTTCCTGTTCTGAGCCGGTCTTTTCACTACAAGACCGGCTTCATGCCGGTCTTGTAGTGAAAAGATTCTTCCTCCGGCAGGATCACACAGGTTGTGATCCTGCCGGAGGAAGAATTTACATCTTCTTCTGGCCGGCGAACAGTACGGGTCGAACACCCGTACTGTCCGCCGGCGAGGCGAACGGCGAACATGCCGTGTTCGCGGCCGAACTGTTCTCCGGCGAACAGTTCGGCCCATCTCTAGTGGCTACCCTGTAGCAGACAAATAGGAACAAGGACGAGAGGCACACAACCTAGTGCAACAAAGTAAAGGACTGTGAATTAAAAAATAAAACAAAAGATAAAATACATTAAAGGAGTAGGTACAGTGCAGGCTTAGCAAGGAGTGATCTCTTCAGCCATGTGGTTACCAAGATGACGTCACTTTCTGGTCACGGATAAGATCACTTCCTAGTTACAGAAACTAAAGGGTTTAGAAGTTTGTCAACACTTCCTACCACTATCAAAGTGGATCCCACCTTTGACTTTGATGGGGGCAATGTGTTAACACGCCCATTGCATTATGTTGCATGTGTTTTGTCCATAGGAATCTATGGACTCATTAGTGCCTTGTTATAAGAATACAATAGCTGCTAAATGGTGACAAGCCCTAACCCTAGCCTGTGTGTTAACTATGCCTCCGTCCATTGATATAGTTAAAATGAGTGCACATAGCCAAGGGTAAGATATAAAGATTGTGTTGTGTTGCAGAACTGAAAAGTTGTTGGGTTTAGATAAACTTGAACAATTGGTTCTTGTTGCTTACTTTTCATTGTCCATTATATTTGAGCCATTTCATCACAAGTAAAGGAGGTTGTACAACTGTGCAAAATTAGCAGAAGGAGAGTGGAGTTCCACTTTAAGTACAATGTGATATCTGGATTGCAGCGTGCGTGACTTGTACATGGGCATTGCCCTGTCATCGCTCACACTCATATGTTCCACAAAACCAAATTTGAGGAGGATACAGATGATGAAAGTTGATGGGTGAGGCTGGCAGACATCATCTTGTTACTAGAAATAGTCAGTTATAATTGATGTTAACATTGCAGACAGCAACTTGATTGCAGGAAGGGAGGACTTCTAATGACACCTTTTTTACGTGTTAGCATGGTGTCCTAGAAGTGGATTTATTTATAGCGTTATTTAAGTACATTTAAATAATGAGAGGTTTAAGACACACTTAAAGAATACATTATTTAATGAGGTGGCATATGCAAATTGGCATGATATTGTTATTTGCCTTAAAGGATCAGTCCACTTAAAACTATTATGTAAAGATGCAGAGTACCCTTACAACTGAGGTGGGGTTCAACTTCAAGAGCACCCCAATACCACTGGAGTAACCTTCCATGTAACATGAGGTTTTATTGTGATTAAGAGCTCTTTCTTACTCCATTATTGTCACAATGCAATCTGATCCTGGAACTAAGATGACATTATGTCCTGGTTCTCCAGGCTCACTTTTAGAAGCCATTTTAGGTTTATGTATCCTATGCAGAGTGCTCAGAAATCCCGCTCTGTTGTGTGTGTTGGGGTCTTGTACATTTTGCAAAGTTCAAAAAACACACAGAACATACAAAGAATCTCCCCTGTAATCGCTTACAGGGGCATGGGG
>CM070036.1:111478732-111491291 GCA_036250615.1 Ptychadena robeensis
TGGAATAGGTGATAAAGTTATCCACTCTTAGGGTGAAGGGTGAGGACAAGGGTCGGCAGTTCTCCCACAAGAACGGAGAGCCTCATAAACGCATCGACCACTAGAGCCAGAACCCAAAATTCATAGGGTCACATAGGTTACTTGGGTCGGTATAGGTGAAGGTCCCAGAATTCTAAAAAGTAGTAGGTAAATGGGTAGATCAGGCTCCAGGCGTCCGTGCGTGTCCCACACCAGGCCCTATTCCATCTGGTTGGTCTTTTTCTTCTTTTTACCCCCTGAGGAAGTCACTTCACGACGAAACGCGCTTCGGGGTCTTAGCGGTGGACACCTGGTGTAGTCCACCATTTACCATCTGGACCAACCCCTTGGGCCCTCTGCCAACGTGACGCTAGGCATATGCTTTTATCCCTGATTAACTTGTGGTTAATCAGGATGTATCTTTTGTATTGTTCAATTGTCGCTCTTGTACAGTTCTTTGATAGATATTAAAATGTGTAAAAAATATCTGTGATAATATTAATATTTTTATTAAAATATGATTCATGCACTTGAAGCCTTTAAAGTCCCCATGCCCCTGTAAGCGATTACAGGGGAGATTCTTTGTATGTTCTGTGTGTTTTTTGATATAATTCTGGGATGCTGGCTTTATACCTGTTTATAGAGGAAACTTCTTTATTGTTCTATTTTGCAAAGTTCATTGACATGTTTCCCCCCCTCCATTCATTTCAAGGAAGGGGCATCTCAATGCATTTCTGGGATGAAGATATGAACGAGCCTTTAACGTGGCCATTTGAACAAAAATTGAGTGCCAAACTACTTGTTTGATCAAAAGTTCTCGATATCGAACAATCTATCATAAGTGATCAGACATGTTGGTAATTTTATATCAATTTGTTAAACACCGAATGTATATTTATTCAAAATAGTGTTCAGTCAAACAAAAATTAAGGGTATACATTCGATATAGGTACTATACTATACTATCGATATTTGATCAAATTATCAAATCTATCACCAAGTGTCCAAAAATCTACACGTGTATGGCCAACTTTAATTCCCATACTTGCCTATCTTCCCCCACCTCACACTCTCTATGAGAAGGCCAAATCATCCACAGCCTTATTCCAGACCAAAATCAGGCACACAACCTGCCTATCAGGGAATTCATCCCCCATAAAGGGCCATTCTAGAGCAGGACTCCATGTGATCAAACCCTCGGATAAGAGTTACCAGTTATTCGCTTTTTGATAAGAGAGTTTCCAAAGAGTGTCACTTTCTATATTTAAAACTTTGCTTTCCAAATACCAAAAGTTACACTTGCAAGGTCATTTCCAGCATGACCAGGTAGGTGTAATAGCCCCTCCCTTATGTTTTCCAACCCCACTTGTACAAATGATGTGGAGGGTGGGACATTAGGAGGGAGAGTAGCACCCTATCCCTCCCAAGTTAGGAGAGTGGAGGCATTACTCTCCCTCCTAACTTCCCACCCCGCTTGATGCTTCCCTTGAACTTGGCGACCCATGTGGAATGGTCCATGTACCTCCAAGGGGGTCCCAACCCACAGGTTGAGAACCACTGATATAGAGGTAGTTTCAGCCACTACATTCTATTTCCCCATCGGGGAAAACAATATTTTTGCCACTGTTGATGTAGAAATTGATTGAAACAATAGTACTTTCAGTTAGAATTTGGTCTAAAATCTATTGGGCACATTGTTTTAATGTTTAACTATCATATGACATTTATACAACTTCTTGTATAACATTTGAAATCTTGACTAGATAAAATAAGGAAAATGATTGTAGTACCCACCCATTACTATACGTGGATAACACATATAATATTATCTATAGAGCATCTCATAGTGTATAACTAATCAGAAGAAAGCGGGGGGGGGGGGGGGGGGGGGGGGGGGGGGGGGAGAGTTGTATCTCTTAATAGAAGTTGAACACTGTGAAGATTTTCTCCTGGCTGTGCTGCCTGGCAGTGCTTTGTAAATTTTCAGATTGGATAGAAAGAACTTTAAAATGAACACAACCCATGTAAGTATTACAGATGTGTATTTACAGGGTTAGCTGCCATTTGACAAAGTTTAGCACTGATCACTAGATTACTAGAGTGGTGTAAGTTTGTTAATGCTGTTTTCATTGAAATGTAATTACTTAATGATGCTTATCCGGTGTATACTCAGTTGAACTGGTGTAGCTCCTCATGCAATGTACTATTATATTAATTCCCTCACAAATTAGAAATCCTGCAATCATATATGATTCAGCTATTATTTTATACATGTGGCAGAGGACTTTACGACAGGTGTGGTAATGACATGTCACAGGTAGCTCTAGTAGGTGGAGATGTAGGATACTCCTTGTTTTGTCATCTAATCAAATGATAATTCTCTTGTGTAGTTCCCTTTGTGTGTGTGTGTTCTTTATGTGTACTTGCTTCCATTGTTGTAGTCTTTCATAAATATAATTACACCCCTGGAGGAACATTTCTTCTATTTCTGCAGTTTATTTCTAACACCATTGGCATCCAATTGGGAATTAGCATTTTTTTAGCAGCCAATATGATGCTAATCTCACCTACCTTTTCTACTACAAATGTTATTCAAGTTCATCTACCCCGAACCCAACTCTAAACTGAAACCTTTTTGGAAAGTCCCTCATCCCACCCAACCTACCAGGGTAGGACAATTCAGCCACTGGAGGCGTGGTGTCAGATCCTGGGCATTGAGAATTTAGAATGTCTTCAAAATCAATCCCCACGCCTGTGGAGGCGCTAGAGAATGCAGGGGGGCACACCATCAGTGGCATTGCAGGGGATGTATATATGTTTTATTGTTTGCATGTTTTTCCATAAAAAAATAGTGACACCCTGTGCTCAGCTCCCTGCTCCTCTCCCTCCCTCTCTCTCTTAGTAAACGCTAGAAAGCTTGGACTTGCTTTCTGTTGGTGAAATGTAAACAAGCGGCATCTTGTGGATGTTTTATTAATCTGTATTAGAGAAAGTGGAATTTCTTTTATAAAATGTACTGAGTGAATATATGACAACGCCCCTGAATATGGTATGATCCCCACAATTGCTGGCGATATAAAGAAATGGTGTTTGCATTCAAGTTGGGAGGGAGGGGTGTTACCCCATGGTGGAAGTGTTGTGACGTCACTTCCAGAAAGATGTTTTGTAATTGATGTATACGGGTCGGTGATAAGGGGCTTAAGGAAAAAAAGGTTGGGAACTACTGCTCTACAGCAACATGGACAGCAATGTCTGAGACAACAATGACCTAGAAAGATTAATATAAGATTTCATTTCTTTGTAACAGAAGTTCTTTACCTTCAGTACTCTTCCCATGTAATGCAAGGTTTCACTATGTTTCTGTGAGCTCTTCCGCTCAACTGCTCTCTGAGGGAAAATGAATTGTCTAAAATGGATTATTATTGACCATTAATATTGCGTCCTTGATATATGGTTGGCGCTGGGGTGAGCTTTTTGCAGAAGCAACTCTGAAGATTTATGGAAAGATCTTTCAGTTTAACAGCATCGGCTCTTATCGATGTTGGCTGTGGTCAAGTATATACTATCTACCCATATTAGGTGGGATGATCTCTGGAAGATGATGCCATTTCTAGACCGGATCTGATTAGTCTGCACATACTGGTTAGGTATAGAACAATAGAAACAGTTGTATAAGGACTGCATACATGTGTACATTTGGTTTTGTACAGCTACATCTTAGTTTTTCTCTTTCAGAATGAACATTCTGTGGCTTGGGGTCATGAGGTCGTGTTTTACATGACAAGTCCTTTCCCCGCTGCTGCAGGAACACCCGGTCGTTTCCCAGGCTGCTGCTGACTGACAGCAGCCTGAGAAATGACAATGTAAATTTAGCTTCACTCTCCTTCGATTTAAAAATGACCACATGACAGGTAGAGCTGGCAAAAAGTCTGGCAGACGCCTCATGTCACGCCCACCGGGCGGTTGCAATTTCTGCTCGTTTACCAGGCGGTTAAAAACGTCAATAGACTCTTCTCAGCAGAAATGATTACCTGCATAGTCAGTGTTAAATTGGTAATTTATACAAGGACATGATGACCTGGGAACCACAGCTTCTGGTTGTTTACAATGAGTCCAGTGTCACACATAATGAATAATGTCAAATAAAATAAAACTATAACTTAATATTAGACTTTTGAATGGCAAATCCAAACAATAGTTATTTAATGAAGTTGTCTTGTGCCTATGACCACATCACATTACAGCTGGACAACATTAAAGAACTCAGCCGTGTTAAAACAATCTTATAAAACATGGAGGTGGTTAGGCTATCATATCTGGGTTAGAACCCAACTCATGAGTAGCTGATGGTGATAACATATGATTGCCTGATGTAAGCAGAAACCATGTAAATTATTTTTACTTCTACCTAGTTTAAGGTGACAGCTCTTTTTTTCTCAAAACAATCCTGTAAAATGAGATAAGTGAAATGTTTTGTGAAATATACTTTCCTTAGGATAATGATGAGCGTGTCGATGTATTCCGTCACATTTGTTTTTGCTGTGATTTTAACAAAAAATGAATATGTATTTTTCGTGTTCATTTCGCCTTTGATTGCTGTGTATACCCCCACATTTAAATAATTATACTCCTTCGTCTGCATATTAGATGCTGCTGTAAATGCATCTTCCCATGAGATTGCTGCACTGATGATAAAAACGTTTAATTGGCTTCATGAAAGTCACCCATGACCTTGCTGAAGAATTAAGGATCATGACGGGCAGCAAAGCATGTTTCCATTAGAGGGAGGTTGTCATTCACTGGGATTATAGGTAATGCATATGTTACTGTAAATGAAAAGGCAGAGCTAAAGGGCCCATGACTTCTGACACTGCGTAACCGCCAGTATAATAGTAACAACAATATTAACCAAAGTGACTTATATGGATGCCATCTGTACAGCAGCCCCTTTAACCGTATTTATCTTTAAAAACATTCATCTTTGTAATAATATTTTGTTGCTGATTTTTAATATCCACATTTACTTAACTTTTTTGGCCTTGCCTGAAATTCTGGTTGTAAAGACTTAAGCTAGCCACACACGGTTCGATTTTGGTTCAATCGATGCTCGATTAGGTGAAATGTTTCATCGATTAAACCAAAATCGAGAAATGCCCACATGGTACGATCGACGATAATTGTTCGATTTTCGAATTCGAAAAAATTCGAATTTTGATAGGACATGTTGGAAAATCATCATCGATTGTGCCAATCGTGGATGTTTGTGGTGTTTCTCCTGGATCGATTAGATTTGATATAATTAACATAGACCACTTCAATTTGAACTTCAATCGTTTTGATACCAAAATCGACGATTTTAGATATCTTTTTTAGTAGAAATCGCACCACAATCGCAAAATCAATGTGGGGTGTATGTTGATGCGATTAAGATTGATTTTTGATTAGACGATTGAATTCCTCGATCTAATTGAGCATCGATTGACCCAAAATCGAACCGTGTGTGGCTAGCTTTAAAACCCCCATACAACTTTAAATCACTCCATACAATTTCCTTCAGATCTACCAACAACTACGGTATGTAGTGCCGGGACCTCTCTGATAGAATACACAGTGATTGGAAGGATTAGAAAGGCCCTCATATTACATGGTTTTGGTAGAACAAAAGTTGATTGTACAAAAATTGTATGGTAAGATTGTAAGGGGTATGGGAGCCTTTAGTTTTAAGCTAAAACTTACCGTAAGTTGTTCTTAGGTGAAGACTGTTGTAATGCAAATACACTGTATTCTTATTGGCTAGCTGGTAGTTTGGCCTTTCTAATGTTAGAATAATCAAATTTCTGAGCATTCTATGCACCGCCATATTGATGCAGTTACCATTTTCATTCAACTATTGCTATACATATTTTGGCTTAGACATATGCCTACAAGGCATGGTTTAAAACAATTAAGCATTCTGATTTTTTTTCTCATTTGACACAATGTGAAGCAGCTACTTTTTTTTGTTAATAACTAGTACTAGCATTTATAAGATTAAAATGTATGCAGGTTAGAGCAAGGCTGCCCAACAATAGTCTGTTCTGATACTTTGTAAACTATGATGTACATCATAGGTTCAAACTAGACCAAATATTTTTGGCCCGCAGTAGATGTGGCACATCGGATACATCTGCCTTGTCCTAAGCCCCTCTTCCTTCTACTCTTACTGAGCTTTTGTACTCCCACTCCGGCTAACCAGCGAGCTCTAGCCAAATCACAGTGACCAACCCAGAGCATGCTGGTACTCGTAGTTCTCTACTTCCGGAGTGGGAGTACAGAAGCCCAGTGGGGCTGTGGAGAAGGCAGATCGTTCTGCCACATCTAATGAGGGAGTAAGGAGGAATGATGAGTGCGTTAACACACAGCAAAGCAATGCTGATGCACCTGTGTGTCCACTAGCATTGGCCCTCCACTTTGGCCCACTGTGGATTTGTCTGTGACACCCATGACTTAATCATTTACTGCTGCCAGGTGGAGAAATATTACATGTGTGTGTGGATATGGTCCTAGAGGGCTAATTTAGACAACACAGTATTTGATGAAAGTGGGAAATCCTGAAAAGCACTTCTGGACAGTTGCTCATACAGTATTTATGCTGTCACTGTTTTAGGAATTGTTGGATCCATTCGTCTCCCCTTCTCGTTACTGTTTTTGTTGATTAGGTACAATTAAAATGATGGTGTTTAGATACGATTGGTCCTCATAGCTCTGTGCAGTGCTAAGTACTTTAAACATCTCATCATGATTAGGCTCAAGGATTTCATTGCCTGTGGAAGCCCGCTGGGCTGCGTACGCAGAAAGCCACGATTATTCAGCTTCTTCTGTTCAAACAGCCGAGATTCAGAGAATGTTGATGCAGTGACCCGTACAATTCTACATCTATCCTCATCTCTACGCATAAAGCCGCCACCGCCGCATCTCTGAACAATGGCGAGATTATAATGTGCCAGTTCAAGTGTTACCCTGTAAAACAGAAGCAGAACGTCAGAGGAAATCATATTGCCATCATGAAAAAGTCATTGTGGAAACGCCTCGTCTGATTGGCTGGTCGTCAAGGTAGCTTTAGGTAAACAGGCGAATGGATAAAATTACATAACGAGTATAGTACAAATTAATTTTTATAAGTGGAGGCTTTTGGAAAAAATAAAGAACAGTGTTCATCCCTTACCACGCCAGCCAGGGGAAAGTGAGTCATGTTGTGCGGAAAGCCAGTGCCTAGTTGTATAACAGCTGGCTGCACAATGTTCTGCCCACTTACATAATGGATCAGAGGAGTTCACGAAACATCCTTCTCTAGGTTACTGCCAAACTGTTTGTTGATAAACAATTGTGTATAAATAGAATAATTGCTAGACTTTACAAGGTGCCACCTGCAGCACATGCGAATGGCAGACATGAAGTCTGTGATGTTTGCTTATCCCTATGTTACATTATTTATTTTTCCCTTTTACACTATTAATTGTCCTTGTTTATTTGTATTTTGAAGTACAGTGACCGCTGTGTTTGTTAAAGGTGTACACCACGGGTGTCCAACTCCAGGCCCGGAGGCCAAAGTTAGCCCACGGTTTCATTTTAATTGGCTTGCAGTATTTAAATATTTTAGTATTTAGTTGGCTTGCAGTATTTTTTATTATTTTATTTAAGAAATGAATGCCTTAGATGTGTCCTTTATTGAGTATTTGATGTCACAAGCTTTACCATTTGGCTTTTAGGAAGTACAAGTAAAGCAGGGTACAGACCTGCAGATATGGGCCAGATAGATGGCCGTGAGCGCGCATGGCGCTATGCACGTATGCGTTCCAGATACTGAATGTTACTTCCTGTATTGCAGCATTAAGAAGGTTGGTTGACAACCACTGGCTTAATAGAAATAGGAAAGGCCCCCATACACCTAACAACCTTACCATACAATTTCTGTACAATCCAATTTTGTTCTACCAAAACCATGTAATATGAGGAGCTTTCTAAACCTTTCAATCACTATGTATTCTATCAGGGAGGACCCGGAGCTACATAGTTGTTTTAAAGCAAATTGTTTGGAGTGATCTAAAGGTGTATGGGGGGCTAGAAATCCCAAATATGGTGCTGAGTAGCTATGATCAGGCAAATTTTAATAAGAAATGCAAGGGACACCAAAAGATGGGAAGACTGGGGAGCAAGGGCTAGATGACGCCATTTGTTCCTCAGCCAGGGACTTCAGTGGGTTCTATTTGACACTTGCAACTGGTAATGCACATTGTGAGAGTCCTCTGGCCTTATATGATCAATCAATATTCGTACTTGAGAGGTGATGGTGTGTTCAATTGTATGTTGGAGGTCTTGGGGAAAAGTCTGGAGGTCTATTCACTTATGGTTGGTGGTCAATGTTACCGGACATGCAATATGGACCACAGAAAAATGCTAAGGTCTAAAATGAAGCTTTATTATACAAATATTGGTTGCCAATCTCTCTCTCTGGTCCAGGAACATTCCAGTGATTGGGCTGCTTCCATTTTGTGGATGATGTCTGTTGTGTAATAACAGAAATATAAATACAAATATAAAAATCCAATGTGGTATGATGAACCTCCTCTGTTCCCTTCTGGCTGTAAATCTAATTCATTGCAGAATAATGATTATTGTTTAGTCCCTTCCCCCTGTATTAGCTTTCCATTGTCACAGTGAAGATTTGTTAGTCCCTTCAGAGGACGGCTAAAAGATGAAGTATTTATGAATCTCTAGCAGTGTAGCTGTTGACACAATGCTGCACTAAGTGACTGTTCTGGAAGTATTAGACGGCAGTGCAGTTAATTTTATAAGCGTGTTCCCTGATAATGGCGCTCCTTTCTCTTCAGCCGCTCCAAAATATAATCCAGCGCTCTTTACTTTATTACATTTTCTGAGTCATGTCATATATAAAATCAGGCTAGTCCTTTCTTCAGACTTCAGACACGGCCAGCAGCCCTCAATGGATCAATAGGCTGAAAGTGTGCCTAATGTTGATGTATTAAAGAGAACCTGTCTCTCGTCACAGTTTGCATTCTTGATTTGTTATATAATCTTTCTCTAACAAAATCATTCAACAAGATGGAAAAATGACCAGCAGTGATAAAAATACAGGGAGGTCCTTCCTGTGATGGGTTAGACACAAATAAGTTTTGTTGCTTTGGGTACTTGGGTAAACATACCCAATCCCAGGGAGATTGTAGAGATATTTGAAAATCCCACCTGTTATACCAGAAGAAACATGTGACCAGTGGTAAACCTAAAGACATAAAGACCTCTGTCAGGATCATCCTGCATTTGGTGTTCAAGCTATACACATATGTAAGGTGATTGTGGCCCTCTGAAATAATACCAATTGGAATGGGAAGTGAAATAGGTCTAGGACAAGCTGATTGATCTACCAGGAAACCCCATTGTCTGAAATAGATTTTCCCAATTGTTTACTGAAGGCTGGTACTAGGGGTGTCTGTGTAGTGTAAACGCACAGATGTTCAGCTGCTTGTGTCTTGGGGCTAAGGACTAAAGAGCTATTGTGCTCTGTGTAAACGGTCAGTAAATATTTACCACATTTTTGTAACTATAAAACACACCTAATCATAAGACACACCCAGTTTTTAGAGCAGGAAAACCAGAAAAAAAATGTAATTGTTCAAATCAATTGGGTCAAATCAATACAATAGCACATTTCAGTCACAAGATGTCACTAATAGCACTAGTATCAAGGCACATCACATCATCTTTCTCACACATCAGGGTGGGGAAGAGGGGGGCCACGGAGAAACGGCTGCAGATGTCTCTCCTCTACGGCTGTGTCTGTGGAAGCTGCAGTGTAAGTGCAGCTTTCACACACAGGCAGAGATAGATAGGAGTTCATCCATCTCTCTCTTCTCTTCATTGCTTATATCAGCAGGGCTCGGCTGATTTAAACAATACAGTTCAGATGGGAGATCCTTCACCTCCCCGGCTAATCTTCTTGCTGGGGGAGCCAATGCATGACCACACACGTCCTAGTGGCTGTGGGTGGTCTTACATTCGTACTATAAGACACAGGCACTTTTTTCCCTCTGATTTGTAGACTTAAAACTTTCTACTGAATATATAGAATTTATATATATTTTTTTTATAAAACTATTTTTCCCACACTGTTAGCTCCTCACAGTGTGCATACAAAGTGCAGCAATTAATTGGCTGGAGGACATTCAGCATTATCTTTATTTGTTCTCCTCAACCTAATTGTCCCTGAGCCCATATAACTCATATAACCAAGCCCATATAACTAAATAATTTAAATGATAAGGGCTAACTATGTGGATGTTACCACGGACAGACTACTAGAAAAGTCTCCTTCTGCATACTGCAATATACTTAGGAAAGTGGTGGTCTTTAAAAAGAAATATTGAGCCCACGCAGTGCCAGTTTTAGGCATGGGCAACATGGGGTGGTTGCCCAGGGCAGCATTTTGGTGGGGGTGGCATCATAAAACTTTTCTTTTTCACCCTCCCATGCTGCTGCCCCTAACATCATCCAGCAGGTAAGAGGAGCTCAGTTAAGGGGGTGGTGACTGAAGAAGTGTGGGGTGTCTTCAGGCAACCCCCATCGGAATTACTTCCTCTTGCAGCTTACCCAGGTCAGATACCAACCCCCCCCCCCCACACCAAGGCTATGTTTCCACTAAAGGGATCGGCCACAATCACTCGCATTTTTAATCGCGGCATCACATTAAAGTCATTGGACATGACTCCACACAAGCGATCGCCTGTGATTTTTGGGGGCAATTTTGAATGCCACCCTACCGTGTTTTTGACCACGGGCGCTCACTAACATGAATGCAAACTTTCAAAAATCACGTCTTAATGTATTGAGAAGAGATTTTTTTAAGGTGTGCCTATTCATTCTCTATGGGCGTGATGAGGGGCCATCGGGCACGGCTGATAATCGCGCCCAAAAACGCTCCCAATAGCTCCTGATTATGATCACTAAAAATCACGAACAATCTTCACCAACCCTGAGGCCAGGCGATAGTGTAACTGGGTCTAACATATGAAAATATTACATGAAAGTACAATCTGTCTTTTATTATTATGTCGACAAGGTAGCAGAGTAGATTAGGCTTCATTTTCATTATACGTAATACTTTGCCTCTTTGTCTTTAGTAAATATTATAGTGTGCTCTTATTTCTTTGTCTCTTGTTCTTTGTACTCCATTGATTTCTCTCCATACATTTCCAGAAGTGCACATCTGGTCAGTCATATAGCTGAGGTGTGCAGGTCTGGTTCAGTGTGTGATGCAGGATGAGATAGGTAAATATACAGTAATTGTGGTTAGTTGACCAGAAGTAGATGACCTGTGTTATGGCCATTAAAATGCGTAATTATGATAAAAGCAGTATGCCTGGGCATGAGCTCACAACCTTTATGAAATGTGATGTGTTGTGTATAAATCATTGCATGCTCTGTACTGGAAATAAGACTAATGAGATGTCTGAGTATTCTCATGAGACATATTTCTAAAACCATCCCTATTCTTGTCTGGAAACAGGATGAAGAAGCCACCACAGTACAAGTGAGGGAACAGGACCAAGATGTTCTGGTGCTTAAGAAAGTGTCATCAGAGAGGCCAGCCTCCACGGCAGGGAGTGGCGAGACTGATTGGAGGTAAGAGTTTTTCCTCTAGGCATCCACACACACACACAGGCAGTCAGGCTGACTGCAGAACGCTCAGCTGCCAGATGGATTCAGCTAGCAAAGACAGATCTGGTTTGGGAATACACTGCACATTATAGGGGATGCCCTTTGTCATTGAAGCTCCACAATGGGAAGCTCAAAGCTGAGGGTCTTCAATGGCCCCATGAACGAGAAGCCATCATCAGCTTTCACTGTCAGAGAGCTTCCTCTGCCCACGTTTGATGTGCCTTATTTCAAATACATTGATGAGGAGGATGATGAGGACGAGTGGAGCAGCCGCTCGCAGTCTTCTACAGAAGATGACTCTGTGGACTCTTTGCTTTCTGACAGGTACATGGTGGTGTCTGGGACTCCGGAGAAGATCTTGGAGCACCTTCTGAATGACTTGCACCTGGATGAGGTACAAGACAAAGAGACAGGTATGATACAGAATGCAGATAAAATTGCTTTGCTTTTTTTCAGGAACCAGCTGCCAAAATCAATGCATGCAACAATATAGACACAGAGAAGACAGTGTTCCTTTATTGTATCGCACTGAGAGAAGACAGTGCAGCTATTAATGCTAACCTCAATGCTATACACAACTTTGGGTGTCATTAGCACAGCACATTTCTCTGTGATGAGCAGCCCATGGCAGAGAGGGTTTGGTTTGTGAAGCAATCACTGCATAAGTTAGAAGTGTTAGGTGTGCATAATAAAGTGTTAGGTGACAAGAGTGCATTAACCCGAAGCAACTAAAGGCCCCCATACACCTTACAATCTTACCATACAATAGTTTTCTTCTACCAAAACCATGTAATATGAGGACCTTTCTAAACCATCCAATCACTATGTA
>CM070036.1:111501511-111550304 GCA_036250615.1 Ptychadena robeensis
TTTTCTATATAGAGATGAGTTCTTGCTATATCTTACTGGGAATACATTGTACTACTGTATAGGCCATTATTAATTTCTGTGCACAAAATGATATACCTAGGTTAAACCTCCATGCACTGGTTCAGATACAATACATATTTTATACTACTCTGCAGTCATTGTACTTCTCATGGGTATAAAATACACAGAGCTGGCAAATGAGCAGCACATAATGGGGGAAGCTGGACCCCATGCAGAGACTGACAGGAGACAATGAAAGCAATAAGTGACGTTCTATCAGCGGGGAGTGTGTTCTAGTTAGCGTCCCTTTCAATGCTTCTTCTATGACCCGTTTCTGTGTCTTACAGGTATCTGGTATTCAGTAAAATGTCAGTAGTTTCATGCTTCCCAGAACTGAAGGTTGATCATTACTATGTTAAAAATTATAAAAAATGTAATTGTTTAAAGAAATGCAAGTGTTAAGCATAACCTTATTTAAAATGTTTGAGGATACAGTATGTTATCGCTATGTTAGATAGCATTTGATAAGTGGGCACCATCATTTCAAGTTAATTTATAAACAAAGGAAGTCCTTGGTTATTCTGACCCCATTTTCTGGAGACTCTGTGTTCTGTGGATCCCTCACATATCTTTTATAGTTTCATAGGTAACTCATCAAGCATTTAATATATTAAAAATACAAAGCAAAGCTTTTTCCCCACCAAACGTAGAAAATATTATCATTTATTTAGGAAAGAAAAAAACTTATTTGCTAACCAGCTTACAAATCTAACCACACTAATAGCTTGCAACCTATAAACTCTCCATGGGGCCAAACATGTTTTCCTTCATTTTTAGGCAAAACTTGGGACCAAGAGGTTGTCTGTAATATATTACCAATTTGATGGACCACCGTTTGTTTAAACTAAAAGAGCATGCGCCTCATCCAACTTAACATATTTTGCCTAATTTAGATGTTGGGTCCAATGGTATGATCAAATCCCTTCAAAAATGTGTTGAGTTTAACAGTAACACAGGATAGTAGAGGAGGGGACATAGGTCTTGTGCCACACCCAAAAATTATATATAGAGAGCACAAAATAAAGGTCATAACATCCTGTAAGGGAAATAGGGGTCCCCCAGGAGGGACCTCAGAAAGGCGGGTTTTTAAGGCACCAATTTGTTTTGAGTTTAACGTTTATGTAGATTTTATACCAACTTATATAAACCCTGACTGTAGAAGGTGTTCAATGTTTATAAATAATAGATTCAGCTCATGATGGATTTAATATTGGTAGTAACAACTATTTTTTGAGCTGATAAGTTGTTGAGGGTTTATTGTGGACTTCCTTTGCTTACCTCCTAAGTTGCTAAGATAAGAGAAACACATTTTAGCAAAACATATGTAGTGTAAGGGTTCCATCCCTGTGTACATCATTCTACTAGAACAAATTATTAAACTACTTTTCCTTGTACGTTAAAAAAAAAAAAAATTAGGAATTATGATGGAAATATTAAGGTTTCTCACCCTTAGTACTTAAAGTGTGATTTGTCTTTTACTAGATATTTATGTAAAGACAGAAAAACAAAAACAGAAGGATTCGCTTCCAAAGAAGGACATTTGGGAGCTATGCCTCATTGCGTGGACTGTGTGTGCACTAATGTTTTATCTCACAATAGAATGGCTTTGTTTAGAACATTGTTGTAGCCAGCTTTGTGCCACTGACAGGTATTTTTATTAAGACTCATAACTCAAGAGAACCTAAGTGTTGTTACTCTAATAACTAGATAATAAATAGGTGTTTCAGACCTTAATAGTTTCATTGCCCTGAACAGACAGCAACCCTGCCAAATTAGGGGGATCTCTTTTGAATAATTCAGTGTTTTCCTCGTGATTAATTCTCTGGGCATTGAACGACGTTCCCTTTGGGCATGTTGGTGAATACTGTTGCAGGGACAATGGCAGCCCTCAGAGACTCACACCCTCACCTTTGGTTTTATGTTTGTGTTTTCCTGCAGATACCCTCCTGGATGACTTCCTCCTCACGTACACGGTCTTCATGACAACAGATGACTTGTGCCAAGCGCTCCTCAGACAATATCCTTAATTAACTGGAACAGTCATGCCCCTGATTCCAGAGAATGAAAAGCAGATGCCTACCATTAAAAGCAGATGACATCTGGTAAATTGCTGCAAGAGATACACAACTGACACATTTCTCTATGATGTGGCTGCACCAGATTTAAATAGTATTGCAAAGTAGAGCATTGATGAATGGGCTTATAAGACTGCTGAGATTGTAGGACTATATCATATCTCCCTGGGTTCTTATCTGAGAAAATAATATGTAATATGATGAGCATCTAGGGTGGAATTTTATTGTCCAAATTGTCCATTGTTAAAGTCCAGTCTTAAGGCATTTCTCCTCTTCTAAGAATGGTTTGGTTTCACTGCAAACTGTAAATGAAATTGGCTCAAAAATAAGCTTTATAGACATTTCTTTACTAGCTTTTCTTTGACCATAAGGCACACTTTTTCATTTTTTTTCACTTTTAATTTTTATTTCTTTTCTTAAAAAAATTACAAAAGTACATGAATGTTATACAGCTCTTTCATACCTATTATTAATTTACTCACAATCTTTGTGTGATAGGGATGGAGTAGAGCAAACCAGGCTCCCAGCGCCATAGATAAGGAACACTTTTTCACCTCCAAAATGGGGGGGGGGGGGGGGGGGGGGGGGGAATAAAGCCTGCGTCTTATGGTCTGAATGCGCGGCCATGGGTGGCCTTGGCTTCCCTCCAGCTCTCCCAAGCTGTCAGATGAGAGATGCGTCCACAGCCAGATCCCTCATCTGTACTGTACCGTTTCTACCAGCAGAGCCCTGCTGATAGAAGCAGTACAGCAGAGAAACATACATGGAAGCTGCCAGCCGACTGCTACAATCAGAACAGTGCAGAATCCACCACTCTCCCCCCTCTTCTGCCTGAAGTGTGCTCTCTAGTGACACCATTTTTGTGGCTGAAATTGGGTACTGCAGGGGTTTTTTTTCCAACTGAGAACATTTAATTTTTTTCCTGTTTTTTTTCCTGCTCTAAGAACAGGGAGTGTCTTGTAGTCCGAAAAATACGGTATATAGTCTGATTTTTTTATTTCTGTCCTTCCACTTATGGTGGCTGAATATCACATGTGGCAGTTACCAAGGGCAGTATGTATGCAAATGCATACCTACTCCTTCAAATTTACACCCATACAATCAAGGTATGGTGTCAAAGTGCTATGGTTTTTCTAAAAAGCTACATAGAGCAGCCTGATTGACCTTCCCATCAGCCATGATTGCCTGTGTTGCTTAGGAAAGCCAAAGTTATACCATTTACTGACTAAAACATGTAATGGAATTTATTTATACATTTTTATAATTTAGAATGGTAATAAGGGAGAGAAATGAGAAACCAACTGAGGTAAATATATCATTTCAATTGAAGCTTCAGATTTTAGGATTTCGCTTCATAGAAAATGCTCATCAACTGCTAGGAGTTAATAGATTAAGTCTATTAAAACAAATGTAATCTTGAAATAATTTGCTTTGTAATGACAGCATGCCATCATAATGATGTGCTAAATACTAATAGCTTCCGTAATCAGAAATAATGTGTATTTTTGACAGTTATTCTAATAGTTTACACCACATTGAGCATGTAGGTGACACATCTGTGATCTTCCCCAATCTTTGCCATCTCCATATGGTTAGTGCAGCATTGTTTGTTAATATGCTGTTAGTATGTGCAAAGCAAAACACAAATCATTTCCAAGATCCTATTTTTAGTTAATTGTTTATTGGATATGCTCTCTGATGGCAAATATTTGGTAGTGTGAACCTATTACACTATGGAAGTAGTTCCAAGTTTAAGTTTGTATATACCAGAGGTTCCCTAAACTGGGGGGCGGTGCAAAGGTATTCCAGGGGGTGCAGGCCTTCATTCTTAACCTGTGTTTGAATAGGGAGGGGGGCTCAATAATGTTCCTAAATAGAAAAGGGGGGCTTTGCAAGGAAAGTTTGGAAACCACTGATATATACCAAAAAGTTCAGTTATGAATATAATATAAATTTTGCTGTTTGTATCTTGTCTTCTGAGATGGAAAGAGAAATCTCAACAAAGTGATAAAAGGCTAAATCTTCATATTAGGGCCCATACAGCAAAAATAAATCCAACTTGTATCCCTGGCCTTTTAAACCAAAAGTCAATGCAGAGAGCATCTGCTAAGTAATATCAACTTTGTATGGGTGTTCTGCCATTCCTATGATTCTCAGACCTCAGTTGTTGAAGTCGATCAGGTTAAAACACATCCAGAATCACAGTGTATTAAAATGGATCTAATGTGTGACACGCTGTCATTTTCCATCTTAAGTTACATTTAAGAAATTCTTTGACATGCCTAAGACATCTACCTACATTGGATATGAGGTGGGAAAAGTTTGTTTTACTCCATATGTGTGATGGAACATACCTTGATCGCAGTGATCATAGGAAGGAGCCAACAGGATGGCATCAAACAGACGGCACGCATAGAGCACCACACATTTCCCTTTTATGACAGGCCGCTGATTAATTGTCTTTATTTCTGCTTCAGGAGATTTAATGCATTCCAGCTTTTAACCCACATGCCATGTTCATGTACTGACTTCTGAGTGGTGGAGCGCTCCGGGGCTGAGTACACAGCTAATCTAGGCAATAGGCATATTATGAGATCAAACGCTGCATTGCAAACAGCCCTCGAAAATCGTGTTACCTGAAGACAGTTAAATATCGGCAATTAATACTTGTCTGTTCCAGCACTGTCATGTCTGAGGACAGGCACGTAACATACCTCAAAATTAGATCAATCATTTCTATGGAAAGGCAGGGATGGCTCACTCATTTCTTTGGAAAGACAGGGATCAGGAATGGTTTTACATAGTCCCTGCCAAACAGTAGAATTAAAGGTTATAAACTGAATAAACGCAAGAGTGTATTTCATAACTATTCATAAATGTAAAGATTTATTAAGATTAAAAAAAGAGAAAGTTTTACTAAAATTGAGTTCATGCATGAGGAGACTGCAGATTCCTTCCCACCTGTGGTGGAAGCTAGCAATCTAACGAAAGCTAGAATTAGGAACAGTATGAAATGTTTACAATAAACGCATGACTTTGACTGCACATGCAGACCATGTTCAATTCACATTTGCATTGCCTATGGAAAATCTCTCTACTCTACTCTTCATCATTCACAAAACTCCAACCCATTTACACTTCTGTTGCTGGATGTCCAACAAAGTCCAACGTTTTTGCAGTTTGTGCTCTTGAAAGCCTGGTATTTCCCTTTCCTTACCTGTGGAAAGGACACCATCTGTACCATTTCCATACTTTTCTCATTTTACATTAGTTAGTTAATTCAACTAAAAAGTAGCCACATTTGTTACACTTAGGCTATGTTTCCACTGTGTCAAAACACCTCCACTTAATGTACGTCAAACGGAGGGATGTTGACGCATTAAATTTCAGTCAATGAGTCAATGTTGATGCAATGCGTTTAGCTCCCTTGCGCTAAAATCACCATAGCTTAATATACGCTGACGCACCCATAGACAATCAAAACATAACTTCCAGTCCTTCGCAATCATCACTTCCGGGATCGCGAAGGAGCAAAATAATGGGCAGAAAGGTCCCTCAGTCTGTAATACATGCCTTGTACACGCATACTTTACAGGATGATAGAGAGACCTTGGCAGACTCACAGACATTGTGAAAACACAGCCTTAAGGCCCCCATACACGTCTAGATTTTTTTATTCAATCAACTTAATTTAATAAATGTTTTTGTTGATTGATTGAAAATCTATGGTTAGATCGACCTAAAACAATTAAAACTGGGAAAATAATTGATTGAAAAATGATTGGACATGCTGGAAAATTTTAATTGGTTGTATTGAAATTCATAAAGGTTGCCACATATGCACTGAGCGGCGGCCAATTTTGCCCAGGACCGATGTGCGTGCGCGCTCGCGGTCGTGACATCATCACGCTGCACTCCATAGCTGATCTGTGCTGATCTGTCAGCCCCCATTCGGTACGTGTGTGTTTCGATCATTCGATCCCAAAAAATTTGATCAAATATCTGTTACTACAGTTGGCAAACATTACAATCAATCACCAATTTCCCTGACCCCAAAAATTGATTGAACAGAAAATCTAGACATGTATGGGGGGCTTTATTTGCTCAATCTATAAAATGTAGGTTTAATTGTACAAAAATCTAAAATGTGATTATATGAATCAGTAGCTGGACAAAGAAATATGTTGTCCTAGAGCATATTATATAATAATGTATTCCTAAGAAAGATGTGAGTATATGCTCTTGGAATATAGATGTAGTAATTAATTGGTTTGTGAGTCTTTACGGAGGTCACCGATGTATGCAATGCAAATGTAACACCAAAAATGTAATAAACACAATATGCATATATTTATATTTCACCGAATATAAATGGTATGAGTAATCTGAGGTGAGATTCATTCACAGACTAGTCTACCGTTCCTTGGTTCCTGACTACAAATCTCTCTGCAGTCATAGAAGCGATGGATGATATGTAGAGACAGTGACAAGTCTCTAAATTAGCTGTGTATTTGCAGACTGGAATTCTATCTCCAGAATTGCTTTCTCTTTTAAGAAAAAAAAAAGTTTTCTTGTTATTCCTTGACCTGAAATTACCTATTGTGCCAAGAAATACGACGGCAAGGCAGACAGCCCAGAGGCCCTGTGCACAAAGAGGAAGGTCTTGGTTCTTGCCTCCCAGTGGACGGCTCTGTACAAAGACTGGTTACACGATGATGAGCATTCTAAGCTCTTCCTGAAGGTAAGTGAAGAAGCATGTGAGCCCAGGGGATACGAGCTTGTGTGTCCTGTGATAGCTGATCATTCTGCATTGGATATGGAGCTAGCATTTGTTTCTTAGCTTGTCACTGCTAGTAGATATTGTGTGGGCTGCAATGATGCTCTGCCTATCTTAATGGCCACTGAGGCACGATTAACACAGCCAAACTTTAGAGGAAAAACAGAATAAGCAATTAAACATACTAAATTCTGTCTGCTAGATAGAATCTTTGGGTTTTCTGGTAATTTATTCTGGGTTCGTCAGTTCCCATACTCCCTACATGGTGCTAAATCCAGTATCATGGATTTCAATATTTATCTCCACTGACCAATTACAGTACAAAGCACAGATTTTTACACTGTAGACACCTCTTCCATCAAGAGTTGCTTAAAAAAAGGTTTTACAATACGGTCATCATACTTGCTTTACCTACTTGGGTCACAGTTGATTTAAGGCTTATAAATAAACGATAGAATTGTCATCTATGAGAATTGTTACAGATCATGTACAGTGAGAGTATGTATGGTGGTGTGGACCAGTTATTGAGTCCCCATAATAGGGAGAACACAACACAACAGTGCCTCCTACACCCCCCCCCCCCCCCCCCCCCCCCCCCCCCCCCCATCTCTCCATAAAAGAGTAGGAGCAGTGTTTGTACATTGTGTACAGCATTATAGTGTATTAGCATGTAGCATTATGACATTAAAGTACTTAAAGGGTCTGGGGGATATCACAGAGCATAACAACACCTGTATTCCCATAAGGTAGCCATACATGGTTCGATATTTCAATTCCATCAGCCCAAAAAAATTTCTACATCGATTGATTGGGAATCTATTCCTGCCCTACGATCGACCAAAAGTAATTGATAACGAACAGAAAATTGATAGAAAAGGGATCAGACATGTTGGTAATTTTCATAGTTTCTGGTGGGCTTTATAGGTATTTCCATCTATTTGTATTCAATTGTACTATGCAAGCGCATAAAACTCAGGAAAGAAATTGATCAGTTGTGAATCGATCACACTGTGTGTTGGTACAATCGATCGACGATTGATTTTTAATCGCAGAAGGCGATCAGGCAGCAAAATAATTAACCCATGTATGGCTACCTTTTATTATTAGGACATTTACAAACAAACACAGTAATAGTAGACAAAGACAAATAACTCCTAAAATGATTTTCACTGATCTTACTAGACTGAAATGGTTGGTGCTTCTATTTTTCTGTGTTCCAGCAGCAGATCTGACCACTCAGATATGAGCTAAAAACTGTACTAATGACATAACTATACAAAGCCATAACTATGTGTGCGTTACTTACAAAGGATTATGTTTTCACTGATTTCTTTCCCAAAAATAAATGCACAGCCAGCAAGAAAAGCTTACGCTGACATAAAGCAGTTATATGGAGATGTAAAGCATGAGCATGGCTCATTAAAGTGGCTGAAATTCCAATTGTGATATGACCATGTATGGCTTTGTATGGCTCTAATCCTCTACAGTATATGGAGATGAGCACTCCAATTACTCTAGCATACAGTTTGTTATTATAACTGTATTTATAAACTGATATCACTCCCAGTTATTGTACTCCCTGTGCCCTGTGTTGTGGAAACCGCTTTTGTTATCCTATAACTCAACTCACAAGAAACTTCATTGGATGAAAAAACTGTTGTTTGGAACTGCATTGTTTGGAAGTGTTGGGAGAACTGTATGTAAATATCTCCTGGTATTTCTTGTAGGGATCTAGACCTAGCGATGCCAGACGGGTTCATCACATAGTATTTCATCACTGCATTCTGTTACCTGATATAATTGCCAGTCCTGCCGATGTGGAATGCAGACCATTATAAATGGGCCATGATGTTTTTCTTCCATTTCAGACCCTCTATAGGTATGTGTTGGATGATGTCTACGAATATCCGATGCTAGAAAAGGAATTAAAGGAATTTCAGAAAGTCTTACGGATCCATCGCCGGCAGTAAGTGTCATTTTATTTGATATTGAATCTAAAATTATTTTTACAAAGGAGCTGAGAGTAGTAGTAGTAGTAGTATGCATATAACAAGGTAACAGGTTCATATAGATTACAAATCAGACATTCCACGCAAACATTGTGGATCTAGAGCTGATAACTGTCCCTTATAACACATTGCCTCTAAAGCTGGCCATACACGGTTGTAGAGATTCGACCAAAATATAGATAATTTTACGCTGATTGATCTTAAATGGATTCCCACACATCTTGTATGATTGACGAATAGTAATTGAAATTGTACATAAAATCGATCAAGATCAGATATGTTGGTAAATTTCAGTCGATTGTACAAGTATTTACGGATTTTCTAGGTATTTCGATCAATTTGTATTCAATTGCGCTATGGAGCATGTGTACAGAACTAAGGAAAAGAATCGATTATGTTTGCATTGATCACAAAGGTGTTATCTTAAGCTAGGCCTACACGGGTAGATTCCTATGCAATCGAGCCCCGATCAATTACAGCGTGATGATGTCACCAAGCTGTGATTGACCGGAAATCAATGTGCACCACATGGGCATATTAATTCCCATTCAATGGAGACCCGTTCTCCCCAGCTTGCAGCACTTGTGAATCACAACATGCGCTGCCAGCTAGGGAGAAATCCAGCCAGACAGCCTCACAGCTTCAGAGAGAGAAGTGCTGGCTGTGCCCCCTTCACACTGACAGTGGGTCCAGGCAGCAGCAGCTGCTATAATACTTTGCATGAAGATTCATGTCTCTATTTAAAGTAATGGAGATTGAACAGGGTTTTCCAACATTGGGGAACCCCGTTCAATCGAGTTTCTTCGAGCGGGCTCTATTGATCTCGTTTGAAGGAAGGCACACAAGGGTAGAGTGCAATCAAACACCGTGACCAATTGTACTCGAATCTTTTTACAGATCTTCCCGTGTGTGTCTAGCTTAAGAAAGATTGTGCAAAAGTCGACCCGTGTATGGCCAGCTTAATTCTATTTAAAATCCGGCTAACCCTTTCCGCTATGCATCTTCACCTACATAATGAAATCCAGAGGGCAGAGGAGGGCAGGATAGTGATGGCCGAACTGCCCGCAAGGCGGACAGTTCGGCCGCGAACAAGCATGTTCGCCCTCCTTCTCGCTGGCGGACAGTACGGGTGTTCGACCTGCCCTGTCCGCCGGCGAGAAGGAGCCCTCTATTCTTCCTCCGGTGGGATCATTAGCAGCGAGATCCCGCCGCAGGAAGAATATTTCACTAAAGACCGGATAGAGAACCCGGTCTTTCAGTGAAAACCGGCTTGTGAAACCCGGATGTGACGTCAGTGACGCCACATCCAGTTAGCACAACCAGGAACTATGCGTTCCAGGTGCCGCATGTGACGTCACTGATGTCACATCCGGGTTTTCCGATTCAAATTCTCCGCCTAGAGGCGGGGAATTTGAATCTGTCCGCCCGTTCGCGGACGGACACGGCCGAAGTTCGGCCATCACTAGTGCAGGAATCTGGTTCACGCTTCTTTCATTTACTATGTGATTCTGATTTTACAAACCCTAGCTCCATGCTCAAATAGTATAGCTACTTTAAGTAGATCATCTAGGGGTGTTTAGTTCACGGTAATTCAACAACCAGAGCACTCCAGCCTGTAAACTTGTGCGGGCACATGGGGGGCGTTTAGGTTACACAAAAGCCCAAAGACTGACCAGCAAACGCCTTATGATGTGTTCACCAGGCAGTTGCGGTAATTGCTAGTTTACCCAACAGTTAGAAACCGCCTGTGTAAATGAGCTCTTAATCAGTTTGTGTACTGAAAGGTATAAACTGAAGGAAGCACCTGACCTCCTTATCGCAGACACTTTGTCAACTTTGGTCTTTGACTTATCCAAAGATGTGTTGTTCTGGGCATCCACTCCTCACTGAAGTTGTCCTAGTCCTCCTGTGTCCTGAAGCATGCAAGTCTAAAGATAATTTCTTTTAATGTTCTCGATGCTTTTGTGCAAAAAATGGTCACTGTTGTATGCAGTAAATGAGAAATTCTTATAGGTACTTGGTATCCTGGAGTTTACTGCTTACTATAGAATATTTCATATACAGGGATATGTATTGGGAAAGTGATTTTTCAGAATAGTATGTAGAGCATTGTACTTGTAGTTTATTGCTCAAGAAACATATATTGATTTTATGTTTCTCCTTTGTTTGCAGTACTGTTGATGAATACTCGCCTCACCGAAAGGTATTGTATGAGATAATTTAAATTATATCTTTTCTCTATACTGTTCTCTATACTGTATATGTTCTTCTCTTACTAAGACAATTATATTTCCACAACCTTAGTGGTATGAACAATGCAGTAAAAGAAGTAAAAAAAAGGTTATAAAGTGTGTGAAGAAACCTTCTGCAGCTTACTGCCTAAGAGATTAACCTCACAATCTGCCATGGAAGCTTAGTATAAGGGCAGCGGAGTACTTCACACCTAGCTGAGAGATGGAGGCTCACTTAATGACTGGCTGAACAAGCAGCAGCAATGGCTTAAATCAGCCATGATTCATACATGTGTACAGCAGTCCCTGCCATCCAAGGATTTCACTTTGACCTTTACAGAATTTCATTTGTTGAGTGGCTAAATATATTGACTCTGGACAGTTATACACTAGAATCATTCCTTTAAATAATTAAGGTACTTGGTTATATTCTTTGGACTTCCATTTACAACCCAAATCATATGCCATATATATTTTTTAATATTCGGATGACTATAAATGAAACACTTGGGGGGTTTCTGCTAATGCTGTTTCTAAACACTTTTCTCTGCAATTAAAATTAAAGATGGATATATAAAACTAGCTTTCCACTGTATAGTGACCAGTTTTTGAATATATGCCATTGAACATCTATTGAGAGCAAATGCCCCTTTGCCAGCATCATAATGAGCACAGTAAAACCTTGGATAAAGAGTAACTTGGTATCTTGCTATCCAAGTCTCTGTCAGAGCTGAGATACTGCTCTAGGCCCTCTTCTACACACAGCTTACTGGGAGACACAGACCTACACCCTCCTCCTTCTCCAGGCTCACAGAACACACAACTGATTGGGAAAGACAGAAACATCCCCCCCACTCCCCCTTCAGGATCCGTTCTACATACAGCTAAATGGAGACACAACCCCCCCTCCCCTCCAGGCTCACACAACACAACTGATTAGTTGAATAGACATTCAAGATGGTCGAATTTGTTTTCTTTTCAATTTGATTAGTTGAACTTTGCTTATTGTAAAGCCCCTGAACATGGTATAATCGCCAAACTTGCTGGAGATGTAGAGAAGGGTTGGGGGTATACTACAAAAACTTACTAAAAAGTACTGCTCTAACACAAATAGTTTTTGGATAAATTAAGTTCAAAGTCAAGTCAATATTTCTCAAGCTGAAATTTCAACTTTTAACTTAATTTATGCAAAAACTACAAATATGAGGGCAAACGCTTTTATTTATTTATTTTTTACAAATTTTCCCACAACCATTCACTACATCTCCAGCATCATTGGTGATAGCATGTTCAGGGGTTCTACAATCAACTCCCTAAGTCAGCTAGTAAAAAACATTTGACTATCTTTACTAACCAGGAGACAGAGACAGACCACTTTCCTCTCTTGTACAATACTGTTTGGTATAAAAAGGAAACATCTGTTTGCCTTAATTATTAACTACTCAGTTTCTATAGTAAGTTAACCTCATTGTCGTCCAAAAAGAAGGTTACTTGATAGATATTTACTTCTTACTTTCCTTGCATGTATCTGTATAATATGAGGATTCATGAAGAATCATTAAGATATCTACCCTTATGTTTAATAGTTTTGGCTCACGTTATGCAGAAGCTGGCTCTGCTCTGCCACGCTAGTTAAAGAATTTTGTAAATGAAAGATATAAGCAGTGCAGCGATTTACGTAGTACACACACGCACGCACGCACGCACACACACACACACACACACACACACACACACACACACACACACACACACACACACACACACGTCCCATTTCCTCTCCTCCTCTACTGGGGACATTATAATATCTTAGTAATTCCATTGTTCTCTATCTTCTAACCACAGAACAGAGCCCTCTTCCACCAATTGAGTCTAAAGGAGAACTGGCTGCAGCACAGAGGAAATGTTAATGAAATAGAGGAAAGTAAGTATGGGCTGCTAAGGGGAGGTGTGGAAACATCACTGCACATTATATCTGTTACATTACTTACAAATTGCATCAGAAAATAATGAAGACAAACTCTATAATGTCACAGGTTGTTTTAGCCTGTGTATTTTTTAGTACTCTGTTTTAAAGATTGAAAGACAAATTATGAGAATTAGCAAAAAATGGTTTATGGTTTCTAAGACAAAATATGTAAATAGAGTTGCCTTTCATTATTATCTGCTTATCTTATCTAGGTTGTAAAAGCCACAATGTAATTTGTGTTAAGAATAATTATTAAAAGCTTATTTACCTTTTATAGAAGACAGTATATAGCACAAAAATTAAATAGAAAAATTTCCCTGTAAAAACAGAGGCTGGGGGACTTTAAAGGTTAGCTTGCTTGAAACAACATAAAACAAATAGTACAAGAGCAGGCGTATATAGCAATAAGCTAATGATTTTTATATTTGTCCAAAAAATATTAATAAGTTACAATTACATCGCATAATAAGCAACCATAATGATGGTAAAATGCCCCATGGTAACTAGCTCAGGGTGCAGGGTCTCTATATTGTCTGGGTCAATGATAAACGGCACTGCATAAACCTGAATGTGCAGCAGCGTTATTGCTACTGCAATGTTGTATACATTTTACCATCATTATGGTTGCTTATTATGCAATGTAATTGTAACTTATTAATATTTTTTTGTACAAATATAAAAATCATTAGCTTATTGCTATATACGCCTGTTCTTGTACTATTTGTTTTATGTTGTTTCAAGCAAGCTAACCTTTAAAGTCCCCCAGCCTCTGTTTTTACAGGGGAAATTTTCTACTTATTTTTTGTGCTATTGATTTTGGGATGCCGGATATCTGCTTGTAGATAGTTGAAGACTTTTAATTTTTGTCTAGAAGACAGTATATACTCAAGTATAACCTGATCCAAATATAAGTGAATTATACTATAAGCTTATTTTACCTAAGAAACCTGGAAAGAGTGAATGGCTCAAGTATATGCCTAGGGTGGAAAATGCAGCCGCTAAGGCACACAAACACACAGAAATGCAGATGTCATTATTAGAGATGGACCTGAAATTTTTACTTCTTGATTTGTGAGTTACCATATTTTTACACTATAAGACACACCTAGGTTTTGGGGAGAAAAACGAGAGAAAATATTCTGAAATTATGTTAATGCACTCTGGCACATATGAAGAGTGCTTATGATTTACCATCTTGTTCATCTGTAGATGTATGTGTCATGCCTGAGCTAAACTTGGAAAGCAAAACCAATTTAAACAAATGTTTACATAAGGAACAGAAATGGCCAAACAAGGATGATTTTTAATTACAGGCATTGGTTATTTATATAGAGACTCAGAGATTCTCACTCCAAGCTGTCAGCACTGCCCCTCCTCCTGAATCAATATGTAAACAGCATGTTCCAGGGGTAAGTGGGGCAATGCTGACTGCTTGGAGTGACAGCCAATGGTAGTTAGTGAATACCAGTATACGCCATCTTTGAGCCCAACACACTCAAACATGCTGTATATTTATATAACACGCACAAGTGTTTTGCCCCCATTTTTGGGGGGCAGGTGGGGATTAGCTTTATAGAATAAAAAAAATGGTAATTCCTTGAATATGGTCTTATCAAAAATAAATGTTAAGGAGAGGGCTGTGGGACTTTTTTATTATTGTTTTCATTTTTTTGCATAAATTAAGTCAATTTCAAGTTAAATGTTTACACAGTCCTCACCTATAGCCCCAATAGTTTTGGTGGTGATGCCATGTTCCAGGGTCAATGAACTCAAAGGTCAGCTGGTTTCACATGGTAGTGTTTTCATAAAGTCCAGTTTTCTGAATAGTGGTTTCAGATAATCATATTACAAAACAGAATCGACCTACTGGAATTCATTGAATAGTCAGAGGTTCCCCATAACTCGATTTAGCCCTCACATTGTTGGATTACCTCTTTGAATAATTTAGTGTTGAACAGTTTTCTCATTAGATACAAAATTGCTTATTACTTATGATGCAGTAAATGGGAACCCCATCAAAATTTGTAGCTCCTTTTTGCCAAATAGACTCCTTTGCTAATGTTATCTGCAGTGATATATTGGATTAATGATTATCCTGAGAATTCATTAACAGTGTGTTGTGGGTGATATTATCAAAGTTTATCAGAGATAATCAAGGACTTTTCTGTTCAGGACACTTCTTGGGTCACCGTTACCTTTAGGCTGCATTCACAGTCATTTTCGGGCTGCTGTCAGTCAGCACCAATCTGGGGCAAGCATGTAGCATCCCCCAGGGGGTTGCTGTAGTGGGGCATTTAACATTAACTGCCTGTGTAAATGAATCCTTAATACTTACATCATAAATAGCACGTGCTTTCATATTTTGGTCTAATTGAAACCCTTTGGAAATTGTTTCAATATAAAGATGAGGATAGACAAATTTTAATGTACGAGTTATCACCACTGGGACATTTTACTTGGCTTCTTAAGAAAAGGAAGCAGAGCTGTGGCCTTCAGCTTTCATAAACACTGGAATCTATTGATATGGAGAGCACACTTCTACTTGCTCTACTTTTTTCCCATTTAAGTCCCAATGCTCTTGTCTCCTGTAAGTAATAACAGAAGCGCAAGTTCCTCTATAGGATGCATTTTGATGCATTGAGTACATAAAGCCAAACAGTTCCTCCTGCACATCGGCAGAGGCACATCATTTCACACACCACTGACTCTGTTGATAAAATAAAGGTTGGAGGGAGCACCGCAGGAACATAAATGTGTAATTGTGGCCAAAAATCCCCTTAAAGCAATATCACTTTTAGGATAAGCAGTATGAGAGCAATTGTTACAGCACAGTGTTCTGGCTTGATGTTGCTCAGGGTCTTATTTGCCGCCATTATGGAAGAAGTGTGCTTGTATTTTTATATTATGTTTAGGTTCCAGTGCAAAAAATATATGACGGCTGAATACTTACCAAAAGTATGTAGATTTAGCTGAATTAGGTTTAGATGGAAAGATCTAATGTGTGAACATTAATATTGATCTATCATTTTGCACAAAGAGTGGCTATTCTTCTGGCCGATATCTATACGTGTGTTCCCTGCTTAAAAGTATTTCCTAAAAGCTAAATTTTGGTAGGTTATCTTCAGGAATACACAAAGAAAAGACCCTAACCTCAATAGGAGGAGGTGAACGCTGTAACACAAGGCTGAAACGTGTCGAGGGAATTGGCTCACATGAGTGGTACTCATGACTGCCCATGTACACCCACATGTATATTTTATACATATTTTTTTGAATATTGTTATTTTATTGTGTATTGTACTGTCTATTGTATGTATTGAGTATTATTTCTTCATTGTGTATGGGTCCTAGTAGATCCAATTGTGTGTAGGCCTTAGTAGATAACATTTTAACAAGTTCAATAAACTGTTTTATATTCGTGATTTTAGCCACCCCAGTGACGCAGGTTTAGGGTCTTTTCTTTGTGTATTTCACAAGTATAGGCATACTTCCCTATCTGCTCTTCTTTACAACATGACGATCCTGTCTGATTTCTTGATTGGAATAACTTTATAATAGAGGAGATGCACCCGTCTTGCACACAGATGGTTAAGGCAGAAATGCTGCTGTTTGGGCTGTCAGGCTCTGTGCATTGACCATGCATAGCAGCGGCTGAGTATTACTGAGTTCAGCATGGAATGCTCACCCTGTCACCCTGCCTTTTTTGTGCAGTTTTCTGCCGGGTCTACATAACAGATCACTCCTACGTCAGCATCAGGACAAAGGTATCCAGCACTGTGCAAGATATTCTGAAGATAGTGGCTGAGCGGATACAGCATTCCGAAGAGGACCTGGCTCTGGTCACTGTCACGTTTTCTGGAGGTAATAATTCCGATTCCATGCTAATTCCACAATTACTGGTGTCACAGAAGAATAATGGTTGACAATTTCTAGCGCAGGTACTCATCTGCCCCAGGGGAAGCGCTCAGCTGTGTGACTGCAGCTAATGTGCAGAATTTCAAGTAGAGGGCTGTTACCATAGTGACGGCTATTCACCCCATCACTTCCCGTATACATCCGTCTGATTCTTGTAGTGCAGTGTGATGCTCAGTGTTTATAAAGGTTTACACTCATCTCTATGTCTGTTATAAAAACTCATATCACATTATTCTGTAGACAATTATTACACATGTGAATCAGCATTATGCTATCCAGTTGAAAGGAGGACAAGCTTGTTCCATGTCATATTCATTTGACAATTCCTTTTGTATACAAAAAGTTTATCAAACTGTTTTATTTAAGTATTTTGGCCCTTTCACACTACCTGTTCTGCGCTTGCAGTTGTGTTTTTGGTGATGCAGTTGAGGTAACGCAACCATGGCCGTTAACTGCACCAGTAGCTGACAAAAACCTATTTTGACGTGCGCTGCGCATGTGTCTGCCATAACAGTGTATCGGAGACGCGTTGACCCTAGCTGTCCACACCACAGCTAGTGAAACTTTCTATATTCATAGATGGCTAACATGGTACAACACCCTATTAATATTTAAAGTTTTGCTCTCTTGTATTTCCCAGGTGTCTATGTTTCCAAAAATATGTCCTTTTTTAATTGGCTAGATTTTGGGCAAGTTTCCTTAAAAAAACAAACCTATTCAACTCTGCCTGATTTTACTTGTCAAACGAAAAGGAATAAGAATGTTGTTATTCTGTTACAACTGATTGAAGCAATTTAGTTCAATACAGCTTAATAAAACTCAGTATGTCATTCCTACCGCTCCAGCAATAGATGTAGATTGGCCAATCATTTAATATATTAAACGTGGACCTTTCTAATGAAATGAATTCTGTAACCTCAACCTTTTGGCAATCAGAACCATTAGAGTTAAGGACACAGTACTCATGTAACTATAATTATATTTATATACACACACACACTCCTACCTACCATGTTTGTTTGTGTGTGTAACAGACGACCTGATGGTTTAATATTTCTATTTTTTTAGAGATAGTAAATATGTTGTACAAGTCTGATTTATCTACTTATTGACTCTCTCTCTATACATTTATATATGTAGATATTTATTGACTGATTTTTAATTCAAAGGTTCACCACAGTGACCTTTTGTCACATACCTAGTTAAAGATCAATATGTAATCTCCTGTTGACTCTAAACACAAATTTCCATAAAGCATAGTCAGAAATAGAAGCTTGTCTGCCTAATATATCTTATATAATTATTATATATACACATCTCTGTTTTCTTTACAATGACAGCACTGCATTCTCTATTTACTTTGAAAATACTAATACAATTCCATGGGCTAAAACAAAACAGAGATTACTCTCTAAAGCTTACGCATTTTTGTTTGCTACCCTTGATCTCAAAAGGTTGGATCTGACCTGTAGGTTGTATGACACAGGTGGGTAGTAGTGATGATCACGAATATTCGGATTCCGAATATTAATCGCGAATATCGGCAATTCGGAAGTTCGCGAAGATGGTGAATATATTGCTGAATATTCGCAATTCCGGATATTCGGTATTTTTTTTTCCATTACACATGCCTCTAAATGCAAGTGGATGAATGGGAAGGCTGCAACAAGAGCTTAGCAACACTCCCTGCGACCATCAATAGTTTTTAAATCCAATATTGGGGTGATGCGAATATTCGGAATATTGCGAAAATCTGCACTTTTGAAAATTCACGAAAATAACTTAGATGGTGTCCAAAATTCACAATTTTTCATCACGCCCCTCAATGCAAGTTAAACATATATTTGCGAATATATAAAATTCGCGAAATTCACATCAAACTGCCGATATGCGCAATAAGAAGAATATTGCCGAATGCGAATATTTTCCGAATGTTTTCCCAAAAATTTGCGGCATGCCGCGAATACGAATGTTGCCTATGCCGCTCATCACTAGTGGGTAGATCTGCTGAAGGAAAACTACCAATACATATATATTGCTTTTGTGGCAAATCTTAAAACATGATTATACCTTCAAACAGGCTGTCATTGTCTTCAGGGTCTTCATCAAGGCCTCACAATGGATTTCGATTGATTTTGTCACGTACTATTAACTCGCTTGACTTGTCCCTACTGGCATGTTAAACATATTTAGCCCTGAAATTCGTGCTGGCTCATCCCATTATCTGCTTTGTTTTGTATGCAGCTGGAGAGACATAATGCCTTAACAATGCAGATGTTCACTGCTGCTGTTCTGAAATCCTAGAGCTGTATTCATAAAAGTGATCAGTCTGTACCCCCTAAATAAACCCAGCCCCACTGTGTTACTAAAATGGACATTTTAGTTATATTTACCAAGTATAGGACTATAGGATGTTCGCTTCAATAAAATGAAATTTACCTTCTGACACCTTTCTCTCCATAGAAAAACATGAACTTTTGCCAACAGAAATAGCATTATCAAAGTCACTGGAGTCATCAAGTCGCATTTATACTTACAGGAAGAGTGAGACTTTGGTAAGTGATGTAACTCCTAGAAAAACATATATATAACACAGGACTTCATTTATGGCTGCCG
Source organism: Ptychadena robeensis (assembly GCA_036250615.1). Classification (NCBI taxonomy): domain Eukaryota; kingdom Metazoa; phylum Chordata; class Amphibia; order Anura; family Ptychadenidae; genus Ptychadena; species Ptychadena robeensis. The sequence continues at coordinate 111,521,164 of CM070036.1, forward strand.
AAAAAAATAATAGTGGTAATACCAAGTAATCAAACCCTCCCACAGTGTTGTGAGAGCTTAATAAATAAATAATGGCATTATGTCCCTATACTGAAAAATAAAATAAGTTACTGAAGCTACCATAACCATATGGTTTCCTTAAGCAAAAAGGGCTCTGCTTTTTTTTAAGGTTACAAGGATTATGGTTATTGTTCTCCTGTCTTGGTTATCTAGCATCAAGCTATACACACACAACAGATCAGGCTTGTGCAAACTATGGCCCTTTAGTATTTTAATCCGGCCCTTTGTCACCTTGGTGTCAAAATATTCATGTTCCTTTCTGCTCATTCCCTGCAATAAGTGGAGCTAATACCTAGAGGAGGATTATGAGGAGGCTGTAGTTTGCTTAGATTTACTTTCCAAAGCCAAATTTTTTATATATATTATTATTTAAAATATATATATATATATATATATTTATATATATTTTTACCTTCCTGGTAATCGGTATGATTATTACTTTTTTCTTTATCAATGTTTACATTTACAACTTAGAATTTCAGCGCATGAGTCAAAAAAAAGTTTGCCCATCCCTACCATAGACCATTTCATATATAAGCATCAAGGATCTCCATAACTGGAGGAGAGCAAGTCATGTGACCTGAAAATAAACAGCAAGTTTCTTGTTTTGTACCGTGTGGCCAAACAGGTCTTTCTCATGGCTAGCTTTAGGTTTTGAAATATGTGCTACAGTAGTTTTTAAATTGAACCAGGAGGGCCAACATTTGGAACCCATTGCGCATGCAAAGTAGGGGACCTTGGGGTCTCATGGCCCTGCTTCTAGTTGCCCTTCCTTGGACCATTTATGATAGGTGTAAACTTCGGTATACTGAAAACACCCCCCATACCTCCTGTACTGGATATGGCACTCCAACTAGCCCTCAATTTGTCAAAGTCACTCAGATCCTTATTTATATTATAGTGACACAATATATTAGTAGATTTTTTAAAGCTGATTCAAACTTACAAAAAAACATTAATAAAAATATACACACTACTCGCCTACACCTAATCTTCGTCCAGGGACAGTGACCCCCCTTGCTGCTTACTCCTGCACTGCCATGCCTGAAGTGTCCACTCCTCCAGGCTTCAAGATGGAGAAGCGAGACTTTTCCGGTCTCGCTCTATCTATCCACATCTGAATCGGATAATGCTCCACCCCCCATGTCACCCGATTCAGATAATTTACTGTGTATTTTTTTTTTCTTAACATTCAACCTCCGATCTGCCATGGCACCTCTGGTGTCGATATAGAAGGCAGAAACCGAGGTGGTTAGGTCCGCTTTAAGTGTGCATTTTTAAACATAATGGTAATTGTGATGAGGGTTTGCTATACAGGGAGTTAGTTGCTGATTGTTGTGCTATTATCTCCTAAATCTAGGAGTGTGGGCATCATCATTGCTAAATCAAGGTTAAGAAAAAAATCAATTAGTTAACTGCAGACTCTGCTGTTTTCTGGAAGGCTGAGGTATTGAGATTGAGTAAAGGATCATCACTTTGCTGTACTGCTAAGAAGAAGTCTGTCTGCACACCCCTACAGCAAATATTGCTTCCCTATTTACATATATTATACTCTGTCTCACTTCCTCTCCCTATAATAACATCTCATCTGCATAGGAGTGCATGGTTTTTATTGAATCAGCTGATCTACAACATGTATGGAGAGAAGCAAGCAGTGTTTGTGCCGGTGAAATCTGGCTGTTCATAAATTATTACAAACCATACGCATAATCAAGGATTATTATTGCTATTGTACTTTGTTTCTTCACAAAGGAAAATGTGTAGCCAATTACTTAGCGTGTCTAGCATTTAGAGAGTTAATAGCTACCTGGGCTGTATTTATTTTCATTATGCTGTCTGCCTGGTCAGTTTTTTATAATTGAATTTCCGACCAGAGTGCTTTGTTCAATGAGTGTCAATTCATCACACTCCTGTGCTTTCAAGGCCTTTTCCTAAATTGACTGAATAATCTCAGTGAAGGTGAACAGGCAATGAAGAGGAAATCAAGTACACTCAGCCCGGACTGCCATCGCTAACAGCCTCATTTTTAATTGTTTTCTAAAGCGACATATTTAATTCAGATTTTTTTATGTTTTGCAGAATCCGTTTGCGGAGAATGAAGAGGCGCAGAGTAGATCCGTAAGAATCCTGGGGATGAACACGTGGGATCTGGCTTTAGAATTGACCAGCTTTGATTGGAGTCTCTTTAATTCAATACATGAGGTAAGATCAGCTAGAAAACATTCATCTATACATATAAGAGGAATTATTTGTAATATATTTGCATGAATAGCGGGTATATAAGTTTATTTACAGCTGCAATTTCAAATCCATAGTTTAATGTATTGAATGTGGATGTATCACATCACTGCTGCCAATTAGTTTGAAGTCAAAGAACCAATTTAAAGTGTAAAACAAATATGCACATTTTCCTGTGTGGAATGCTCTAGAGAAATATGCAATTGTTCTGCCAGGTAAAAGGGTCATAGAGGCAACTAGGGGACCTAAGAAGCATTAATCACTAAAAGAGAAATCAAGAAGAATCCTTATTTAAAAAATGTTAGTGCAAACTAATTCAAACTATAACACAATACATTTATAGCAAACCAGAGGTTCAAACTGTGATTGAAGACACAGCCAGATCAGATTACATAGTCATGTATAATGTTCTTAACGCGTTTCGCTGTTACATTGCTTCTTCAGGAGATATTTATACATATAGGTATGTATCTGTGAATGATGGACATATATAAGTCAGAAGTATGGTAATAAAGTAACCACAAGGGAGGTATATTGCACTAGGTAAAAAATATGGTTGAAATATTATAAAGGAATACATCTGGTTCTTGGTGGGTTCAGTTCTCCCATAGGGCATTCACCGCATTACCTGCCCAGTATCCGGACCGAGCACGGGGGCTGTCCTCAAAGCAGTAAAGTTAATGTTGGATGTATGATGGTGAAGAATGTAAAGCTTTGATAGTAACGAGTAGAAGGATCAAACCTAAAAGTTATATATAGGGATAAGTAATTGAACACAACAATGGGGAGCTGTCATGTGATAAAGACAGGAATACTGGAAAAGAGAGATAGGTACAAAATTAAATAAATGGTTGTGGATAAATGTGTAGAAAGTGAGGTGAAGGTTGAGTTGGGATGTGGCATCTATCAATTCTTGAAATGGTTCAAATCCGCATGCACCTTTAAAATGCTGTTACAAGAGCTAGCAGCTCCTCATTCTAAGCCTACACAGTATACCAGTATATTTTGATCTTACAACACTGTGTTAGCCTCGCATTGCATTCTGGGGCCCCACAATCGGCCAGGCACCCTTTGTGTGCCTGGCCATAAGCAGCGATGGAGACGCTCGTCTTCATTGCTGCTTATGGCCATCGGCTTCCATCGGCTTCGGCCGGCCAGAGATTTTCCAACATGTCGGATCTCTGGCCGGCCGAGAAGTGGGGCGACAGGGATCTGTCGCCCCATGTGGGGACATGCCGATAAATGGCCGGATTTTAACCTGACCGACGGCGAGAGCGCGCACGCCCGTCGGCCAGATTAAAATCCGGCCGTTTATCGGCATGTGTATGGCCGGCATAAGGGTATATAGAGCATTAGGTAGATGAAGTTCTAGGAATGTACTTACATAAGTACTAACATAATTTTGGTGATGTTTTTGATACAGACACAAGGTAAAAGAAATAGAACTAAAACTGGCAAATTGTGTAATGAGGTAGAGGGAGGTTTGGAGTTACATTGCATATAAAAATGTAGTACAGTATTTGTATTTCAGAATCTGATAATGAGGACATGGTGAGTGAATGCAGAATATTGTATAGGTACATATTTCAAGCGGAGTGTAACATGCTAGATCTACATGCATTCATTGTTTTGATTATGGTATATCCTCCTAATTAACTTTGCTACAAATCTGCTTGTATTGCAGCAAGAGCTAATCTACTTCACGTTCAGCAGACAAGGGAAGGGGGAGAACACACTGAACCTGAGTCTTCTACTGCAGAGATGTAATGAGGTCCAGCTCTGGGTGGCCACCGAGATCCTGCTCTGCAGTCATCTGGGGAAAAGGGTGCAGCTAGTGAAAAAATTCATCAAGATCGCTGCTCAGTAAGTTAATGTTTAAACATCTGTGCTAATACGGAAATAAAAATACATTTATAAGTGTTTCCCGCATAAAGCATGCTCAAACTCAGACATAGGCAAACAACGGTCCTCTGGCCACATCCGGCCCCGTGAGTTGTTTATGCACCTTAGTAACAAGACTTTTGGCTCCTCACGTTGTGGCCTACAAGTCAAAAAGTTTGCCCACCCCTGCTCTGACCTAACTATACAGTCTACATTTGATCTTTAGTAACCCACCTTTTGAGACCGTAGAAAGTATAGCTATAGGTATACACGGGTACATTATTAAATTACCATCCAATGAAATAGTTGAATCTAAATTGAATCAGATAATGCCTTATAGTGTGCTGCAACAAACATCGACTGACAAGTTGCTTTGGAGTGGCATTCACTCGGCCTCACACCCTGAAATAGAATTTAGATGGTTGTGAAATTGTGACTAGCTGACTTTGTGCTCCTGAACATGGTATTATACAAATTGGTGTTGATTGTGACTCGAGATAGATCTTAGCTATCCATGAATCGCCGGGGTCACACAAGACATTTTCTGATAAAAGTAACAGGGATTAGTGAGGGTCTGACAATTCTCATTTATGAAGCTGGATATCTGAATTTAAGTAACACATCACCCCTCTGACTTGCAGCGGTTAATTGTTCTTCCCTTGTAGACTGTGCATTATAAAGAGTATCCCAAGGGGGAAATGTGTGTGCTAGAATCAAATCTATATTCCATGCATGTTATGTATGAATCAGCTACCGTGCTTGGGACTGCCTCTTTCTATTTATAATATTAAGGTCAGAACAGGTTCCACTGGACTCCCTGATGATTTGCTATTTCCAAGTTCCATCCGTCAGCATCCCGTTCTATTACTTATAGAAATTATGATAAATTATTCCTATCAGTCAGTGCTGCAAAGTATTCTGGATTAAAGCTGGACTCCTGGCAAAACACTGGGACCGGTCACTTCTCTGAAATGGTCATTGGCCATTTACTAATAATTAAATCATTTTTCTTAAACCAATATTCAGCAAGTGAAGTTAGTACTCATTATGGGAAAGTGGCCCATTCACTCATTTAAAAGAAGATCAGAATGATACTTGTGATTGTTTAAATAACAAGGTCATAGCTTCCATATTTTTCTGCTTGTGCCCCTCACCCCCACTTTATTATGGAAGAATATTAGTAATGATAATGATGTAATGATGGAATTATAAACAATACGTGAAGGAGTAATGAATTCCTTTTTTTCTAACAGCTGTAAAGCTCAAAAGAATTTGAATTCTTTCTTTGCAATCATAATGGGTCTGAACACGGCATCTGTCTGTCGGCTGTCACAGACATGGGAGGTAAGACTTTTACACAACTCCTTTATAATCATTGCTACTCATCCGTTTTAAGAAAAAAAAGTATTAATGTCATAATACATAACGTTTTCCAAGAACTCGACTCATTTTATAGAGAAAACTTGAGATCAGAAATAAAGAAATTTAAGTTTTTATATTGCTGTTTTCATTAGTCATTCAATAGTTACTCGAATACACATAGGCTCAACTGCTACGCTGGTTGGTAGTCACAACTTACACTTTCGTTGTCTTTTAGCAGACCTATCTTAACATGAATCATAGGATGAGCTTTATAAACTCACATCCTTGCATTGGAATGTTATTTACATCATCACACCTTCATGAAAGCCAACATGACCACCATATGTGTATTATGTGTGGAAGGTGCTCTCTTGTGTGTGGCAATGCAGATCTAGCGATCAACTACGAAAAGTCTTCTCCATATTCAGTGCTCTGATTAAATTATGATTTGTGTCAAAGAGGTGATAAAAAAATACCACAGCATGAAAACCCCACAATCAGCGCAGTTCCCCCATAGTTTCCAATTTGCTGACCATCAAAAAGAATAATTCCTAATTGAACAAAAATTTATTTTGTAGATAGGGTCCTAGTGTGCATGTATAGCAGCCAATTTATATAACAGATAAACCAAATACAACAATTGTTTAAATTATTTTTAATATAATTGGGGCTTAGTATTCCATTCTTAATATATATCTACAATTTACAGCTCACCAAACCAATTTTTTTTCTTTATAGTGCATGTTGGTTTAACCACACCTATTGCGCCCATAGAGAATGAATGAACGTGTTTAAAAATCATGTCTACACAAGTTTTTTACCGCATCCATTCAGCCCAAACACAAACACTTCATTTCATATTCAATGGGAAAACCATGATGGGGAATGGGGGATGGATCAACTTTGATCTCATTTATATGATATGTGTGGCTGATATGTTTTGGCCATTAGAATGACTTCAGGGCTGTTAGCCCAGAAACCTATATTACTAATGTAATGTAAAGTGACATAAAACCATCCTTTTTAAAGATCTATTTCAATCATTTAAGCCACACTGCTTAAAATATGCATCTATGATATACAGAGGAGGTAGTTACTTTCTGCAGTTTACATTTATCTCTATGAAACTGCCTGTAGACCAATCCATCTGGACATTTTTTGTGTGTTTAAGTATTTTCTCACTGGCATAACAAACGTTAATATTTTCTTTTTTTAAACCTGACGTCTTAGCTTCATTTGCAGTAACACATTAGAAATGCAGATGCTTGTCATTCTTTACACGTTGCCTACTACTCCACAGAGCACAGAATTCAAGCAGAGCCGTCAAACAATTTTTTTGTGTTCCTGTGCTACAGGGTAACATTATATATTCTCTTTATTTTCTTTCCAAGAAAATCCCAGGAAAGTTCAAGAAACTTTTCTCCGAACTTGAAAGTCTGACGGTGAGTTTGTTCTGTCGCAGTGCAGATATTTCATTATCATTTACAGTCACAGGTATCCTAAAAGAGCAATACAAAGGAAGATCTTTCTGGTATAAATTTGTGGTAGCAGTGATCATGTGTGGGGGGGCTTTGTATATTTAGTCATTTATTAAGGATTAAACACTGCATATAACAGTATAAACATGTAGACCACAAATGTAAATCTAAAGCTCCCCCTACACCTTTAGATCACTCCATACAATTTCCTTTAGGTATACCAACAACTAGTATAGTGTCCTCCTTGATCGAAAACATAGTGATTGAAGGGTTTAGAAAGGTCCTCATATTACATGGTTTTGGTAGAAGAATAGATTGTGCAGAAATTGTATGGTAAGATGAAAGGTGTATGAGGACCCCAAGACTGAATTTTATCCCTGTGTATAGTAAGTTCATATAAGGTGCCTCTTTTGTTTCATCAGTTCTTAATGAGCTGCATATTGGTTGAAGATTGATGCCCTAGACCAGTGGTCCTCAACCTTTTCAGATCCATGACATTACGAAGAAGTGACACTCCGCAACAATACTTCTAGCAATAGAGAGAGCAATGCCCCATTACTTGTATTACTTTCCTTCCTTACTTCCCACCTTGCTAGTTAGCAGCACCAGTGATGCCTTCAGTGAACTCAGCGACCCTTGTGATATGGTTATTCGACCCCAAAGGGTGTCCCGACCCACAGGTTGAGGACCACTGGCCTAGACCATTTTGAAAGCCAAACAATTAATAATCTACCAGTCTGCTAAATGTCTTGACATGCCACAATACTTCTAGTGTACACAACCTCGAATGCTGGCCACACAGGGGTAGATTCCCGTGCAATCGATCGGTGATCAATTACAGCATAGTGACGTCACCACACTGTGATTGAGCACCGCCGGTCAATCGGACAGTAATCAATGTGCACCACATGGGCACATCAATTACTGTACGATGGGGACCCAGTTTCCCGGTCCACTGGTCTCTCCACAGCCTAAGCTTCTCCGGCTGTGTAGCACCCAGTCAGCCCCCCTCCTCTTCTGGCAGAGCTGGCTGGGTCCGTTCTGGCCATGCCCCCTTCACACACAGACAGCAGCTAGCTGAATACACAGCCTGTGTGTCCGGCTCAGCTCTCAGCCTGTCCATTACATTGGATGGGGACAGTGCTGTCTCTATTAAATGCAATGGATTTCAACCAAGGTTTTCCAACATGTTGGAAACCTGTTTGGTCGAGTTCCTTTGAGCTGGATCCATTGATCCTGCTCGAAGGAACTGTGGATGGGTCAGATGAAGAAGCAGATTAGAGGAGGATCGGGAGCCTTGAGCGCGCACAGTGCCCGATGTTCCTCTAATCTGTTACCTCATTGAGCCTTGTGTGGCTAGCTTTTGTAAATAGTATCAAATAAAATAAAAAGTGCTTGATTAGTGATTATTAAGGATATTAAAGATGAATCTTTCGCATTGGAAGCAGCTAAAGAGGTCAGTGATTTAGTTTAAAGCTCATTTGCTGCAATAATCTATACATAGTTTAATGTCCACAGTCCAGGTACAAGTGCTCTTTTAGGGCCACTCATCTGTCAAATGTAATAAATGGTTGAATGCAGTTGGGATTAGGATGTCTTCAGCTTGCGGATATATTCAGGGTCTGCTTAAGTTCAGATCGGTCAAAATGTGACTTCATGTCTTTTACACTTTGCAGGATCCATCCTTAAATCACAAAGCTTACAGAGATGCTTTCAAGAAAATGAAGCCACCTAAAATTCCCTTCATGCCTTTACTCCTAAAAGGTAATTTACGGTAATCATATTGAATTGTATATAGCTGGTGCTCTCGGGTTTACTTCTATCACATCCCTGGTGGTTTGAGAGACATTTGGGATGTCATACAAGGGCCAGCCTGAAACCTGATAATTCTGTAGCCCTTAATATCATATTCATACAAACCCATAATAAAGCCGGAGCAGAAAATCATTATTACCTATTTAGATAAATAACCGCAGTGCATGTGATGCACATTCTGAATGGGAAGAAGAGATATTTTGCTGAAATTCATGGACGACATTTCATATAAATTCATTCTGATTGAAGTACAACTGTGTGGGCTATGTCTATAATTTGTGGCTCAATTATTTCACAATTTCCTCTGCTTAAAAGACAGCTGTATCCTCGCTGGTTTAAATGCAAATTGTGTTCCCGCTTTGCTAGCTTTGAAGCTTTGCTGCAGCTCTTAAGAATCTCTAGTAATTAAAATTTAAAGCTAAAATGTTGCTCTTGTGAGTGTTCTGCTTTTTCTGAATGTTAAGTATCTTAAATCTGACTGATTCATCTGCCTGTCCTGACTGATGTTAGCTGAATTCCCCAGCAGCCTGTTACCGATGTTTAATGGACGGTGCCATGCAGGCAGCTTGGAAATGCAGTGGTATTCAGGGCGGGGGAGGGTCTGTAGAATTGTCCATTTACTCACCTTGAAGACCTTGGTCCAATAATCAGAAGGATAAAACACTGGGTGAACATTTTAATATTAAAGCTGAAGATCATTTATATTAATAAAATTAACCCACCCCATAACACATTGGATATAATGCTAGTGTCACTAGGGAATGATGTCATCAAGAGTAATGCATTAAACCAATAGCAGCAAAGCCGGCTTAACACAACTCAATGCATTCGAGCATAGCGTGGTTACGTAGGATCATTTGTGGAATCAACACGCACCACCTGGGAGGACCCTCAGTCCCCATCCAAAGTAGTGGGCATTGAACAGGGAAATACTGACATATTGGATCCCTGTTTGATCAATATTTTCTTGGAGCTGCATGAATAGCTCAAGGTAGGCGAGTTAGATTCCCAGGCGATCATTCTTGACAAATGCAAATGGTGATCTATTGTTTGGAAATCTAATGAAAAACTGAGCTGTATATGGCTGGTTTTAGTTTCCCTTCTCTGTAGTGGTGGGATGTGCGCAGACTTTCTACCTCACCATGCACAATGCAGGACCATTGTTGTCTTGCTAGTCACCATAACCTTCATGGTTGTTCCTCTATGTGATGAGGTGAAAGGAATAACTGGAAGCATACTGCATTAGCGGAGGCCCTTTATATTCCCCACCATCAGACCTGAAATTTTTAGATGGTGGTGACATTACTGCAGCTTCTATCAACGAATTGTATTCATTTTCAAATAATTATTTTTGGTTTCAATAACTTTTAAAAAATTTTTTGTAAATTTCACAACATGAAAAATGATTGCACCAAGAAATGTAACAACCTGTAACAAAAAAAATAAAAAAAAATATTAAACAGGTAAAGCAATCATTAACATCACACCATACCAAACAACATATATCCATGAAACATAACTGAAGAGTACTACAACAATAATATAAACTGTCATAATAACTGTCATGTATCCCCAAGCATAAGCATTGACCTGTTTTGTTTCTTTTAGATGTCACATTCATCCATGAAGGAAATAAAACCTTTTTGGATAACCTTGTAAACTTTGAAAAACTGGTAAGTTATTTTTGTTTTACTTAGATCCAGGTCTATATTTTATGCTGCTTTTTTATATGAATAGTCACCCCTCCTAACCGCCCTGGAACTGTCCGGGTTATGAAAAAGGACTTCACAACTAGAAAGAGTAGAATTTATTTAGAACTGAACTGATCACTGTGTGTGGTACCATAATTTTATGTACGACTGACAGTCATAATTTAAAGCCAATCAAATCCCAAATCTATTGAGCAGACGTTGATGCTGTGTACCTTATTACTTGATATTGTTTTCAGAACAATAGCCAGGAGGGCACTAAGTAATGGGACAAGTAGTCAGGGGAAGGGAAGCCAATTGGTGGAACTATTTAAATGTCATCTGTGGGATTTTCTGGTCAGAGATGGTCGAATTTTTTGACTAGCCGTCTTTGTGAAGCAATTGCAAAGCCTCTGAGCATGGTACCATCACCAAAACTGCTGGAGATGTAGAGAAGGATTGTGGGAACAAAGTTTTGCTATAGCATATGGAGTTTTTGCAAAAATCCAATGTCGATATTTCAACTTAATTGATACAAAACTATTTGTGTTTAGTGCAATACTTTCTTTTTTGTATTATACCCTGGAATATTCGCTACATCTCCAGCAGGTTTGGTGATGATACCATGCTCTAATCTCTAGTCATATTACCACACATTATAGGTTTTCTTTGTGTAAATCTCATTAACCGCCCTAGCGGTCAGGACGGCAGCATCGCGTCCAGCGCTGCTACTGCTACTATAGCTGCTGCCCAGCACACATCGGGGCTCCGGGAGTGCATACTCACAGTTCTGTGCTGTCCCGGTGTCCCCAATGTGACATGCTGGCTGGCAACATATCCTCCATCTCTTCTCTCCCCCCCCCCCCCCCCCCCCCCACATCGGGGAGGCGGCGGGAAATTCAAAAGTACAGTGCAGGAAAGCAGTTTTCTATGTAGAAAACTGATTTCAATGTGCTTCTATGTACTAAATCTCGCCAGAATAAAAAGTCTCTGGTGCCCATATGCAGTAACCCTCTCTATCTTGGTGTAATTTTACCACATCCATCACACCAGGTTAGAGAGGGTTAATTGCAAATGGGCACCAGAGACTTTATTTGGGCAAGATTTAGTACATAGCTGCATAGCTTTGCGCCCTGGTTTCTGGGTTTTCCCATTAAATTTATTTAAAAAAAAAAAATTATTTTACATAATTGTGTGTTTCAAACATTATTATAGTCAGGATGTCTATTAGACCCTTGTACAGACATATTTTGGGAAGTTACATGCCTACAACATAAAGAAAAATTTACCATTGAAGTCTATTGTGCACTTTTGGTATAGAAATCTGGACCTCAGCAGTGCGCTAGGGAGGTTTAATGTTGAACGTTATGGCAGAAATAACTCCTAAACTACCAGGACAAGTAGATGTTCTAGAAACTGATAGAAGATGCTCAGATCAGAAATACAATCTGATAAAGAGATACCATTACAATAAGTCCCACAATGTTATCTGTGAAGTTGTGAAGTAGTCATGTTCTTTCTTTCTTCCTTGCTGAGCGTGTTTATGTATCGGGTACACTGGTAGTAAACAAAGTATTTGTAGCCGCTGTCTGGCTGGTGAAATGTTTTAGTTGTGGCTAAGTGACATGTTGTTGTGATGTGGCTCATTAGTCTCCTGTACCCATGAATCACCCCCCACCTTGTGTTCTCCTTCTGTGCCACATCCAAGCTGCGGGGAGATTGATAATCAGCAAATCATTTCCTGCGTGCGCCGCTTTGGATTGTTGTGATTTTCAGAAGCGGTAAACAAGCTCCATGCCGTGTATATTTCCAGCGCTTCTGAAAGTCTACAAATAGGTTGTCAACATGTCTTTATCCACCATCAGCCTAGCCGAGAGCATTAGCCATTTCTGATGTATTGTGTCTCTTGTTTTCATTCTGCTCTGACAACTTTGTTCCTGAACAGGAAAAAAATTGACATTTAAGCTAAAGTGTGCATGTGAGTTGAGGTCCAGATGTGCCTGAACAATGAGGGTCGGGTTCACAGCGACTATAGGAGCGATGTTTCTTGGCATCCTCCACCTTGTGTTTTGTCTGATTTTATTTTTATGATTCACTTCTCCCTGTTGAAGTGCAGCGTTTCCTTAACCTCATTGAAGCGATGATGATTATCTGCTTCTGGCCTTTCTCTGTGATAAAAACATTAGATTTCTGAGTCACGGTCATGTGGACTGCTGTTGGTGTTCTTAAACCTGTACATTAATAGGCACACTTCATATGTGTACTGGAATTAGTGGAGTATCATGAGGCGACCTGCTTCTAAACCAGTGACCGGTGCTAGATGGCTGACTTTGTATAGCCAGAAGTCAATTGTGTCCAGATTGCTCTTTGACTGTTTGTTGGATTGGATTTCCGTATGTGCTGTGCAGCTGAATATGTAGATATATGTAGACTGGTATAAAGTGGTCAACAAGCATGACTTGGCAGCTCACTATTTGACAACCTCCCCAAGAGAGGAATATGCTATGTGACATCATGGCCATATTAATAAAGCGCTCTACCCCCTGATAAGTACCTTATTCATAAGGCCCATTTTACACATTATCCTGTTAAACGAGCATACAAATACAATATTTTATTTCTTTCTTGCTATGCAAATCCAGCTAATCTGATCTGGTTACTGGAGTTTGAGAGTAAAGAACCCATTGCATACTTCATTGATATACTATACTTTTGATATACATACCATATATATACATATATATGTGTATAAATATATATATACATACATTATAGAAAAAACTATTAAAATATATAAATATATATGCACAAGTATATATGGTATATATAAATAAAAACGTGAACTTTAAGCTTACATAAAATCAGTTACTATGCCCACTAGTGACGAAATAATATGTCCATCACCAAAACATTATAACCCATCTATACCCCATCAGCCTACCAAAAACAAGCTTGATGGGTACTAAAATACTGGCTGTTTCCTAATCCATGGAACAAAACCAGTGACCATGGTAAGAGCCCAGTATTGAACTTAATACTAGTGGCTGCCATCAACCAGCACTTCACTTGCCAATAAAATGTATTAACCACCTTCTAAACTTGGGCACTGTCAGAGACCCTCAAAGCTGTGACAATAACATAGGCAGCGCGGTTAGCACTCTGCAGCGCCAGTGTTCTAGGTTCAAATCCCGTCCAGAGCACTATCTGCAAGGAGTTTGTATGTTCTCCCTGTGTCTGTGTGGGTTTCCTCTGAGTGCTCCGGTTTCCTCCTTCACTCCAAAGGCATGCAGTATGTTAATTGGCTTCCCCAAAATAAAGATTCACCTCTATTAGTTACATGTGACCTAGGACATGATATGAGTTAGTTACAGATACATGACTACGGTAGGGATATTAGATTGTGATCTCCTCTGAGAGACCGTTAGTGATGTGACTACATGTCTTCTGTAAAGCCTTGCGTAATATGCCAGCACTATATAAATACAAGATAATAATAACAACATTAAACCAATAAAAGTAGTCCCTGCCATCTAGGAAAACCCCTTAAAATTGTTAATAACAAGGAAGGAAGGGTGGGACATTCTTAGAGGAAAAGAGGCCCACCCCCTTCTGGGTCGGTCTCTTAAGGAGCCAACAACCTGTGACATGTCACTTCCGACAAGGTCTTCTGCAGACCTCCCGCCCACACCAGTGAGTGGTGACGGGCTTACATGAACCTGACATTTTTGTTTTATTTCTATCGAATCTTCTCTCAGGAGTTTAAAAAGGTTTCACCATGATTAGCAGTCACAAAAAGTCAAATAAATTCGTAATCTTGCTGACACTGTAGGAGAAATGAACAAGACTTGCAGGTATGGAGTCATATCAGGATGTATATGTGTTCCTACATGACAACACTGATAAATGCACTGAGAATCTCAACCACGGGTCACATGTATATGTGTAATGACCAAATTAACTTAATTGACATTAGAAGAGGAAGTAATAGCTAAAAGCTGGTTATTACCCCCACCTAGTACTCAGCAAAGGCAATAATCATGATGTCCCACTAATAGGAGCAGAGGATGTGGACATTGGCAGAGATCATGAATGGCAGTATGATTGGAGCTGCTTAGTGCCAGAGAGAATTATCTTTTTCCAGCACATGGCCTCTTATCCGGTGTAATCCCTATAGTTTTCCAAGTAACACCCATTGCCCAGCATTATGTTCAGTTTATGGACACACCGCGCTGCCCATATGACTCTGCGCATTGTTCCACTTCTGCAGCTGTGTGGGCCAGATAAAGTGTGCGGGTGCATGAATTAGTACTTTTTATAGTAAACGGCTTTGCGCTAAATACTCTTTTTTTGGCTAGCTCTGCATTTATTCCTCTTGAACACTCAAGAAGTTCTAATAATACAGGGGGCAGCATTAGGGTGCATTTTGGCAAAGGTGACTTTAATGGGATCTAAGTGGTTAATAACACAGACAGTAAGCCACTTTACTCCCTGACTTCTGGTCTGGGAATAGAAAATGTGATTTATACAAAGACTGGAATAATTATGGTAATTTCTTTGCAAAATACTTTATTCTTAAGTGACAGAGATAGGTTAATCCATGAGAAAGAGAAAATCTCATTTATTTCAAGAACTTTGGAAGAGAAGGCAGGCGAGGGATTTATGTTACAGAAATTCTGTCTGGTCCCATGCTGACGGGTTCTTTTTTTTCAGCATATGATAGCAGATACAGTCCGATCACTGCGATACTGCCGCAACAACCAATTTGGTAAGTGGTTTTCTTTGCCTAATTGTGTATGACAAGTAAACAAGGTATTATTGTTATTACTAATAATTATCCCAAAATGTCAATTCGGTGCACCAGCATACATTACTTGTGTCAAATCACAAAACCCAGTGTCTCAGATGTTACATTTAAAGCAGGGACAGACGTGAAGATATGGGCCAGATAGATGGCCGCTTCGAGCGCCGTGCACGCTCACGGCCATCTATCTGGCCCATATCATATGTGGCCATCACTGTTTTCGAGCAGGACAAATCAATCCCGCTTGAAAATAGCCATATCGGACATGACCATAAATATGGCCGATGTTCTTAGCTTTGCATAGAGACCGCGGGTCTTCAGGCAAAGCTTCAGCTGAGCTGGGGAGAGCAGAGCTGTCTCCCCGACTCCGCCGATATCTGACAGCAGCGGGATGACGTCATCCCGCTGCTGCAGGGAACATCGGATGCCTCAAATATCGAGCCGTCTGTACCCTGCTTAACTGTCCCCGCTGATCAAGGATCTCAGCAGTAGATCTGACAGTGATAGGTTCCTTGTTACTTGTCCCCCCTCTGCTCACAGTGGTTGGATCTGTCAGCCCCCTACATCATTACTGTGTCCTGTAGTGACATAAGCGCTGACAGAAGGAACTACAGCACTCGTCAGGGGACCAGGGAGTTTTGAATTCTGCAGGATAGTCAGCAAGCAGGTAATCTTCACTACTGAAGAGATCGGAGTTGGAGACAATGAAACATTGTTTTTTCAGTTATTTTATTTGAATCATAACTGAAACAACTTTGATGCTTTCAGCTTTAATTCAGTGGTTTGAACATAAAGATTGCATGGAAACTAAAGTCTTCCTCTTACACAAATAGTAGAGTGTTGTACAATGTTGGCCATCAATGCATACAGCAGGGTTTCCCAAACTTTCCCTGCAGGGCCCCCCTTTTCTAGATAGGAACATTTCCCCCCATTGAATTGACAACGTTTCAGTTTAAGGGCCATTTTACATTAGCCCCCTAGCTGCAACAACCAGTGGAATACAGAAAGTCTTATGGCTTATTAAGTCTGAAGAAAGAATCTGAGAAGGATTGCCTTTTCAACTCATTTAGTTTAGCCAAGGGGATCACTTGAACTCCAAACTCTCTCTATTTATACACAGAATACTTGACACGGCAGTAAATACTTAGTGCGCTGCCATGACGAACGGTCAGGAAAATTACGTAAGGTTTTTCTTCAACCTGTTAAGGCTAGGTTTCCATGGGGTCATGTAAGGCATGTGTTACAGATGGAGGGACCTTTCTACCCATCCATCGTGTCCTTCTCGATCCCCGGAAGTGATGATTGTGGGAGACCGGAAGTGATGTTGGGCAAGTCTTTAAAGAGAAAACTGTCCGTTACCAGCAGATACCCATTCAATGCATTCTTTATGTGCGCGTCAGAGGGCTCAATTAATATAATAGGTTGGCACGTCAAACACAGTGATTTTGACGCCATGGAAACATAGGCTTAAAGCTGAAATTCTGCAGTTCAACTGCATCTGAGTTGATTCATTTAAAATGCATTGTGGTCATTTACAGAACCACAATTAGACAAAAATTGCCTCTGTCCAAATATTTATAGATCTAACTTCATTTGCTTGTTAAATATGCAGATTTTTGCTTTCTGCAATCTAGCGTTCCTCCCTCTGGTGGTTTGTCTACAAACCTCATACCACATTAATATGACCGAAACACAATTGTGTAATATTATGAAAATGGTTTGTAAAAATATAACATGATTAGGATAATTAGCCTCTTCAGCTTTACAGGCTTTTCGCGACGCCACCTTCATTAACATAGAGGTCTATGTTTACACTCCAAGCTTTACTTGCCACTGGTATTCCGCTCTCCATGCAGCTTTGTTTATGTGAATGATCAGATTGCCCCGACATTGTAATCCATTACTGCGGAGATGGGTACTTCCTATGATCTCTATATGTGCCTGGAGCCTTAGCATGGAACCAGCTTCTTTGTCATCATAGTGTCAAATGCAATAAATTTACAGTATTGTATTCACTTATCCATTCTAGTTTTTATTTACACGCAGAAAGACTTTAATTCACCTGACCGATCACTAGTGCATTATTATTGGTAATTTACGATGTCCTATAAACAGCGACCATAATATTATAGGGGGTTTCTCAGCAATGTCACTGCACTAGAATACGTAGACACACATTACAAATGACAAATCTTGTCAACCCAAACCCAGAAATTGTTGAGAAAACATATTCCTTATCTGACTGATACACCAGCCGCTGTGTAGTTTTCATTGTGTCCTATTGTCATTCCATTATTAAACTGATCATAGCAGAAATGAGCTGTTCCTAATGACAAAGCCCATCAGACACACTAGACACTCAGAAAACTATTTTTATTATTGGCATTGTAACTGTGTCTATAAAAATAGTGCTGAAACAGACTGAGCGCCGTGTGCTCACCCCATAGAGAGTCTCATTACTCATCTGCAGCTCTGGGGATGGGATAGACGGAGAGATGACGGCAAATGAGGAAAGAAGCCCCGAGGCATAATATCAGCAGTGTGAATTGTATAAAGACATTAGCCTAATCTGCCACGTCTTTTCTAAGACTTTGTTGACCATTTGGATACTCAGGGGATTCAAGTCATTGGTATCTGCTGCTGTTATTCAGCAATTGTGTTAAAACACCTAACAAAAGGAGAAATGACCTGTGATCCTGATGCCTATTATATGTCCGATTGTTGTACAAAGATGGAAGGAGGCCCCGTTCATTAATATCTCTTCTATTGCAGCAGAAGAGGCACATTTCATTCTTGACTAAACCCCAAAAAAGCCAATCATCACCCTTTAGAAAGACTCTCGTAATATTGTATTTAGTTGATCCGCTTGTAAAAACAAAGGTAATTAAAGCAACGAATACATGTGAATAGAACGGCAGTCATGCTAGAAATTGCTGAAATCACCTTCCCACAAGACAGGACTTCAGCGCAAACTCACAGGAGCCATTTAGCTTCATTGTTTTCTTACGGGAGTAATATCTTTGTTGCTTCTTTATAAAGTAAACATGTTCCTTGTAATTTGTACATATGGGTAGTGATGAGCAGCATAGGTCATATTCAAGAATTTGTGATTTCCAGCCATTATTACCTTAATTGTGCAAATTGGCACTTGTACATGCGCATATTGCGATGGCAATGCATGGTAGTTCTGCGTACTGAACTACCTTAAATATTCACAATTAGAAAATACAGCACTATATGCGAGATCTTTGCAAATTCTTAAAATGCTGATATTCACAATAAACATTAGCGATTATTGTCAATCAACTAATTTGTGAGCTCCTCTGAGAGACAGTTAGTCATATGACTATATATCCCAGGTGCCCAACCTGTGGCCCGGGAGCCGCATGCGGCCCTTTGGGCGTTCTTCGGCAGCCCCCCTCAGTCCTCCCCTTGTGGGCCCCCAAAACCTGTTATTGCTTAGGACATAGGACCTCACCTGTCCCCACTGACAGGTTCCTTACCCAGCAACCCAGCAAGAGAAGGAGAAGTAATAAACGTACATGATAGGCGTATGTAAAAGCCGATCGGCAACCCAGATGGTGCCTGAGCAAGTCCCTCCTCTTCTCTAATGTTGGCAGGGGATCAGTGGACTGGGCCTATGCTCCCACTTTCCACCAATGAATAATATATATTGTAGCACTCAACCTGAGAATAGGTGCATAGACTTTTGAACCCTTAAAGATATCTGAGGCACATACATAAGCTTAAAGTATAATTTAAAACAAGTTTTGTTATTTAAAATAATTAATGTCTTCTTGCTATACCTGCTGTAATATGCTTATACAAGTCTGTATGGATGGAAAATGTTATGTGATGCTGAGGGCCGCACTTGTGGCATTTCATATCAACTCAGTTGCCCACCACTGCTATATATGCTCTGTAAAGTGCTGCGTAATATGTCGGCGGTAAAAAAATACAAGATAATGATAACACTTCATATGGGTACACACGTCAGTTCTGTAATCAGAAACTGGCAGGACTGGCAAAAGATATTGGAAATAGTTCTAGAACCAACTATGTTAAAGGATATTCAATTCATGAATGGGAAGACCCTGACCACCTTCACTCAGTTACAATTATATAAAACCCAACCATTCAGCGACAGCTTATACCAAAGGGAACCAACACATCTGTATAGCCAGACATTGTGTGAGAGTCTCAAGGAAAAAATTTTCATTCACGCCAGAATTCTGTATCATTGATTTATATCACATACAAACTTTATATAAACATGAATGTATCTGTACTTTACATTTTCTTGTTCTCTTTTTAAAGCCAATGATGTGCCGCCGAAGGAACGCCAGGAGGCCCGCTTCTACACACATAACCTGCTTGTGATTGACAACCAACAGACTCTGTTTGAGCTATCTCACAGGATGGAGCCACGAGTGTAGACACAGCCCCGTCTGGACTGAATGACCGCTGATGCCAAGCATGTAGCTTTACAAAGAAAATATTTTTACTGAGTTTTATCAGTAATGAACAGGAGAACACAGCCAAGTATGGAACAGCCCATGACCACCACCCCAGAACAGAAGTGCTAGACTGAAAACTCACTGATCTCTTTCATGCATAAAGACTGACCTTACTGATCTACCCAGCAGCTGGTAGACTATGTGCACTGTGCGGCTGGTCCCCGATGAGAGCAATCGCCTACATCTGACTCCTTGGGACCTACACAGCTACATCTCCAACATAGCATGCGTTCTATGACTGGGGCACCATGTTTCCTAGTATGCATTGCAGAATGTGATATCATATACCAGGATAGGCTTGTTGCCTAGTTGACAACATTTCTTTGCCTTATATTAATAGTTAAGGGCCTGGCATATCAGTGTCATCACTATGAACCCAACCCAACCAATCGCACCAAGTATTTCAGGATAGGCCTGAGTCTGATTGGTAGCTGGCTGAAAGTAACATCATTGGTTACCATTGACATTATGGTAGGAAAAGATTACAGGCTCTTTGCTGTATTACTGGAAGTAACATAATCATGCATACTGCAAATCTGGCTTTCCTCTATCAGTATTACAGCGGAACGAAATGATATTTTGACTTAAGCTTACATCAGGTGCTCAAACTGCACTTGTTTGTCTCAAGTTTGCTCAGCTGCTATATTGTCCAAAATAAATTCTGGGATCCCATGACGTTTTCCCTCCAGGCTCTAAACCCAAGACACCGGTGCTTGTCATGAATGACTTGTACCTGTTGGTGGTTATGATTGGTTGGACTGGGGTTCTACCTACATTCCTGGGCTGTAAGAGACTCGGACATTTGAGGAAATGACACTTCTGGCTTCTCTGGTTTATGGCATTAGATGTTATAAAAGGCTTATTGCTCAGTTAGTGATGGGCAAGCCAAATGTTTGTTGTTTATGACCATATTCACGTAACTTGCAGGAATGATGTCACACAAGTCTATAAGGCCATGTTCTGTATTAGACCAGGAAGGTCTGGAGGTGCTTCTCTAGAAAAGTCTCCCATGTACCGCTATCCAAGGCCAACAAGGAGGATAGATCTATGTCACGGATCCTGATATTGGGCAGTAGGAGCACAGATTGTGGCTGGAGAAAGGAAAATCTAAGAAAAAAAAGCTTATTTCATGTTTATTGAACATTCAATAAAACGTTGAATGTAACATGGTTATAAAATATGAGTTTCTGTGTCTAAACAGAGAGAAAAACAATGTCCTGCTCACTTATTCTGCCCGCAAGTATGTATGAAGCTCTATTTTTATGTGGCTATAAAAGTCATATTTGTACACAGTAAAGCAGATGGCTTATGCATTATGGGAACAGCGGGTGTTGCATTCCATGAGGTTCCCCATTGGCTCACACAGAACAATGGAGTCTCCGGCAGGATTGCATTGAAGTACATTGTGTTACACCAACATGGAAACAATTTCAGCATTTACAAAAATAAAGTGTCTGCTGCTTCCTAAGGCTCGGTGACTGTGCCCGGGCCGACTACCTTTGGCTGTCATTACCAGTCTGTATTTCATTTTGGTAGATGTTACGTTTTATACAATACGGGATATACTCGTATGTTTCATGTACTTGGCATCCAGTCTTGTCAATGGTCAGCGCCACAGAAAGTGTGTTTTGTACCAGCTAGCTATACTAGGGATTGGTAATCTCATGATGGCATCTACCAGGTCCATGTGACCTCTTTTGGTATAATTTGGTAAAAGAGGGATCTAGAGTTCTCTGCACGGCCACCTTATAGTAAAGCTCAAATCAAAGAACAAAATAGGTGACCCACAAACAATACACCTGTTAGGGAGGAGAGTCGTACTCTTGTAGTATATACATTCTTCTTCCTAAATATGGTTATTATGAATAAGAGGAATCTGCTACATGCAACAGGACAGATATTACATCAGAAACGTCACCCGTCAGATGTACACACTACTAAAGAGAACACAAGAGGGTGCTGATATCCAGAAATGTTTATGCTGGTCCCCCATGGAAGCTGCATGCATGGCAGACACAATGGTGTATACCAGTGGTTCCCAAACTGGGGGGGGGGGGGGGGGGGGCACTGGTCCTCATTCTTAACATGTGTTTGAATAGGGAGGGGGGAGCTCAACACTGTTCCTAAATAGAAGAGGGGAACTCTGCAAGGAAAGTTTGGGAACCACTGGTGTATACTGCTAGATTGTTTAATCAGAATATGAGGATGGAGGCTGAGAGGGGGGCAGAAGGTTTTACACCTTATAGGTGTACTATAACATGAACCCAGGATCATCCTAAGCATCCCAAAGCACAAGCATCCCCGATGGTGGCACTCCAGTGTACCCTGTTCGTAGTACATCCACCATGCTTTATGGGACATGCTGACGGACTTATATATATATTTACATCCTGCGGTGACCAGCAGCAGCACCTACAAAGTAATCCAGGTCAGCGGTGCACTTGTGGCAGCTTTGTGCAGGGTGTACCGCTCATTCATGATGTTTGAAACATAGATTTACCATTAAACCCCCATGAATGCTTACTATCTACCTAGGCCATTTGATACCTGCTTTTTTAAAGTTGTTAGTGATTGCATAGTTCTTGCCAGATTCACACGCTTAGAGGTGTCCTGGCACAATGAGTACTATCCGATTATATCAAGTGTAATGCTTTTATCTTGTAATATAAAAAGCACTTTGATTATGACGCACTTAACAGACTGCCTATTGCCGCCCCTCAGACGCCCTTCTATTTTAGCTTCCTGTCGGTTTGAGGGTTAATTTATCACTGCTGCTAATGCAAATGCAACACTATGAGGGCACTGACGCCGTTGCCAATTATTTAATATCGCAGTATTTTTATTACAAATACTGTATTTCCTAATGTTCTGCTGTTAGGTATATTGTATATAATGATGAGAGACCCTTTGTAGCCCTAGCGGGAGTTCTCCTGAGGCTGTTACATGTATATAGGCGGGCGATGCTTCATTTACTGCGCTCACTTGGTTTTTTCTTTTGTGCATGTTAAGCTGTGTGCATTTGTAAGGCATTTAAAGGAGCGACGCCAAAGAGGACATAAATATGTGACACTTTGTACACACAGTATATTTGTGTACGCGTCTGGTAACTCTGAACTCAGATTGGCTTTTAATTCTACATAATAATAGTTACATAAAAGGTCATTGTTTTTTTTGGGGGGGTGAATTCTGTCGTGTGGGAAATTTACTAATTGTTTTGTTTTATTAAATGTGAATTTAGCACCTTTAAATGCCATTGTGTCAGCAACATTTCTTGTATATAGTATAGAGATATCATGCGCTCCATCCTGGGGCTGATCTTCAGTATGGCAGTGCAGTGCAGCTAACCCTATTCCAGTTGTGGTGCATTCACTTGTTGGTGACTAGACTCTCAACTTGTTTAGTTTACAATGATTTCCAAATTAATTAGGATCCAATTATTGGATTCTCAGTTACATATAACGAAGTTACATATAACCCAACACTGTGTTAGTAAGCTTACAGTCTGGCAACTCCCATTGAATTATACGTTGCATTCCATATTAACCTTCAGAGATGACCTGTAAAAATATATCACTTTATCACATATGTTGGGCTTCTATAGGACTATACGTTGACATACAATGATAAGAGACCGTAATTTATACCACCTACATTTAGTCATTTCATGGTCCTTAACCTCCTGAGCCATCTCCCCAAGTAATCTCGGGTTGAGTTTTATCGATCATGAAACTCAACAGAGATAAATGCGGAGAAACTTGCCTGTCTGTCGGATTCCCCCAGCAATTCTCTGCATCGGCATACATGGCGAAGCTTCTGGGTCCGCCCCAGATCACGTCACCGGTGACGCTAAAGGGGTGGGGGGTAGGTGGCGCCATAGTTTTCCATATAATGCAATCCCCGCACTATTCCGCCATCACCAGTGGCACCGTAATCATGCAGGGAATATCCAAGTGAGCTGGAAATCACAGCAGCATTTTATATGTTCCACCGCGAGGGCTATACAATGTGCTGACATCAGTTTACTCTGTTAGGGCCATGTCAAGGCCCCTTAACCTCCCTGGGGCTTTGCCTGAACCCAGCTCAAGATGGGTCTTATCCTCGGCGAGCTATGTTAAGGAGGCGGCGTGGGTTTTCTGCCCCACGTTTACACCAAATTTGTATAGGGGAGGAGGGAGGGCAGGGAGTACTGTGTACTCTCCTTTTATTGCCCGCACCACCAGGGAGGTTATATCAATGAGCTGATGTATGACTATATGACTGATGTATATAGTCATATAAGGACATCATCATATGTCAAGCTTTCATTGTGCACCGCGTCAGCATAAGCACCAAGGAGGCTCGGACCCACAGATTGGGGGCTATGGTGGGCTGTGTAGACAGCCCTGTCATAGCCCATTGCTGTTAATGGCCGGCCTGTGCACTGTGTAGACCTGTAGCATAGCCCTAGCATTAATCATTAGTCCCTTACCCTTACTCCTCTGTTTGCAATACTTTATACATCGATATAACAAGTATGGTCTACTGAGTAGTGACTTGGACTGCAATAGAGAACAATGTAATAGAAAAATTGGTCAGGACATTATACAACGTTTGGCCATTGATAAGGATTATTCTGGAAATCCCATTCACATGTATGTGGTTTATCCATGTATTTAGGACTCACATGTTATTATGACAAATATCTTTTTACCACTGTGGGAACTGGTGTTCCTGCTGAATTTTAGTCCCCAGTTCTAATCTTCTTCTGCAAAGCTTTCATTACACTGAGAGGACGGACACTATTCCCAGACACCGGCACACACTGCACTGCCGTCCTGTCCAGTTCTGCATAGATATCACGGTTGGTTTTCTGTACATTTTGTAGTAAAGATGACCCTGCCTCTTGCCATAGTGACTCCTGTAGAAACAAAGGGATCATTTCGGCTCCCAGGGTCCCCCTGTATGGTGGGCTTCATCTATGATATTAGACCTGGCGGACATGACGCAGCGCGGCTGCAGATTTCGCCAGGATCTCGGTTTACAGGCTGCCTTTGTTTTTCTACTGACATGCTTTATTGCGTCTGTATATAAAATGGTTTGTGTATTTATTAGAGCTTGTAAGCAATAATTTAAATGTAAAGTTGCCAAGCAATATGAGGACTTACCTTGTGCAAGCCACTGTAATATTATCTTGCATTTCAAATGTTTGGACATTTTTTAACCCCTTTTACGAATAAACTAGAATATCTGTATAAGCGCTGGTCTCCTAGTCTTTCTGTGTATGTACTAGTGCTCAACGTGTTTGTCATATGTATACTATACAGGCGATTCGTCCAAAAGTTCCTGTATTTCAGCAATTCAACTTAAAAGTTTAAACTAATATATATGAAATATACAGATTACATGCAGAGCGAGGTATTCCAAGCCATTGTTATAATTCTGATGATTATGGCTTACAGCTCATGAAAACCCCAAAATCTCTGAAAATGTTTATATTACACAAAATCAATAAAACAAGGCTTTTCATTTGAAAAATAATAATCATGCATCAGTACTTGTTTAGGGCCCCTCAATGCGCTGTAGCATGGATGCTATCAGCCTGAAGTACTGCTGAGGTGTTATGGAAGACCAGGATGCTTCAATAGCAGCCTTCAGCTCTTCTGCATTGTCTTATTTCTCTCATCTTTCTCTTGGTAATGCCTCAGAGATTCTCCATGGGGTTCAGTTCACGCAAGTTTGCTGGCCTATCCAGCACAGTAATCCCATGGTCATTGAACCAGGTTTTGTACTTTTGGCAGTGTGGGCAGGTGCCAGGTCCTGCTGGAAAATGAAGTCAGCATCTCCATAAAGCTTGTCTACAGAAGAAGGATAAAGTGTTCCAAAATCTCCTGGTAGATGGCTGCGGTGACTCCCGACTGAAGGGGACCAACACCAGCAGATGGCATGGGTCCCCAAATCATAACAGACAGGACCAAGCATCTTGGATTTTGTCCCTCTCCATTCTTCCTCCAGACTCTGGCTCCTTGGTTTCCGAATAAGATGCAAAATTTGTTCTCATCTATTGATTTGGTGTCATCTGCTGGTGCCTCAAGTGCCTGTCTACTGAGCCCTAAGAATGTTCACAAACACACAATCGTACTAATGCTAGCCATACACATGCCGATAAGCGGCCGATTTTTAATCTGACCAACGGGCGTGCGCTGTCGCCCCACTTCTCGGCCGGCCAGAGAACGGACATGTCCGATCTTCTCTGGCCGATGGGAGCCGATGCCATAAGCTGCAATGAAGCGGCGTCTTCATTGCAGCTTATGGCCGGCACACAAAGGGTGCCCCAGAATGCAACGGGAGGCCAACGTGATGACGCCATCACGTTAGCCTCCCGGAAAGAAATCGGGACTAGTCTGCTACACACATCAGTGTGTGTATGGCAGACTTCCAGCTTTGTTTAATCCTTAAGTGTCAATGGCAGGTCTGCTCATATATATGTATATAAAAGTATATAAAGACTTAAAGACTCGTGCACACAAACACACATGATTGTGGTGAATATCTACTATTTGTATAGCATTTGAATTAGTCATTCAGGGATCTGTTAGGGCAGAACACTTAAGGCCCCCACACACATACCCAGTGGGGGCCGACAGAGCAGGTCAGATAAGCTCTGGAAAGCAGCGTGATGACGTCATCACGCTCCTCTCCAGAGCTGACAGCATTGGCCGGCACCCTTTGCGTTAGCTTCAATGAAGATGCTGGTCTTCATTAAAACTAACGGCATCGGGCAGAAAATATCGGACATGTCCATTCTCTGGCCGGCCGAGCTGTGGGGCGACAGGGATCTGTGGACACCCCCTATCGACGGCCGATTTTGCCACCAACCGATGGCCGTAAGCGTGCACGCTCATCGGTCGCCGGCAAAATCGGTCGCCACTCTGTACATGTATGGCTAATTTTATTAACCAAGCTACTCAACACCCAGTTTTTACTAAAGGATGGACACTGCAGGATATAGTTTGTCCTCTCCCATCCCTCTTCATAGAATAGAATGAACGCTGATTGTACTGTGCTGCGCGCATAATGATTTTGATTAAGATGAGTATACACGGTTCGAGTAATGAAAAAAAAAAAGATTGTTCACATCGATCTGACTATATTTATTCCTTTTCATTATTTTATTAATTCATTATTTGGTTGTTTTATGTATTTTTTATTTAGCCCCAATTGCCGGAGGTTTAACCCTTTTGTAATGAATATAGGAGTCATTTCATTATTGCATATAAAAGTTTTTGTTTATTGGGCTTCATGGGCTAACATTACCTTTTTAAGTAAATAGAACAGAAAAATTGCCCAGCTTTACTCTCTCAGGACATCCACAGAGGAATGGTAAGTGGGGTATTAGATTATAAAACGGAATATTTACTATCGAAGATGGAAGAAACAGAACCGATATCTCTTCTGAACAGAGAACACCCAGGTTACATACGATTTCCTCATGGGAGAGTTTTAAATTTGCCAAAATTCCAAGTAAAATGGCAATCTTGGTTGTCAGGTATTGTTATGTAACTGCGTTACAGTCTGAAGTTTGCCAGAGAAAATGTAGACAGATACCAACATTTTAAGAATAATGTTCTTTGGTCAGATGAGCATAACATTAAATTATGGGGATACCAGCACATGTTTGCAGGACACCAAATACAACAATGGGGAAATTATCTCATACCATCTGTGAAGCATGGAGAGGTAGTCTGGAATTTGGGGATACTTTGCTGAAGAAGAACCTGTCCAGCTAATCATCATAGAACCCACCATGAGTTTTCCTGCTAGCGGCACATGTGATACCATAGGTAGGAGAGTTAAAGTAAAACTGGACCCCACAACCCAGCAAATTCCCAAAACAGATCAGTGAATGTACCAAGGACCGGCTGAAAACTAAGCAATAGTGTCCTAAAGTGGTCGAGTCAAGATCAGCCCAGACCTTAATCCCCCGAAAAAGGCCGCACATGCAAGAAACCTCTCAAACATCTCACAGCTAAAACAATTCTGCATTGAGGAGCAGAGTAAAGGCCCCCATACACCTAAAGATCTTTCAGGCCGACCGATGTGCATGCACATTCGCGGCAAAATCTGCAGCAGAACGCAGGTGCCAACTTTAGTGACAGATCCTTGTCGCCCCAAAGCTCAGTCGGCCAGAGAACGGGTATGTCCATAAATCTCTGGCCGATGCCATTAGTTTGAAGTAATGGCTGGCACACAAAAGGTGCCCAGCAATACTCTGAGCGAGTGCAGTGTGATGATGTCATAATGTTGCACTCAGTCGCTCATCTATCAGCCCCGGCTCATCAATGTCAGAGACTGGTTGATGGATACAAGAAGCATCTCACTGCAGTTATTGTTGTTTGCACCCTGTGGTTGTGGGTTCAGGGTCACATTTTTCCTCCACCAGGCAGTTGTCTATAGGGTTATCTTGACAATAATTGCAACTGTTGCACAGAGCTGTGTGATGGTGAGGAGCATCTGCCCTGTAACTGACTAAATGAATGTATGCATGAAAAAGCAATTTCCTCCTCTATCAGGGCCCCTTTCACACTAGCTGCACTGCAGTTGCAGTTTTTGCAGGCGCGATATCCTCCTGTGTAGCTGTGTACATTTAGTTGATCCTAGCTGCCCTGTGGTACTATACCACACCACAGATAGACACATCTAGTGTGAATGAGCTCTTAGACCACGGGTGGGCAAACCTTTTCACTCGTGGGCCACATTGGCTTCTTAAATTTGATAAAGGGGCCGGACCAAGATCCTGTAATGGCCGGCCCGCCATAGGAGGTGATGTGTAATAGGTGACATGTGACAGGGACGTTGTGATCTTGCACTTACAAAGTAATGCTCATTCATTGCAATGAGCAGATGTAATTCCTAGAGACTGTCTCTTGTCACCATGAGGATGTGGAGCGCTGAGCGGTGTAGCTGACCAACTCGACCAGGTTATTTTCGGAACTGCAGAACTGCCTATGCTCGGTCCTGTCATATACGGCTCACACATGCAGTAAAGCAATGCCCACACAGCTGGTAGGGGGAGAACGGTTAGAGGAGTATGTACAATCCTTCATCACCCAATGGCAGGGATAGATTGGATTTATAAGGGTGATGGAGATCTGGGGGACGAATAACAGAGTAGGCACATGTAGGGTAAAATCTGACAAGAGAAAAGTTGCACTACTATGATATGATACTGAGATACATATTGAGATATGTACGGAAATCTGAGGGTTCAAACGGTGTTGTGCTGTGAGAGTTATGCTAGCCATACACATGCCGATAAGCGGAC
>CM070036.1:111561385-111586340 GCA_036250615.1 Ptychadena robeensis
GGGGGGGGGGTTAAATAAAAACATGGTTCCATTCTAAATGCAAACAACAACATAGGGGGTGTTGGTCAGCTGTATTATTATCATAAAATAGATTTTAGAATGCAAGGAGTCACCGCCTATATAAAGCATTACGTATGTCTTACAGGGATAGCAAGAGGTGATGACAGTAAATGGGGGTAGAAGCAAAAACGACCAGAGTGGGGATTTCAGTAGGGAATGGAGAGCCACTAAACATAGACCTCCAAGCCACAGGAATGCTGTAATCTACATGGATTAATACCTAAATTTTAAAGTAGGCTAAATAAAGATTGCTCAGAGGTGTAATTTTTCATGTAACGTGGTTCAAAAGGATGAGGAGAAGAAAGGAAAAAAGCAACACACACTGTGTGCAGTAAAAGTATTTCTAATTCCTTTGGTATGGCACATCTGGATCTACAGACCCGTCATGGCCCACGATGTGCTACGTCATGTTAACACCACAGACCCCCAGGACAGTTGATGACATGAAACACATCCATTGCACGTCAACTGACACACCCAGTAAGCACCTGTAGTGTTTCGGGGGGATATTGTACCCATCATGCCCATAGGTTTTAAATGCTCTGAGCTTATTGCTGCTAAACCAGGGCACATCGCACTAACATCGCATATGGTGTGAGCGGAGTGGATCTCAGATATACCATAATCATCTGCTCTCCAAGTTACTATTAGCCTGTAGCATAAGAATGGACATTTTGCAGAGGTTATCCCCAAAAACAATGATTTGAGTGAAGGAGTGCAGATGGTGCTCATCAAACAAACACTTAGGTTTCTATTGTCTGAATACCTCAATATACAAGTATTGTATTGTAAGTGAGAATACAGCATGGGCAGGAATGATCTTTCTATGAATAGAGATGGTCGAATTTTTCGACTTGCTAACTTTGTGAGATGATTGCAAAGCCCCTGAAAATGGTATCATCACCAAAATTGCTGGAGATGTAGAGAAGGGTTGTGGGAACATTTAAAAAAAATATGTTTTGCTCTAGCACATGCAGTTTTTGCATAAATTAAGTTCAAAGTTAAAGTCGAAATTCCGATTTTCGAAATTTTTACTTGACTTTCAACTTAATTTGTGAAAAAACTTTTTGCGTTAGAGACATACTTTCTTTTTCTTTCTTCTCTACATCTCCAGCAAGTTTGGTGATGATACCATGTTCAGGGGCTTTGCAATTAAGTCGAAACCGTTGAAATGGTCAAATTTTTTAAAGAAAATTCGACCATCTCGATCTATGAATTCATATGGGAATCTTTATTGCAGTGACCAGTGATGTGGACAGATATGATAACAGTATTACAGAGAAATTTTCTGAAATAAAGGAAAATCTTGGACGTGGAGCCATGAAAGGGGAATGATGACCTCTCTTGAAAAAACTGGACACCTCCCCCCCTCTTTCATCGTGACGTGGTAAAAATGTAAAAGTACTTCTTAACCCGTCTAGTGCCGCCTGCATGTGCCACTGGTGGTCAGCCTTTTTCTAGGACACCTCATTACTGTAATACTAGCCTGATATGAACAAACTAGAACATTCCTAGAAACTCCATCTTTATGTGAGTACCGTTCTGTAAGAGGACAAAAACCCCTGGCGTGTTACATGGTTGTGTGTACCTTAACTTCTCAGCCTAGAGATAAGGTCTTATGGAAATGATTTAAAATGATGTGTATGTAGGAAAGTGGCAACAAAATAGGGATATAACATTAGGGATGGACCGAACTGTTCGCCGGAGAACAGTTCGGCCGCGAACTCGGCATGTTCGCCGATCCTCTTGCCGGCGGACAGTACGGGTGTTCGACCCGTACTGTTCGCCGGCCAGAAGAAGATCTAAATTCTTCCTCCGGCAGGATCAGAACCTGCGAGATCGTGCCGGAGGAAGAATCTTTTCACTACAAGACCGGGCATGCAGCCCGTCACATCCTGCGCCCGTAACCAGGAACTATGCGTTCCAGGTTGCGGTCCAAGTACCGGATGTGACGTCACTGACGTCACATCCGGTTTTTCCGATTCAAATTCCCCGCCTAGAGGCGGGGAATTTGAATGTGTCCGCGAACAGGGCGGACGGCGGACTTCTTTAGAAGTTCGACCCGCCCTGTTCGCGGACACTCCGGGCCGATGTTCGCCCATCTCTATATAACATGCTGTATGACATGTTACTAATGCCCTTCACTAGGACAGTACCAGGTTAGTTTGGGGATATTGTAAGACAAGATTAGCCTGAGACTGGCGTCACCTGTTATATACTAGATTTTGTCAAATAACTGATATTTGTGTGGGATGTTGGAGAAGCCTGATAAACAAATAAAGATGCTATTCTATGCAAATTAGGAAATATGGCGCTAACTGGCTTTTTTGTAACAGCTCCAAGCGGAAATTGTAAGCAGGTCATTATAATAACAGGAAAATTAATTTACAGGATTTGTATTGTCCTCAGATGCTGAACTAATGTAAAATATTTAAGTAATGGAGACATTGTCCATGTGTGTCATCACATTCTGTTATTTGATATCCAGTGGATGAAATATGTAGAGCAGCACATAGCAGAGATGAATGGGTATAAGTTAAGTCAGCTCTGGCTCCGTTCCATTTGGCCTCCACACTTTTGCAACCTATTTATCAAACACTATTAATGTAATGAGCCTGTAAGCCACCCAGCTCATTACAATAATAATACAGTTCATTGAACTCAGTGCTGGCATTCTGAGGATAAAGATAGATACACGGCTCTGTTACAGTTCTCCAAGGCTGCCAAGAACCTACAGGACCCAGACATTGATTTTCACATCACTCCTTACTGTTTAACATGTCTTAGACAGCATTTAGAAAACAACGCAATCCTAATCCAAGAGTGACATTACGTTTTTTAAAAGGACAGCATAAAGGCCCCAACACACGTAATGAGCCGCAGCCGGTTTTCCCGCCGACCGGTGTGTGTGCACGCTTGTGGCTGTCGGTCGGTGACAAAATCGGCCCACATGGACAGATCTATGTCTGTAAATCTCTGGCCGATGCCATTAGTTTTAATAGGTACTGGCGTCCCCATTCAAACTAACAGCCGGCACACAAGGGTGCGTGTACGTGTAGGTTTAGTAATTCCATTGTAAATGTGTATAGCTTTGAATTAAAAAAAAAACATCTCTATTGTGAATTAAAAATTCTGGGCAATAAAACTTCAGCTGGCAAAAAGGATATAGATTCACACTATATATACTTTGGAAACCCAAAAGAGCGGTGGGGACAAGGAGGTCTTCACACTGGCGGCTGTCTGCAGAAAACAACAGGATGAGGTGTACATAAAACCTGTCCCACTGCACAACGACAGAAAGAAGCAGGGCCGTTCTTCATCACAAGAAGTATAATCAGGGGTGCACATAACGTTAGCTACTGAGCTACTCAGATGAGTACCAGGTGATTGTGTGTGGTACTCGCCCCATATGTAGGGTTTTTTCTCATTTGTTTATTGAAAACTATTACATGACAGAAACGTTTGCATATACAGAGAAAGAAAATAAATGACATATATAAGAAAAAATTTTAAAACATAGAAAAAAAAAATACAAAAACGTAAAAAGGACAAAACACATAAGGGCAAACTCAGACATATCTCAAGAGGACCAGCCCAGCCACACGAGTGAAGGGGTGCTTAAAGATTATGCAACACACAGACATAACAGATGACTTGCATGGGCATGTAGTACCAGCGGCCACCAGCAGATGCCGCACTCTTAACATATACCACAATCAGTGCTGGTCCCAGCCGGTCTTTACCAATCTAATGTGTACCAGACCCTACCGGAATGCACAATTCATTGTCAGGAGCTGAGGCGGGTATGCATCCGGGGTGAGACAGCACATGAAAAAATAGTCCTATATTACCTGCTGCCTCCCACTCCAACCTCATAGATGAGGTGGGGTGGCGAGGGGGTTGTGGTCACAATGGAGGGTTTACAGGCATGCTAGGAGCTAATGCTTTGAAGCTAACAAGAGGAGCCGATGCCTGTCGAGCAAAGCCAAATCTTCAGCCATTCCTGCTAAGCTCTGTTGGAAATCCATTCGGCAGGGGCAGAACTTTATTTATAAAGGCACACAGAACATTGGCTCATAATACCGGCTCGTTCACAAACGACACATCAGACTAGGATCGTACCATTATGTGAAAGAAGGAAGGGGGGCAGATGCTCCGAAGACAGCGGTAGGTACACAGAGCGACACTGTCGCTGCGACAGATGAGGAGCCAGATTTAAATCTAAGTGCATCATGAAGAATAAAAAAAGAGTGAAGAAATTAGGGAAAGATGGAAAAAGAAGCAGCATCTGGCTGCATTTCAGTGATATTGGAGACTGCAAAGCTAAGAGTGTAGTGACATGGACCTGCAAAGTTTGGGTAGTGTCCCCTTTAAGGTTATGGACCTTGATGCCCTGGGGCCCCCAGGCTACTTAAAGGGAGAACAGAAGCTCAGTGGTGAAAGAGCCTGTTGGAGTCAGAGTAACTGGGCACACTATTCACTCAGAGGCCTACTATCCACCACAGTCTAGTCTGGCGTGCTGACAGCCGGGGAGCGCAATAGCACACAACTGCTACTTAAGCACCAGTTATGGGCAGCCAGCTGTGTTCTTGCCACTCACCCATGCCAGGTTTTCAGTAGAGTGGCTCCCGATCCCCTTCCTGTGGAACCGACCTTGTTGCTAGTGATGAGCGGCATAGGCAATATGCGAATTCGCTATATTTTGCCAATAATTCTACAAATTTTTGATTCTATATTCGCGAATATCGCAATGGCCTCGTAATTACCTTTCAAATGAATGGTCACATGTGCTATGTATATTCACAATCCATGCCCATAAGCATCCCAATGCGAATATTCAAAATTGCGAATATCCGCCGCCATATTCGTAAAGTTTGCGAATTCTCAAATAGCCGATATTCACCAAATAAATTCGAAATTCAAATATTCTAGCTCAACACTACTTGTTGCCAGTGGAATTCCTTTTGATTCCAAGGTCCTGCAAAACTGCTATATCCATTGCCAGGACACGCAAGTACTCACCATTGCTGACCTACTTACCCTGGCTCCACCTGGGTGCACTCATTTGAACAATCGCGGTTCCCTAACAAGCGAGTTAACCCAAACCTGTTCTATGCCTGAGATTGTTTATTGTTGTGCAAATTAGTTGTTGCTGCCAAAACCCCATTGGGTCTCGCCATGGCCGCCATCAGGGAGGGACAGGGGGCACTCACGCCCCAGGCCCGACCATCTAGGGGGGCCCAGAGGTCTGACCCATGCTCCCCATACTGCATTAAAGCCTGCATAAAGAGACTCGCAGCATTCTTCTCGGTCCCCTTCTCCTCCTCCCGATGTGGGTGTGAAAGTAGGTTCTGTGCTGCTACCCTGATGACAAGTGTGCTCACTAGTGCCATTGTGGCTGAAATTGGTATTGCAGGGAGATTAAGATTAAAGCTGGAACTGTTAAAGTTACATTTTTTAGATTGACAATATTCAGTTTTTGCCATTGCCATTTTTCAGCTTTTACCGATAAATGTATACAATTTAACTCTTAAATGACCGTCACTTAAATAACCGCAGGGAAACATTAGTTGCTATGAAAGGTTGCAGATAGTGTTGTAAAATTGGGAATGTAAAATACTAATCCAAAAAAGGGTGTTGGAGTTTTGGGGGTTGAAAGTCAGGGTGTAGGCATAGGTAAGGCCCTAGCTCCATGTCCGCTAAAATCCCTGCGTTGACACAAAGATTTTGTCACAATGCTCAACGTACCCATTGACGGCAATGGGGCTATGACAGGGCTGTCTGCACAGCCCATCAGAGCCCCGGAACCACTGGTCCAGGGGCTGGTGGAGGCTTGACGGAAGCCAGCAGATCCAATAGCGGATGTAAAGTACAATCTGAACAGATAAAAAAAACTGTTTGACTACTGAAGTATAAGATCTGGAGGTTTTAACATTACTGGGGGTAACATTTGACCCAAAGCCAGCTGCTGACCTGTGGATAGAGGCAGCTAATCGCAGGCTCAATTAGGAACAGGGAGGTCCATCTGCAGCAGAATCTACCATGCAGGAGGCTGACGCAGAGAAAAGTGAGGGAGACAGTGAGGAAGACCACCCTACATTTGGGGTGCATACCAAACACCATGCATACCAATCTCTTGGTACTCATCAGAGTAGCTTACTAAAAAAGTTTTGTGCACCCCTATGTAGGCATTCTCTGGAGCCCTCAGGCCGGGTGGGGGGGGGGGTGCTAGTGGTAGGGGGCCCTGAAAAATGACCTATAATGGGGCCCTGAAATTTCTGATGGCAGCACTGGGTCTCGCTGAACCACCCATCAGTGCAAGTGGAGGAGAGTCTGCTCTCTCTCCTGCCATTCAATGACCCTGGAATAGAGCCAAATACGTCTGCTTGTCTTACCAAAAAACGCAGGTACAACACAGTCTTCCGTTCAAACCAAAATAAGCACATTTATTCCAGAACAAATGATGCCAAATGTGTCATTTTATGATTTTAGCTGCTGGATATATCTACCAGGTTATAAAATATTTAGATCATTGATACTTTGGATAGAACAGAGAGAAAATATACAAACAATACTGATAAGAGGTCTACGTTTTTTACAAGTGGCATTGCTAGATGTACATCTCTAGCTTATAGAAAAAAAAACCACGAACCTTAATTACTAGTGATGGGTAAACATCGGCCATGCCCGTTCTCGAACAGGTGGATCGGACTTTTAGAAAAGTCTGACGTCCACCTGTTTGTGGGGAATTTGAATCAGAAAAAACAGAAGTTAATTCCGTTACATAGAACGCACAGTTCCTTAGTCCAAATACCCGACGTGACAACACTGATGTAACTCCGGTACCTGGGACGCACAATTCCTTATTCCAATTACCGGACTTGACGTCACTTTTGTTTTTTAAAGTGGAAAAAAAATCTTCCCCTTCCTATTTATTATTCTTCCGCCGAATAATAAACAAATTCTAGCCGGTGAACGGGGCGGATTGAACACTTGCACTGTTCGCCATGAGAAGAAAAGACATTCCATGTTTGCGGCCGAACTGTCCATCTTGTGAATAGTATGGCTACCACTATTAACCTCCCTAGCGATATGCCCGAACCCAGTTTGGGCAAAGGGACCCAGCAACTATCGATACGCCCGAACTGGGTTCGGGCACAGCATGGGAGCTCACCTGGTCCGGCTGCCGTCGCGATCCTTCTCCTCGCCGGCTTCTTCTGGGTCCCCGAGTGACGTGTGAGGTCACGGAGCCGGGACCCGGTCGTAAAGAAAAAAAACATTT
Organism: Ptychadena robeensis; assembly: GCA_036250615.1. Classification (NCBI taxonomy): domain Eukaryota; kingdom Metazoa; phylum Chordata; class Amphibia; order Anura; family Ptychadenidae; genus Ptychadena; species Ptychadena robeensis. The sequence continues at coordinate 111,568,728 of CM070036.1, forward strand.
TTTTTTTCGTTTTTTTAAATCTTTTTTTTTTTACTTTTGGACTGGATCAGAGAAATGTCTTTCTATAATCCAGTTCAAAAGTGGATCCCGCTAGCAGAAACACTGCCGCTGAGCGTTTCTGCTAGTTGGATCATCTCCGGCTGCACCCGAGCCAATCCGGAAATAGCCAATGTCTCTGGCTATTTCCGTGATCGTCACTCGTGTCCTGATGACGTCACGCGCCGGGCAGGAGATTTTTTTTTTTACATTTTTTTACATTTGTTTTTTATTTTGATTGGATAAATGTTTTATAAATGTTTTATCCAATCCAAATCAAAAGAAAAGAAAACAAGTGTAAAAAATGATCACCGTGCGCATTCGGGGTGATCGCTTGGTCATCAAGCACAAAATGAACGCGCCCACCTGGAGCAACCATTCGTACTCGCACAAAACTTTGATCAGCCAGAGAACAAACGTTTTTCTCTGGTAGATCGTCAGTACTTTGAATGGGGACAAGGGTCCTCATCCAAAGTATTGGTTGTCGAATCGATAAACGCCCGCCAAGCATAGCGTCTATGGCTGGTTTAACCTCCCTAGCATTACGCCCGAAGCAAGTACTGGCGCAGTCTGATCGTGAATCAAACTGCACCCGTGCCGGAATCAGGTGCAACCGCTGGCTCTGTGCCTGTTCTACAGAGCTGCGGGCTAACAGAGCCTTTCCGCCCCCATCCCCATAAGTCCTACAGAAAACCTGTCCACAATTTTACCAAGATGACATGATGTTTAAATAAAAAAAAAATAAGGCCAAGAGGTGCTGGGGGATTGAACAGCAGGTGAGTTGTCCATTTCACCTGTAACGCTTAAGCTATTTTTTTATATTAACATTGGACCTATTAATTTCGAAACACATTTGTAATTATTTGTATGAACACATTTCATATATTTTTTCAGACTATATTTTTTCCTATTAAAATCAATGGGAAAATGTATGTGTGTCTTACGGTTCGAATATGTCCCAAACATCCTGAGAGCAATAGCTTTGCATCATAGGAAACTGGAATTTGTTCCATTCCCTCCCGAAGCCCAGGCCCGAAAGCCACTGCCAAGAGGGCAATTTTTTCATTCTTCAAACAAACTGACCAAGCAGCAGAGTAAGTGTGATAAATGCAGTTGTGTATTTACAATACAATAAAAAAAATTATGTGACACAGACTCATCTTCTCCTGCCATATGTACAGTAAATAGGTGCTCATGGGTAAGTTGTTAGTGCCAGATTGTAAAATGTGTGTTTCCATAAGTTGGTCAGTGGGTTCAGTAAATGGGTATTGCTAGTGGATAGTCTAAAGTTCCAGCCCTGTACACGGTGCTTGGAGTAAAGTCTCCCCTTTGCTAAAAATGGCTGTGTTTTCACTTAATATTTGAATGGTTGTGTCCCGACTTCTTATTTTGTTTTTCCAGATTTGCTTTCCATAACTAAAGCCCCCCATACACGCTCCGATTTTTCTCCCCACCGATTTTATGTCCGATCGGGTCACCACACAATTTTCACTTAAAATGTTATGGTCGATCGGTCGGCTGGCACGAAAAATCGGAATTCGAATTATCACCGATCGATAAGCCTGACATTTTATTAACAGCAGAATGACCAAAATTTATGGACAGGCCCTAAGCGGTCCCAACCTATTTTACGAAATCGTGATCGGGTACATAATTCCGCATCCGATTATTCTCCCGATCGATCACCCTGACCGATCTCCCTGTCGATCGGGCAAAATTCGTACGAAAAATCGGAACGTGTATGTGGGGCTTTAGGGGTACATCTTATAGTGTGTAAATAAGTGATGTAGGTTTGTTCTGTAACTTGACCCATTTATGATGATCCCACTGTTATGGAAAGGTTACACATTTTGTATAAATTATTAATGGGTACTATTTTCATTTTAAAACTTGTAAAAAATGTAATGTTGCTTTAAATTTATATACATTTTTGTACAAACTGCTAAAATCCTTCTTGATATTCACAAGAGTGCATCATATGTATGTTTTTATTAAAGGAGGCATTTCCAGCAAAGATCAGGTAGGGTTGTCCAAAAGACACTTGGTTCATGTAAGAGGCGCAGTCATAGGGTCTCCTGTATACATACCTGGTTCCAGCTATAATTTTGTTAGTCAGTTTCAAGCCTCTGTGGCCAGACTGTAGCTAATTCAGCACTCAAAATCAATACGATAGCCAGTCCTGGCCAACACTCCCCTGGCACAGTGGTGCCTATAGGCATGAAGCTATCATGCCTAATTAAAAATTCAGCTCTGGCAATGATACAACCATCTGTGCATTTACATTAGTACATGTTTAATATCTGCAATAGTCAACTCAAGAATTTTTTTTAGTTGTATTGGTAGAACCACTTGGGCAAAAAACAATAGACACTAGCCATACTTAATCTGGCAACACAGAAGTAGAATCCCGTGCAATCGATGTGACGTGACGTCACCACGCTGTGATTGATCGCGGGTCAATCGTATGGTTATCAATGTCAAATCAAATACCATATGATGGGGACCCGGTTTTCCCCCGTGTCTCTCCTTTCCCCAGCCAGAGAAGCAGCCAGCCTGCACGCCAGCCAGCCACTCTGCTGGCAGAGCTGGCCCCGCCCCTTCACACACACACACACAGCTGTAGCTGATCACAGCCTGTGTGCAGCTCAGCTGTCAGCCCGTCCATTACATTGGATGGTAACTCGCAGTCCCCATTCAATGTAATGGATTTCGACCAAGGTTTTCCTTCAAGAACGCCCAATGTTCCTCTAATCTGTTACTTAATCGAGCCGTGTGTGGCTAGCTTTAAAATGTGATGTCCTTGAGGCTAAGGAACAATGGATGTGTGTGTGTTAAGTAATAATAACAACAACAACATTGCGGTTGGAAGTTATTGTGGATGGATAACAAATTTGTTTGGTATTGGAAATGCTTGATGACAATGTATATTTGTTTGTAAAAAAATTTATTTTAATTGAAATTATTCTAATTTTGGGTGGCCCCAATGCAAAATTGTTGCTGAAATGTTGTTGAGCTGGATTGGCAGCAGAATTTGTGCGTGCAATATTTTTGTGTGTGATTATACACGCTTGGGGGGTGCCGGGGCCCTATGTGTGCCTGCATACTTTGCATAGCGGAAGAAAAGGTCCTGTTTCCGTGTTATTTGTATCTTCATTGTGTTGTTACTTGGGAAATGTCAATAAACAGGTTTTACAAGAATAAAACTTAACAATCAACGATTCCCATGGGATCTTGGGCCACAACCAAATGGCCTAAAAATGTATATGTACCCCTTGCTGCAATCACAACAATCAGTATGGGTATGCCTTGTTTGTCCAACCAAACTGCTAATCCAGGCTGTGCCCAAATCATTATCTAACTTCTGCCATTAAACTAAAACCGTTTGATAAGAACCATTCAATTCCTGAATGTAAAATAACAAAATAAAATCAGAGAATACATGGTCTCCAATGCCTATTTGCATTAATACATTCACAATTTCTTAATTTTTATGCCTGAATACATTCATTATTCCTAAAAATATTTGCATGGGACCATTATGATTACCAAAACTATGAAACACCTTCTATAAGGGAGGAGCTTATTATCATTGGGGGACCCCCCCCCCCCTAGAAATGCGAGGAACAGAAAGGTTCTCTGTAACTACCCTCTTGGTGTCCCAATAAAAGTAATTAGCGTGGATCACCATGACCTCTTAATAGAAAGCTTCTTCAAAACTGTTCCACCCATTGGTTTCATTATTAGGGAAGATTATGCATGTTTTCCTAAGCCAATAGTCACCCACAAGATCTATACAGAGGAAGCGCATACCAATACAACACTAAACCATTAATTACTCTAATATATGTATAGAAGATTGCTCTCGCTCTATCTATTGCTCCCTCCCTTTCTATTTTTTTTTTGTATTTTATTTTATTCTTTTGGGCACCATGCGCTAGTGGAAGCATCAAATCCATGGCAGCGCACTTAAACAGCTGCAGGAAATTTGTTTTACAAGGCTGGTTTTAACTGAACTACCTGCTGTGCACCACATTGCTATTGTTTGTGAATTGAATGATGGGAAAGGCAAGTCTGTGATTTCATTTGTTCAGACCGATTAGTCACACGTTGCATACAGTATCATTTGCTTGTCACTTAATGACTGTCCAGCCTGCCTGAATCATTAGCGCTGCCGAGTAATGAAAGGAAGACAGAGGCATAATGATGAGATGAAGGAAGCGGGTGCTGTTTTACCTAAAAGAAATGGTGTGTGGAGATCCAGCGCAGCTGCAGGTGTTCCGATGACAATGTGGGAAGCAGTTAGCTTCCAATTTAGCAGAAAATTAAGAACGAAAAAACTGTTATTTGTGAGAGAAGATACTCATCGTAGGCAATCATCCGTTCCCTGTATCCACAAGATGAGCATTCAGCTGTCTTTGTCGTGACTTAAAACAATTGGTATTTTGGGCTGCATTCAACACCAGATTGGTGCTTATTATCCGCAGTTTATTCATTCTTGTGATATTTTGCTTCTGTCCGCTCAAGCCCCTCCCCCCCTTTATTTTTATGGTTAATTTACTGGCTTGAATGTAAAGTCATTTATGCTGAAATATTTGGATGGCGTCTTGTGTATTATGGGAAGAGTCGTGTGCATTTTAGCTTGAGATGGTATTGTGTTTACCGCTTGCAGAACAAAGGAGATTGGCTGCTTCCAAATACCTCTAGAGGGGGGGGGGTGAAAAAAAAAAGAAATTATGGATGCGTTTTTAACTCCTTTTTGCTCAATGCCATAGAATGAGCACTAAATCAGCGGGTTCACAAAGTATTCGGGCTGGCGCTCATAACATCATTGGATATTGTAAGGTGTCGTTAACATGACAAATGTAATGGTGTGCTGTGCGGGCTAAATTGGGGCATAAAGTTTGTTTGTGGCTCCAGCTTGGTTTGGACTGCAATAGTGCCCTACATTATCTTTTATCGCACTTAACTAGGCCTATGGATTGTCAATAAACACGACCCAGCACAGTGTGAGTGTGTTGGCAGAAATGGGACCAGGAAAGCACGGCTGCCAAAGGACATAATAAATCAACTAATAGTTAGAGCATGTGATGACAGATGTTATAAGGCCCCCATATATGTTTCAACTTTCCAGTTCGATCGGCCTAAAATGATTTTTAAGTCGATTGTCCAAAAATTGGTAGATGTCCACATGGTTTTGATCAACTAAAATTGACAAAAAAATTGATTGAAAAGTGATCGGACATGTGGGAAAATTTGGATCGATCGAGTATACATTGAATATTATTTTTTTGCGTTCACGATCAACCCTCTTCGATTATGCTATTGATCGATCGAATCAACATCGATCAAATATCAGTTTCTCCATGTGGGGAGTATTTCGATTGCAGTTCGATCGATCCTATCGAAAACATGTATGGGGGCCTTTAGACTTACTTTTACATACTTTCCAATTATCTATATTTTGGACTCTGACCCAAAAAGAGGTTTTATTAATCTGTTTCTATGTAGGTCATCAATAGACTTGCTAGTTAGTAATCGGAGGACTAATGACCAACCCAGTTTTTAAGCTAAGGATGGTAGTGGTTATAGAGTTGTAACTTGGGTTAGGCCAGTGGTTCCCAAAGGTGGGGGGTGGGCGCAAAGGTATTCCAGGGGGGCGTGGGCCCTCATTCTTAACATGCATTTGAATAGGGGGGGGCGTGATAATGTTACTAAATAGAAAAGGGGGGCCCTACAAGGAAAGTTTAGGAACCACTGGGTTAGGCTATATCTCCACCGGCTGTATGCAAACTTCAAGCTTTAATGTAAAAAAAAAAAAGCCAGCATTTGTGCATGTCAAAAATTTTGTCATGGAATGAGCTCAGTGACTCAGACTGCCCATCCTAAACCCTGGTACAGCCAGAAATTCAGACCTAGAGATAGTTGAAAATGTTAGTGGCATTTTGACTAGTAAATTGCAAAGCCCCTGAACATTCACCAACAATGCTGTAGATGTAAAGAATGAATGTGGGCACATTACAAGAAGAAGTATTGCACTAGCATATGGAGTTCTGTTACTAGTGATGAGCGACTAGGCAATATTCGAATTCGCGAATTAGCCAATATGCGCAATGCATGCAAGTCAATGGAGAATAACGGAATTCGAAATCGCGATTATCCGAGAAAGCGCAATGCGACCACATATGCGCAATACATTGAAGTCAATGGAGAATGGCGAAATCCGAAATTGTGATTATCCGAGAAAGCGCAATGCGACCAAATATGCGCAATGCATGCAAGTCAATGGAGCTCGGATATTCGACTGGGAGAATATCCGTCATTTCCATTTTAAAAAATCGCATTGTGATTATATAATCGCGATCCCATTCATTGCAATGGATCACGATTATAAAAGCACAATAAATCGTGAAAAATCGCGATCGCGTCGGATATCCGATGATATATTCGCGAATATTCGCGAAATAGCGATATTCGAGCTAAATATTCGAAAATCGAATATTCGAGCTCAACACTATCTGTTACATACATAGTGATGGCCGAACTGCCCGCAAGGTGGACAGTTCGGCCGCGAACAAGCATGTTCGCCCTCTTTCTCGACGGCGGACAGTACAGGTGTTCGACCCGCCCTGTTCGCCAGGGAGAAGGAGCCCTCTATTCTTCCTCCGGTGGGATCGATAGCAGCGAGATCCCGCCGCAGGAAGAATATTTCACTGAAGACCGGGTAGAGAACCCAGTCTTTCAGTGAAATTCCGGCTTGTAAACATGGATGTGACGTCAGTGACGTCACATCCGGTTAACACAACCAGGAACTATGCGTTCCAGGATGCGTTCCAGGGATGTGACGTCACGGACGTCACATCCAGGTTTTCCGATTCAAATTCCCCGCCTAGAGGCGGGGAATTTGAATGTGTCCGCGAACGGGCGGACGGCGGACTTTTTTAAGAGTCCGCTCCGCCCATTCGCGGACGGACACGGCCGAAGTTCGGCCATCACTATACATACATTTGCCTTAAAGTCAAGTTGATTTTTTTTAGATTAAATGTAGAGTTTGAACTTACAATGCATCCAGAAAGTATAGCAAATCATTTTTTTCCACATTTTGTTTTGTTACAGTCTTATCCCAAAATGGATTCTGTTCCCCCATCTGAATTGAATCTATTTGGTAACAAGGCTGTGACATAACAAAATAGGAAAAAGTGGCGCACTGTGAATACTTTCTGGATGCAATTTATGCAACAATGTAAAATGTAATTTATGCAACAACTACATACTAGAGAAATACTTTTTTGTACTGTTCCCTTCTCTACATCTCCAGAAATGTTGTTGATGATACAATGTTCAAGGGCTTTATGTCCACTGTACAGACTTGTGTGCACTGCATCGAAATACCTGTGTCCATTGAACAATTTCTGGTGCATTTTTCCATGTTTTCAATTGAAATAATTGGGTGCATTAAAGCCAACGCAAAGGTAATGTGCCCTAAAACACAGCAATCCAATCCCAGTAGACACAAGCCATAACTCACAAATAAACTAGTGGACATTTCGCAACCATCTCTGATTTACAGAGCATTGTTTTGCCAGTCTGGGGACTTTGATGGCTGAACAGTAAAATCTAGGGCATTCATTAAAAAATGTTTTCCTATACTAAACTTTATATTGACATATTGCAGAATTGTGGGAGTGAAATAGATGAAGGAGAAGACATGAAAGGAGTTGCCCTTCTTTCTAGGAGACACAATAGAAATTGTACACGATATTCAAAACTGGATTTTTGTAAACACTTTGAAGATACACAAATGATTACACAAAGCTTGCCGAATGCCCAAGTAACATGTTGAACATTTTTAAAATGTTCACAATGCATTCTCTATGGTAGGGCAATCTGCAGCTACTTTGGAGACCACCCTTCTGTGATCTATGGAAAGCTATGGAAATGTGTTTCAGAAGCTTCATAAAGCTGGCATTTGAAGCCAGTGGACATAGCTGTAGATATATGTCTGGGGAATGGTATACACGAATATGCATCATCAGTTCATATTATCACCACATGAAATGTTAAAGCGGACCTACCACCTGGGAGGTCACTCAGCATTATCAGCTGCAGCTCAGCCGATATTGCTGACATCCTTAATTAAAAAAAAAATTCTTATTCTGACAGCTGGAGGGGAGCTGGTTACGAGTACTCCCCTCCCACTGCATTACGTCGCATCTAGGCAGCGGAAGTGGTGTCTGGGACATCTCTCCCAGGCAGGAAATCGTCAGCAGCTGATCCCCCTCTTCCCACAACCCCCCCCCCCCACGAGTCTCTGCCGCTCCAATAGAGAAAAGACAGGAGAAGGAGGTGGTGTGGAAGGGAGGAGGAGAGGGGGGGGGGGGGCAGTGAGGGCGGAAGTCTGCAGATCTCCAGGATCTAAGATGCAGGCATGAGAACAGTGGAGTACAGTGGAGTGGAGTACAGTGTGGGGTTTTTTTGTGTAGCAGTTTCCCAGTATGTGAACCCCTGAGAAGTGAGTATTATGTCTGTTTAATGTAGGTCTGTTTTTTTAATTTGAGTTTAAAACCGCTTTAAGCATAAACATGGCACAGGAGGCAAGGTAACATGCAAAAAAACTAAAAGTAAAAGAATGATTTCCAATCTGGTTCTGCAATAGTGGAAGTTGGGAATGGGAAAATAATGATTATGCTCTACTGGCCTAAAGAGCCTGGATCATTCATCACATGATCAATATTGATCATGTGATCAATACTATGCTGTTCTCGATCTCCAGAATGACAGATCCTTACATTGTAAGTACTTCAGTCCCTCTATACCAGTAATGTGTATGGAAAAGGTGTTAAGGAAACCTTAGCATGAAGGAAAGAGCAATATAAAAAGAGTTTAAAATATTTATTTAAACCTTTTCTTTTTTTATCATAACATATATTACTTGTTTTAATTTTTTTTTTACCTCCCTGGCATAATGATGATTACTTTTAAGTTGTATTGAAAATGTATAAAATTTACAATGTAATCTGTTTAAATTTGCCACCCAGGTTTGGAGGATTTGGGACCGGGAGGCCTTTAGAGCGGGAGGCCTTTAGAGCCCATGAGTCAAAAGGTTTGCCCACCACTGATGAGCATGGCAAGTTCTGCCAGGGAAAGTCCTAATGCAAAGAATACAAATAAATAGCACATTTAATCAGCTCATCAAATATATATATATTTTTTTCAAAATATACTTAAGTATAAGCCAACCCAAATATAAGCCAAGGAAGTTAATCTTACAAGGACAACTGTACAACCTTATTGACTTGAGTATAAGCCTATGGTGGGAAATGCAGCAGCAAAATCCTTACAATGACTGCTGCTGATTTTATACAATACCACTCTTTACATTCAGCACAGACAGAAATTAAGCAGTCAGCGGTGTGGTCTTTAAGCAGATCTCATGAAGCAGAGCACCTCTGCGCTGGATGGTAATACACAGCACGGTACTATAATTTACCATACTGGTACATGTAGGTGCCACTTGTCAATAGATATGCATCGGCCAGTTAGAAGAGCGCATTAGCCAGAGGTCCAGGAGGGGCCCCCGCAGGAACAGTCAGTGACCATTGCCCAGACAGTCAGCCAGTGCCCACACAGAGGTCACACAGGTAGGCTGGGGCAGTGGATTGGGAATTAAGGGACCCTGGCACCTGATTTTAGATTCTGAAAACCCTTCACTCAAGCATATACAGCAGTAGTTCTTGAATTCTGTTTTCATTTACACATGATCCTGACAATCTGAGAAGTGCACATTGGTCATGTGCTTCTCCATGGGTTCTCCTGTAGTAGAACATTTCCTAGTTGCCCATCCTTAGCAAAAGCTCGCTCAAAGTTCTGACATAAATGTCGAACAAAAAATTACCTCCAAAAGAAAGGCAAATTGTAGCTGTTACAGAGGGATGCAGTTGGAAAGTTGAACATTATATACCTTTACATCTGCACTTTCCCAGCACAAATAACAGATGTACACTGACTGTGCAGATAGAATTCTGTATTAAAAAACAAATAACATCTTGCGTTCATGACACTTGCACAGCCAGCAAAGGCCTTGTGTCTTTCTCTCACCAGCTGCTCTGTGCAAGCACCGAGCTACAATTCGTAATGCATTTCCTTTAATAGTCTCTATCTCTTGTTCTGCCAATTCTGTGCATAATATCTTTATTTTTTCCTATTTGTCTGAAATCCTCTAGATAGCCATCAGTATTTGCTTCATTAAACCTCTCTTCTGGTTATTCTGTACAGAATGATTCGCTACGAGGTTGGCATTAGTCTGATCCTGTTTCATAAAGCACAAGTCATTGGTATCTAAGTTATGGGCACATTTATGGCCCCCATTTAATTGGTTTAGATGCATACATTCTGTGATTCTTTTATATTTTGGTATACAGTACAACAAAGCGCTCATTAGCAAAGTTCATACCCTACTCTTCCAAATGTGCGTCAATTTGCACTGTGACTAACAAGCATGCACTTCAGTTCAGAAGTCCTGGCTAAATGTTTTTCTCATTAGCCAGGACTGAATAACTGCAGGCAAAGCATTTGCAGAAGCCATAATCTAGATTTAATCTGCAACCTGCACATCATTCACAGACTTCCGTTTGCTTACCGATCTACATCATTACTTTAAACGCTTACTTATCCATTACATTTCTTTCTTTTTTTTGCCTTTGCAAATGAGTTATGTGAAAGGATGTGCATCTATACATTTTCATTTTAGAGCTTCTTTACAATTATAAAAAAAAATAAAGAATACTTGTTTTGATAATGCCAAAAGTTAACCCAATCTGAATTATTTTCCCAAAGTATTACTACATACATTTTATAAAGTTGTTAAAAAAAAAAGAAAAAAAAATCATCACTTGTCCATATACCAGGCCAACGCAATATAGGTAACATCAGAATACAGAAAAAATATCACAGTTATTGCTACAAGCTAATCAATATGACTCAACTTCCGACCTTCTATCCAGCAATCTACTGCTTGAACCATTATCACCAAAACGGCAACCTCAGTGGTGGGCAACGGAGCTGATACGGAGAGCCACAAGTGCGGCCCTCGGCATCACTTAAGGGCCGCACATAACATTTTCAATCTATACTGACTCGTAGAAGCATTTTATAATGAAAAAAGGACAGCAGGCATAGTTAGAAGACATAATTTTTTCAATTTCAAATAACAAAACTTGTTTTCAATGATACTTCAAGCATTAGATAACACTGTAATGTGGTAATGCACATTTTGTGTCATGTGCACATAAGGATGTGTTTTTTTATGCAGCCCAGTGTAATAAACCAAGATTAGAATGTGTAGTGAAATTAAAATTTAAGGGCTTGCCCCCACTTTAGCGATTGTAATAGCAGAGCAGAGATTGTGGCCATGTACTTGATGGGACTCATCCCCAAAGCTGCGGTCACCGTGCTTTTGATCGCAGGCCGCAGGTGGTGGTGGCTGATTGCTTCTGATCGCGGGCATTTACATGAATGGACGCGGTAAAAATGCGTCTCAATTCATTGCTTTTTAAGTACGCCCATTCATTCTCCCTGGGGGGGGCGCGATCAGGCAGGGTTGGGCAAGATGTCCTGTCCCACCCCCCAACTTCCTGTTTGCAGGTGCTAGTGATCTCCGTGCCGTGATTTTAATCGTGGTAGACCGCGGGAGATTGCTGGGTGCTAGCCCGTAAAAAAAAAAAATACTTTAGTTTTTATAAAATTTGTCCAACCATTCTCTACATATTCAGCTATTTGGGGGATGATACCTTGTTCAGGGGCAGTCAGAGAATGGAAGACAGGCAGGAGCTACTGGCACCCAGACAAGAACTCGTCAGCGGGGGATCAGCAGACAGACGAGTTCCTATGCACTAGGTCAGGGGCCGCAAGTGGAGGAAAGAGGGGAGCCAATAAACAGGAAACCGGACACCTATGGGCTAGATGGTGGGAGATGTTAAGTTGACTGATGCATTTCACCAGGCACAGGATTCATCCTGGAGCCACCTTATATGTAGAATGTAATAATAATAAAAACCCATTGGGTGAGAGAATGGTCCAAGCACTAGATTGCTGGATGCATAGTGTAGGGTTAAGACCCACTGATCAGCTTGCAATATTGTTTCTGTGTATGTATTGTTATTTTACCTAAAGTGTGTTAGCCCCATATATGGGCGTTTTTTTAATCTAGCGAAATTATAAAATGTTGTATGTTTTTAATACTTTGAGAATACAGTTTTTGGTACCCTTTTTTGTAGTATTTGAGGAGTAGCCTATTAAGGGCCCCTTCCTCTCTCAAAGGGTAGGAATAAGGCACACCTAAACCCCCCCAAACATTTATAGAATTTTTACTAACCTCTGGGCTGTCCTAAAATATACTTACCCACTCTGCTCCCATCTGTGGAAGTCGCCATGTTAATTCCTGTATAGCTTCCAGTCTTGAATGGGTTAATAGCTGCAGTAACATGTATGCCAGATAAAATGGTTTTCAATGGCAGAAAACAAATGTAAAGAGAAACCCTGCAAATAAATATGAAAGACATGCATTGTGCCTGCCACTGAAGTCCTCATATAGAATATATGGGGTACGGTGGTTAGCATTCTAGCCTTGTTAACTGCATGAAGTTTGTATGTGTATCCTGGGCTTGTGTACACTGGTTTCAGAGTAAAACATATTCATAGGTAACCCGTCTACAGACCAAAATTACTCTATAATAATAACATGCTGTATGACCATAATCAAGATATTAAATTGCAAACTACTCTGGGGAAGGGAATGGATGCTTTTATGTATTCTGTTCAGCACTGTGTAATATGTCACTGCTATATGTAGAGAAAATCACTACAAATAATAATCATCAAGGAATAGATTTGAAAACCTCTAAATATCACAAAGCAAGTAACAGCATGAGAAGCACAAACCTCTAGTATCTTTCCTTGCATACAAACAGTATTTTTTTAATTTACCGTAAGTTATGGTGGCATCAACATAAATGTTGAGTCTCTAAAAATGTACATTAGCAGTGTAGTGGTGCAGGACTGGTCACAGGGCAATGGGGGGCGGGGGGGTCAAGAAGTCAACACGCCATGAAATGTTGGAGACATCTTTTTTTTCTGTTATTTAGAGACACAGTCACTTAAAAATGCAAGGTGCAAACACTTTCCCTTTTTATGTTCGCTTGGATGTTATTTTTGGTCTGCTCCAGCAGGAGAGTTAGGCTTAGTTTCCACTTGTGTGGAAGCCGGCGGCGCGGTTGCCGCCGCTTAGAACCGCCGCCGCTAAGAACCGCCGCCGCTAAGAACCGCATCTCATGCGGTTTTTAGCGACGGCCATTCACCCCTATGGCCGCGGTCAGTGCTGGGCGGCCACGGAATCACGAGGACCGCCGCCTAAAAACTCGCGCGGACAGGGGAATAGCCCATTGAAAAGAATGGGCGCGGATGTATCCGCGCCGTGCACAACCGCGGGCTTCCGCTTCTAGTGGAAACAAGCCCTTAGTCTGTGAGCCTTCCAGTTTTCAAAGTAAATTTAAGGCAGGAGTACAGAGACCTGACCTAATGCTTCTTCTGTGAGCTAAAGTCCAAGTCATATAAAACATTAGGATACCCTGTAGTGACCAGTAAATGGCACTTATATACAATTCATTGCATTATTATAAATGCCTGTACATTACTGGGGTTTGTCCCCCCAAAAGTGTGGTGACAGGGTTTATTCTCTATCTGTGCATATAGTGTATATATATGACCCTGTGCACTGTATCATGTATATTGTACTGTTAAGGGTGTGCACCTGTTTACCAGTGTTGGGACTTTCTAGAAGGCGGTCTTACCTCTTTTTCAAGCTCTCCAGAACCTCTCCTAAAGCCCTCCATACACCTTGAGACCACTCCATACAACTTCCTTTAGATCTACAAACAACTATGTAGTGTCGGGTCCTCCCCGATAGAATACATAGTGATTGGAAGGTTTAGAAAGCTCCTCATATTACATGGATTTGGTAGAAGAAAATTTGATTGTACAGAAATTGTATGGTAAGATTGGAAGGTGTATGTCAGGCTTTAATTGCATCTAAGGTTTTCTGCCTAGATACAGGCCTTAAGCCAACCCCCTCTGAAAGACTATAAATATTAGCTCCTCAGAGTATTTTGGGCTTTTCTGAGCTTTTTCTGATGACCTGCAGATACCCTCAGACGTATCCCCAGACGCAGGATTCCTGGGTGAGGTTAACCTCCGCTGTGCCAGCGTGATTTCCTGAAAGGAAAGCCTTTAGCCCCTCTGTCCACTCCTAAAAAAAACCCCACAGATCCATGGTTTAGGAATCGACCTCAGAATTAATACATGTATGGCTAGCATAAGTATAGCAGTGCCAGGACCAAGGAAGAGGGGAGGGTAAGTATATATTTTTGTAGAATTACAGATTTTGGCTGGTTTAGGATTGCTGGAAGGAAAGTATTGTGTAGGTTTTTGTTTTGACAGAACCTCTCTAATGCCTGGTAGACATAGAAATATTCAGAGTATGGAAAGATTCTCCAGAAAATGTTTGTAGATTTCAGTAATGTTCAGCGATGTTTTACAGTGCCAGCTATTGCGGTTTTCCACTATTATACTATAACAGGAAAATAGTTATAAAAATCCTTATGAAATGACAAGTCCATTTCTGACATCTGATTCCTCAGCACACATGAATATTCTGAAATGCATTTGCCAATTACTTTCAGAATAGGTTGCAAAACTATCCTAACCACACAAAGCTCAGAGATGGAAGTTGCATCAATGCGCCAGCTACAATAAGCGCTAAAAACATTAGCCGTATTTAGGTCTGAGTAGCGAGTTGTCTCTGAAGTTTTGGTGCCAGTAACCACAGGGCAATCAATCATTATGTTTTAGAACATGTCGGCTAAAAGTACCCGTGACTCGCAATTCAACGTTTCTTCAACTTGAAGTGTCTAAATTAATTGAGCAATTAGCCTCTTCAGCAGCATTCTGAACTCTGCACCCAAGACTCCAGATCAATATGTGTCATTTTTTCCTTTGAAAATGCAACTCAAGGAATGTAATTTTAGCAGCAATCTAAAGGAAAGTGCTGAGTGACTTTTCTGTGTTACACAATAAAACAGACATTCAATGAGAACACTACTAAAAGCTGCGGCTAACAGCTCAAATGCTTCAAGAAATTTACCAGAAGGTAAGAGGAAGAGGGGGGAAATTGAGTCAAATAAAATGCTTCAAAAGACATCTACACAATAGCAAAAATAATGTTAATTTCGATATTATTTTTAGATAATCATGGCACAAAGTATAGTGCTTAGTGGTTATGTTCATACTGTTACTTGTAGAAAAAGAGTCTAAACAGTCTGTACCGTCATATAAGTGAACATTGGCTGTGCAGGTGTAACAAACTGCAATTTTCATAGTTCAATCTTGCAGGACAGAACATTAAATATCACAACTAAGAAAAAAACAGAATTCACTTTTTAAGTGTACCTGTCAGTAGTGTTGAGCGAGAATATTCTAAATTCGAATATATTCGACGAATATGCGTCATTCGTGAATTCGCAATATTTCGCGAATGTGTGCTCAATGTAAGGCAATAGAATACAGACAAATCGAATTTTATGAATTTAGAATATTTCTTTGTATATTCTCGAAATTACGCAAATTCGAATATGCCATATGCTGCTCAACACTACCTGTCAGGTGACCCGAAGGCAGCTTGTCATGTAGAATCTCTATTTTAGTTGTTCCATCAGTAAAACCGAGTACACACGTATAAATATGGGCCCAATCGGTGGCTGCTTCGAGTGCTGTACACGCTCACTGCCATCTATCTGGCCCATATCTAATACGGCCATACCTGTTTTCATGCTCAAAAACAGGGATATTGGACATGACCATAAACCACTGTCAATGTCCATTGCTTTGCATGGAGACCGCGGGGTCTTCATTAGTGATGAGCGGCATAGACAATATTTGAATTCCATACATTTCATGAATAATTCTACTAATATTCATAAATTTGAATATTCACATCATTGCGAAAATCTTCGAAATGAATGGTCACATGCTATGTTTATTTTCGCAATGCGAAAATGATTTTCACAATACATTCGCCAGCATATTCAAGATATTTGCGAATTCTATTGCCGATATTTGCTAAAAATATTCAACATTCGAATATTCAAGCTCAACACTAGTCTCCATGCAAAGCATCGGCTGAGCTGGAGACACATCACTGCTTCTCCAATGACGTAATCGCGCTGCTGCAGGGAACCTCAAATTGCTCCTATACCGAGCCGTGTGTTCCAAGCTTTACACTTCGTATGAACCTTTCATGCCCATGACAGCATCACCAAAGAATAATATAATTTTAAATTAATAAGATCGCATTTTTTCTAGGCTTTTGCACCTTAATGTGTTGTCCATTAGATGAGACAAATATGCTTCCCCATGTACGTATTTTTTATAGTTAAATACTATACAAACAAGCAAGACTAAATATAATGACAGATGCTAATGAGTGGAGCTGCTTAACCTCCCTAGCGGTCAGCCCCCCACTGGGTACAGAGTACTCTGGTAAATTTCCCGCCCTCCCCTTGTCCCTGTGTGTGGGCTGGGAAACCGACACCTCTCCATTATTATGGACGTCTATGGCCCCTGCCCCTTGGCATCACAGATGAATCTGAAGGGGCGGTTCCAGAACCCTGAAAATGCAGCGGCACTATAGAGAATTGCAGCAGGGGGGTATATTAGGTTTTTCCGATTCCTGTTCCAGTAGCGGTTGAGGCGAACCTAAACCCCATACAAACTGGGTTCAGCTCAACTGCTAGAGAGGTTAATTAGATGGCAAAAGGTGATATTAGTATGCAAATTAAGTTCCATCTGAGGTTGAACCAATCAAGCACGGCAGCTTGATTGGCTCAGCTTTAGTCTGAATGTAATTTTGAATTTTCAGCTTCTTTACTAATGATCAGCAAAATGTAGCTGTAGTTGCTAAATCAGAATGCTCACAAATAAAAATAATTAAACTTTTACTTATCTCTGAGCCTGCTTGATCCTGGAGAAGCACAAAAAACAGTAATACAAATATACTAATCTGCTGTTCCCTGTAACCATATTCTAGATAATTTCCTTATTTAGCTCCCAGTCAGGGTTTATTAATAGTGATGGCCCGAACTGTTCGCCGGCGAACTATCCGCGGCGAACATTGCATGTTCGCGTATTTTCGCGAACATATGGCCGAGTTCGACCCGCCCCCTATGTTTTTACATTAGTTAAACTTTGACCCTGTGAGTCACAGTCAGCAGACATAATCCAGCCAATCAGCACCCCCCACCTCACGGACCACCGCACCCCCTATAGCATAGCAAGTAGAGGACGCCATTTCACATGCTGATGGAGAAGGAGAGAGTTAGATCAGAGAGCTGCTGCTGCTGCATAGGGAACCATTATCTAGGGCAGTGTTCTGTGTCATCTGCAGTCTTCACTGAATATCCCATCCATCCCATGTCCTCCAAACTGACCATCACCACCAGTGTCTGCCACACTGACCATCACCACCAGTGT
>CM070036.1:111616264-111634631 GCA_036250615.1 Ptychadena robeensis
CCGATTCCTGGACGATTCCGTGCCCGATCGATCGCTTCACAAATGGCAACTCCCCCTGATCTGTGCTGAATCGATCAGAAAAGACCAACAGGTTGGTTCTCTTGGCCGATGTGATTTGGGGGCCAAGTCGATCGGGCGGGGTCGATCGGGCAAGGTAGGCTGCACGCGATTCCTTGGCGATTGATCCGCGTGCACGTGCCCGGTGATCGATCGGCCAGGAATCGTGTGGGAAATCGACCCGTGTATGGCTACCTTAAGTATTTGTCGCCTCAGCTGAATGACAGCGGTTTTCCAATTGCTTTACGGCTTCAGTCTTAAACTATTGGCGATCCATTCCCTCTAGTCCGGCAACACACATTTACTTCATTATCAGTGAGAGTTAAGGCTGCCATACACGCACCGAGCGGCGGCCGATTTTGCTGCCGACCGATGGGCGTGTGTGTATGCCGATCGCTGGAGCCTACATGGGGCGACAGATCGCTGACGCCCCACAGCTCGGCCGGCCAGAGAACGGACATGTCCGATAATCTCTGGCCGATGCTGTTAGTTTCAATGAAGACCGGCATTGCCATTGAAGCTAACGGCTGGCACACAAAGAGCAGAGTGATGACGTCATCACTCTGCACTCTAGAGCTCATCTGAGCTGGTCTGTCGGCCCCCACTCGGTACGTGTACGGTGCTAGGGTCACAGTGGGCTCTGTAATGTTATGCGCTGCATGCATTTATTCCAATAGCAGAGAAGTCATTATGTTCATTATGACTGTTAATTGCAACATTTGAAGTAATTTTTAATTAAAAAAAATATATATTTTAATCCCCATTTAAACTTGGTCGCCACTTAGGACCCAAAAATTTCTCCGACTCCACAGCCCTGGACGTCACCATGCTGTGATTGAGCGGGGCTGATTGCTCGGGAATTTAGCAATGTATGGCTAGCTTTAGGAGAGTAATAAAAAGAACACTTAGAACACAAAGTACATCAGATGAATTTTTGTTTGCAAACCCAATGTTTTTGGGATGCTCTGAGAAAGAAATAATACACGCCTTGATTCTCCCTCGATAGATGAGGGACAGACTGCAGCGCAATGATGTCCTCATGCTGCAGCCGCCCCCTTAGAGAATTGACCGGCACTCCCAAAGTAATGGGATCGGACAGGAATCTACCAACATGTCGGATCACTGTGTGATCAGATATGCAGGGGATCCATGGTCGATCTCGCCAGGTGGGCGCACACAATTTTCGACTGCACAATTGGTGGGAACATGCACGGCGGTCGATAGGCCGCAAAAATCAGCCAGGTATTTGTGCCTGTGTATGGATACCTTTTAGCCTCAATGGAATCTCGGTAGTGGTCTAAGCTGCTCAGAGTGCAATGTAACAGGTTCAAAATAGAATTGCGTGACATAATCTTAAAGTAAATAGTCACGCAACAACTGTCACCCTTTGAAACCTCTGGACCCCCATATACAGATATCAAATAAGATAGATAGAGAAAGAAATGAAGAGAAGTGTTTGAGATATAAGGCTACCTCTCTTGAAATGCACACCAAATAAAAAAAAATTTTCTCTACTCAACCCCCAGAATTCTAAAAATGTAATATAGTGTAATACAGTTGTGCGTGAAGTTTTTTTACAGCTATTTAATGTGTTTAATGTATCCTTGCAATACCAGTTTTATCCACAATGTCGCTAGTGAGCACACTTGTCGTCAGTAGCAGCCAGCTACTATCACAGACATCGGGAAGGAGGAGTGAGGGGGATTCTGAAGATCTCTCTCTCTGTCGGCTCCTGTCAGCCAGGGGGGCGTAAAGGAGACCCCTGACTTTTGAACACATTTTCCTGTGTTCAAAAATAGTCTTATACACCGCAAAATACGGTAATTCCGATATCGATATGTACGATATTAAAAAACCTCAGGAAAAAACTGCCAAGGACACACATGATGGATGTCTGCAAACTAAATTTGCAAAGTCTATAATACCTCCAGGCTCCTCCTATTAAAATTATTGTGAGGCTGATCTCCATGTGCTGGGAGGACATGAGCAGTGACACAGGGGAGGCTGATCTTGACGGGTCCCCTACTCCCTGACCCCCCTGAAGTGATCTCTCTTGGGGAAGGGGGTGGGGTGGGGAGCAGAGGGAGTGCTCGCCCAGGGAGAGGATCTCCCTAGGACTGCCCCTTACTGAACGGCATTCAGTGCCAAATGTAAGTCGGAAATGGTGTTTACAAATTGTATTACTGTTATTGAAAAAAATTCTATCGCAGTATATATTGATATTGAATTATTGTCCAGCCCTATATACTAGAGCTGAGGTCCTCAATAGGCGGACCCCGATCCAGACCCAAATAGGGTCACATGTGGACCGGCCCCCGCCTCCGGCTCATTCCTCTCCTCCTGCCAATGCTTTGAAGTGAAGGAGAGGAGCTAAATTCTGTGTGCTGTGCTTTCCTGTAGCTCCTCCTGCAGATACATCCTCCCCAGCCAATCAAATGCAGGACAGGACACACTTTCTCCCCCTCTATGCTGTAGAACGAAGCTAAATAAACCTGTATGACACTAACTTTGAACATTCATAGCATGAAAACCATTCATAGTATAATCATGAAACTTTCAGGGTCAGTAATGCTCCCCTAGTACTACTTACACCCCGAGTTTCACCCCTCTAGCTACAACACTTATACATTACATTTCAGCTAAAATACAGCTTCCCTATGAGCATTAAGCACTACTCTGCTGCATACATGCTTTCCCTTCCTAATTTGAACACATAGATATTTGAAGCTCTGCATGGTAGAATCTTGACATTTTGGGGCTTACCAGTTAACCCCTGAGACTACATCCATGCAAATTTCAGGTCCCTGAGAACAATTCTTCCTACTAAAAAGCCCCCTATAATATATTGCTTGGATAGTCTCATTTTTCAGATTTGCAATCTTTTTCAGTTGTTATTGTTAAACGCATACAATTTGTTGCTTGGATACGCCGGATGGGAAACATTAAAAGCTATGAAAGGTTGCAGATAGTGGTGTCACATTGCAAATTACTAATCCAAAAAAGGGTGTTGGAGCATCTGGGGGTTGAAAGTCAGGGAGTAGGCATATGTAAAGCCCTAGCTCCATGTCCACTAAAATCCCTGTGTTGAACACAGATTTTGTTGAAATGCTCAACAGCGATGGGGCAATGGGGGGGGGGGGTTTCACTTCCATTGGGACCCCTCCGCTAAGCATATTGCTGGTCTCACAGCACTGAGCAGTTCCGCCAATGCAAGGCTGAACATAATGGAGTACGTTGAATCTCTGCATCAGCAGGTAAAATCTATGTGCTCCACAGCCCATGAGAGCCCTGGTCCAGGGGCTGGTGGAGGCTTGACTGAAGCGAGTGGATCCAATAGCTGATGTGGAGTTAAACGGGCCTAAGAGTAAAATCTGACTACTGAGGTATGAGATCTGGGGTTTCAAACATTACTGGGGGTTACATTTGACCCAAAGCAAGCTGGTGACCTGTGGATGGAGACAGCTAATCAGAGGCTCAATTAGGAACAAGGAGGTTCATCTGCAGCAGAATCTATCATGCAGGAGGCTGACGCAGAGAACAGTGAGGGAGACAGTGCGGAAGACCACACTACATATGGGGTGAGTACCAAACACCATCTCCTGGTACTCATCTGAGGAGCTCACTAAAAAGTTATTTGCACCCCTAGAAAATGGCCAGCGCTCCTCAGCTTCCCCTCCAATTACCCCTCAATATATACTGGTGAGGTGCCCCTTGTCTAGTAATTAAATACATATGTTTGAGACTGTCCTGTATATACTGTAGGGAGAATATTTATATAAATTCGACTACGTCAGGCTTCTGTCCGGCAGACTGGGTCAGCGCCGTGAAAACTGCTGATCCGCCGGCAGTGCACGGTAAAATTCCAAACTCCGGACCTTATACTGAATGAAAATTTGGTAAGTGGACCTTTCAAATTCATATTTAAGTAGCCCTGTACTAGAGTATTTTCAGCCCAAAACATTTGCTGAAAAGCCCCCCATTGGCTTATATTTGAGTCAGGGTCCCACTTACCTGTCCATGTGGTCGCTGGTTCGGCTTTGTGTTCCCTAGATTGGCTGGTGAAATGTAAGCAAACTTGGACTCCAGTTCCCTCTAGTGTACTTTTTGCTCATTTTAAATGGAGAAGGTGATATTTCATATTGAAAACTACTACTTATGATTCAAACATGAAAATATGTTTCCATTCCATGTATTGGTTCCAATAATAAGGCTATGTTCCAACATAGGCAACTAATTGCCTCTTGATAAAAAAAAATCGCAGGGGTAGCCCAGGTCTGGCAAGGTTGGAAAACTAAGGTGACCATTTCAGACATAATTATTAACCTCCCTAGCGGTTGAGACGAACCCTGTTCGCCGGAAAGCTGCAGCGGTTGTCTTCATCACTGCAGCATTTCCGGGGTTTCGGCACCGCCCCGATCGCGTCACGGTGCCATAGACCTCCATGTTAATGGAGGAGCGCCGGCTTTCCCAATTATGACACCAGCTGCGTGAAGAGCACCGGAGGGAGAGACTGACAGGCAGTGTACTTTGAAATGGGCAGTGCGCTAGGAAGGTTAAAGATACAAGACATACCGCCCGTTAAATTAACGGGCGGTAGATCATGTGGTGGAAGTAGAGGCTGCCATACACGCACCGAGCGGTGGCCGATTTTGACGCCGACCGATGGGCATGCGTGACAGGGGTGAGCACGTTGGGCAACAGATCCCTGTCGCCCCACAGCTCGGCTGGCCAGAGAACGGACATGTCCGATATTCTCTGGCCGATGCCGTTCGTTTCAATGAAGACTGGCGTCTTCATTGCTACCCTTTGTGTGCCGGCCGATGCTGTCAGCTCTGGAGTGCAGCGTGATGACGTTGCTCTGTCGGCCCCCACTCTGCGCTCCAAGTCCCAACGGCTGTCCGTGGGGCACGTGCGCAGTAGTGCAATCCTACGGACACAGGGACACTTGTTATTATTGTAGATCCTCTTCTAATTAATTTTTATTTTTATATCTTTTCTTCTACAGAAACCAGTTCTCCGTCCAAGGCGCAACACAAGAAATGGAACTAAAAACATTACAGAAGACTCTGATGCTGGCAGTGGTAAATTAGAACAATTCCCACATAAGAAGTTCAGAATTGCAAAGGTAAATTTGAATAAAGTCCAAAAAAAAACAATAAATGTATTTCTTGATGTTCCTAAGGACCAAGGGAACTGTAATGACATCAAATGTTTGCTCAAAACATTTTAAGTTAACACCAGAAAAAACATCCACATCCTAAACACTGTTCAAAATACAACACAGCAAAGTAGATCAACATACATAACGTTTTTTGGGCACCGCAAGACACACTGCACCATAAGACACATCTCTTGAGGTATCCATACACAGAGAGCTGTGCATGTGAGCTGCCAGATTCAGCTATCTCACATACATTCACGCTTCTGTAATTGAGCTGGCTGAAGCTGTCGGCTCACATACAGAGATTTACAGAGCGGGACCTGGAATCGGGAAAGCCTCTGACCACTTCCCTGCCTCTTTTAACTCGCTCTCCCGGGTGGAGCAAGCAGCTGGACCTGCAGAGCGCAAGTTCCATTTTTACTGTATAGGGGACTGCCTTATCAAAATACGGTAACATTACCACATATAGGTTATCAATTGCACACATAGACCTTTCCCTTGTTGTGAAGGGCTCTCTTTTTCTGTGTGGGGTTGTGCTGGTTACATAAACAGCTTACAGTAATAAATATATTCTTTAGGAAAATTTTAAAATTTTTATTTACTTAGTATAAGCAAAGTTACAACCTCTTTAGTTTTTTTTAATTAGCAAAGTGAAGGGTTAAAAACCTATAAATAAATAATTTCACCCACGTACAGTGTTCCGTTTTTATTTTTCCCCATCACAACCTGTTCTTGAAATTCTTATCCTAGAGTATTGCTATACACACGTGTCCTCTCTTTTACCTACTTTCTCATAGAAGAGGAATGGTGAAGATTATAAAACTGAAGCCCTGTCTGGTAGTGAAGAGGAATCTCCACCGCCGAAGAAGAGGAGCTTTGGACTGCGGGTTGCTCTCCAGTTTCCCAGCAAAGACCAGAGGAATGCTTCAAAAATAAAAGCAGAAAGAAAGAAATTACCCACTAAAAGGAAAAATCCAGCAACTGAGGAGAAAGTAGAGTCCGTGTCTGATGCTGAAGGAGAAAATGGCAAGCCCGAACTGGAAAACTCCAATGCACTACTTAAACGGGCCATGAATATTAAAGAAAACAAGGCCGTGGTATGTATTTGTATTTAAGGATAAAAAAGTCAAATGACCAGCTTTTGCTACTGTACTTCAGAGATCTGTGAGTCGGCTAAATCGGGACATTTTTTTTACCAAATTAATAAGTGAAGTCAGCCATTGTTACAAACCCTAAGATTTAAAAGATATACACGATATACTGTATTTTTCCAACTAAAAGATACACACCCTAAATAAGATACATCACTTTGGGATACACCGCTAAATGGGAGGGGGAAGCCTGCGTCTTCCAAAGGCGCGGCCACTTGATTGTGCCTTGACTGCCCATCAAGAAGATGGAGGCGCTGTCAGATGGGAGATCCGCCCACAGATGGATCTCCCATCTGGAGTTCATTGTTTAGATTAGTGGAGTCCCACTGATGCCCCACTGATGTAGAAAGACATTCAGCTGCGGGAGATCGCTAGCACCCAGCAATCTCCCACAATTAGAATTGCGGCTGAGTGATTTCAGCCAGGAATTGGGGCAGGACATCTTGCCCCTCCCTGCCTGATCGCGTGTGTAGGAGAGATCTGCCTGTGGGTGGATCTTTCCTCTGGTTGTGTGTTAATGGTTTGTGAGCTGGGCTGCTCACACGCAGATAGATCTGTACTGTATTGTTCTGTCCCCAGCATGTAAGGTGGAGGAGCGAGACTTTTTTTTTTTTTAATTAGGAAGCAGATACTGAGGTTGTTGATCAGTCTATTGTATTTATAAAATCCATGAATGTCTTTCTGCTTTGATGGTTTATGGATATAGAAGTGAAATTCTCTTTACTTGAGTGTAGGGGACCTTTCACACTAGCTGTGCTGTACAGTACCGCAGTAATGAAAGATACACAGGTTTCTATAACTTTCACAACCGCCCTTGCGTAATGGTAAGGCGCAATGCTGGTAAGGCGCAATGCTGCACGCACTTTT
Source organism: Ptychadena robeensis (assembly GCA_036250615.1). Taxonomy (NCBI): domain Eukaryota; kingdom Metazoa; phylum Chordata; class Amphibia; order Anura; family Ptychadenidae; genus Ptychadena; species Ptychadena robeensis. The sequence goes on from CM070036.1 coordinate 111,623,501, forward strand.
ATTGGCTCAACTACAGCTAGTGCATTTATTACCGGACAGAAATGGCAGCTGCTGCATCCGCTGTAGTGTGAAAGGGCCCTTAAGGAAACCTTGATTAATCACCACTATCTTATAGAGACTATACATAGGTTAATAAATGCTGCAAATGTTTTGTGTGCATGTTCACTACACACTGCAAACTCATTTAACGGATATGTTTATGTGATATGACTAGAATGGTGCCGTTGAATTATGTGCCCTATGATGGCAGTTCCCTTGAAAGGGGTTTGGTGACTTGCTGTTTATCCATTACCTTCCTGCATTGACACCTGTGTACTAGCTTCATACTAACTTTATTTTATTTCTTATGCAGCTAACCCAGCTACTTGCAGAGCTGCATTCTGTTCCTGGACTGTTTCCGATGAAAACTACCCCTACAGTAAGTAGTGATGTTATTGATTTATTGTGAAGCAAGCCTGAACCCTAGTGCTCAAATAAAAAATAAATCCTTTGGTCTACTACCAATATTGACACAAAATGTGTGGGCTGCATAATTCATATACGTCATAAGCACCAATGGATGAGAGGCATAAATTAACTTTCCTAAAAGTCTAAAATATTCACCTCACCCATGTTTTTTTTTTTTTTTTTTTGGCTTTAGCAATGCCCTGGTATTGGTGACAGATGCTAACATCTTCTGCTCTGTAGCTGTAGCCATTCTGCAAACCTTTAGAAAGTAAGGCTATGTATGTCTTCATGACGCCATCGGGGCTTCCCCTGTGTTAAATGCATTCCTTGGTGGGGATGCTGACAGACCCGATCCACATTAACTGAAGACAGCACTGGCTGTTCCCACAGCGTTCTGCCGATTCACCGGCCGGAGAGTGATTTAGTTCTCTACATTGACCTTCCGACTGGGAAGGCCGGTGCTGTAGGCAGGTAATGTTAGTTAGGTCCGTCGGCACCCCATAGCACAGTGGAAATATAGCCTTATACTGATCTTTTCAATGTTTGGGGGATCTGTTTCTTTAATGTATATGCAAGTTCAAAGGATTCTGCTGATTCTTAACCCAACACTTGCACTGTAGGGTGGTAATTTCCTCACCCTATATTGACCTCTAAATGTTCACCGCACTCACTACGGTCAACACAAACTTTCCTATCACTATTACCTGGTCGATAATGATAATTGGATATATATATATATATACCCTTTGTATACAGCTATCTGCTACCGTGTGCTGGGGTGACCCTAAATGGTTCCCTCTTTTGGCTTGCAAGCTAACGGCGTATAATTAGGCACCTCGAACACCATCCCAACTACACCTTAATATGGATATGTTTATACGTAGGCCTGTATGGCATCAACGCAGACCCCCTGACGAAGGGATGCAAAACATATGTTGGACTTTTTAATCATCTGCTCTATGGACCTGCCTATTCTCCACCCCTAGCCCTACTGCAAGCGGAAAAAAGACAGTTGGGTACTTGCTTTGTAGCAAAACTATTTGTGATGGTTTATGGGCATTAGAGCTACATGGACTTTTTTTACTTTTATTTTTATTTCTCATGCTATGTTATGATGAACACACTATATTGAATTTTCATGGGAACATCTCCCTAGCTGTCCTCCCCTAGCTCCTACTTTATCATAGGGGTAGACTCCTTTTGGTGTGGGGAATTAGGAACAGGATTTTTTCCTAATCCTCAACCCACAACCTTCTTTCTTCTTCTTCTTTTTTTTTTTTTTTTTTTTTTTCTTTTTATGTTGATGTTTTATTCTAATGTGAAGATTAGCTGCACAATTAGGGGAAGTGATTTGAGACTTCCTCAGTTTGACACCAGTGCAGTTTATTTTATAAACAATATTGTGGATGAATATATTTTGCTTTTTCTTTTATTTCAGAAGCAGCAGAAAAAGTCAAGTCGGAGAACCTTTAGTGAAGGTCCAGTGGAAAGACGCACTAATCCCACAAGAAGTGCACGCCCACCCGAGAACTTTGCACTGGAAAATTTCACTGCCTCTGCCATGCAGTTTGCAGAGCATCTGCGAAAATATAGCAAAAAGGCTGTTCACAGGCGCCCCTTCACTGAGGCACGTTTCTATCTGATTGATTTAGGCACACTATAACCTCCCTAGTGGTCAGCCTGGGGCAATCACAGCAGAGTACACTGTGCTGAGTTTCCCACCGTCCCCTGTCCACATCGCCAGCGTCATCAATGATTCTGACCATGTGGAATAGGAGACCAACGCCCCTCCATTATAATGGAGGTCTGTTGCGCACCCCTCCCCTGCTAGTTTGCATCAACGATGACCGCGAAGGGGGGGTCCCTGGATAATTCAAATGCTGTGGCTGGAATTTGCTCAGCTTTCTGAACCCCTTGGTTGGTTTTGATGATCGTGGTTTGGGCAGAATAAATTTTTCAAACAAACTCTGGATGAACTGGGTTCCTCTCAACCTCTGGGGGGGGGGGGGGGGGGGGGGTTAAAGGAACCTAAAGTAAAGAGATCTGAGGATATAGATTGTATATAGAAACCTTGGCATCTTCTGTGTTCTTTATCCTTCCATATTGCGTCACCTGCTGCACTGTACAAATGAATTAGTTGGATCTTATGGCTCTCCCAGACTTATTTGATCTATTCCTTTTAGGAGGAAAAAGAAGAGATTCGCAAGAGACGAAGATCCTCAAAGTACAACAATTACCGTCCAGTGGAGGATATTACAGAAGATGAGCTGGCCAATGTTGCAGATACAGTTAAAGACAAAGTTTATGACAAAATAATGGTACGCTGATTATATTGGTTATATAATTTATAAAAATTACTGTAGAATATATTGTCAAAGACCATTCATGCCAAGTTAACTTTAGAAGCTGGGCTTTCCAGAGATTTGTTTGGTATTATGTTGAAATGATGAGCTGCTTGCTTTCTTTTAGTATGAGTACTCTGCAGTATAAATAGCTTACATGTGCTATTAGTTATTGTCATTTATCTTACACTCGTTCTTTCTGAAGAGCCTGATTTATCATACTTCTTTTTCTAGGGAAGTACTTGTCATCAGTGTCGCCAAAAAACAATTGATACAAAAACATTCTGCCGTAATCCTGGCTGTGGCGGGGTCAGAGGTCAGTTTTGTGGGCCTTGTTTACGAAATCGCTATGGGGAAGATGTGAGAGAAGCACTTCTGGACCCTGTAAGTAGTTGGACAACACACTGGTAGTTTGGTGCTAAAGTGTCTTCTGTAACATCCAAATTACCATGCATCACTCGGACTGCTTGTTCATAAACCTCTCTGGGTTTCTCTCAACCGCTAGTTTGTCTGCTGTTTGGGTTCGTCCCAACCACTTCAGGAGAACCCGATATATCCCCGGATGACCCAGCGCCATGTACAGGGGAATTTTAAGCAGAGTACAATGTGCTGTTAGATCTGAAATGGGGTGATCTCCTACTTATATTTAAATAGAAGTAGCCTTTGCAGTATACAGTGGGCTGAAAGACTATTCCCCACCCCTAGTGAATCTAGTGCCCTATGCTGTATCCTAGTACAGAATGGAATTTATATGGTGGGTATGGAAAGTTTTCAAACCCCCTTAAATGTTTCATGCTTTGTTATATTGCAGACATTTTTGCAGATTTATTAAAAAAGAAAAACTGAAATATCACATGGTCCTAAGTATTCAGACCCATTGCTGTGACACTTATATTTAACCCAGGTGCTGTCCATTTCTTCAGATCATCCTTGGGACGGTTCTATGCCTTCATTTGAGTCTAGCTGTGTTTGATTATACTGTTTTGACTTGATTAGGAAAGCCAAACACCTGTCTACATAAGACCTTACAGCTCACAGTGCATGTCAGAGCAAACGAGAATCATGAGGTCAAAGGAACTGCCTGAAGAGCTCAGGGACAAAATTGTGGCAAGGCACAGATCTGGCCAAGGTTACAAAAACATTTCTGCGGCACTTAAGGTCCTAAGAGCACAGTGGCCTCCATAATCCTTAAATGGAAGATGTTTGGGACAACCAGAACCCTTCCAAGATCTGGCCGTCCGGCCAAAATGCGCTATCGGGGGAGAAGTGCCTTGGTGAGATAGGTAAAGAAGAACCCACAGATCACTGGCTGAGCTCCAGGGATGCAGTCGGGAGATGGGAGAAAGTTGTAGAAAGTTAACTATTACTGCAGTCCTCTGCCATAAAGCCCCGATTGGTGGATTGGCCAGAAGGAAGTCTCTCTTCAAGATGCTGACAAAAAATTCTCTGGTCTGGTGTGACCAAAAACTTTTTGGACTTAATTCTAAGTGGTATGTGTTGGGAAAACCAGGCACTGCTCATCATCTTTCCAATACAGTCCCAACAGTGAAGGATCGTGGTGGCAGCATCATGCTGTGGGGTGTTTTTCAGCTGCAGGGACAGGACAACTGCAATCGAGGGAAAGAATGCAGTCAAGTACAGGGATATCCTGGACAGGACCTCAGACTGGGCCACAGGTTTCCCTTCCAACAAGACAATGACCCTAAGCACGCAGCTACAATAACGTAGGAGCGGCTTCACAACAACTCTGTGACTGCTCTTGAATGGCCCAGCCAGAGTCCTGACTTAATTGAGCATCTCTGGAGAGACCTAAAAATGTCTGTCCACCAACATTTACCATCCAACCTGACAACATGGAGGAGTGGCAGAGGATCCCCAACTCCAGGTGTGAAATACTTGTTGCTTCTTTCCCAAAAAGACTCATGGCTGTATTAGATCAAAATGGTGCTTCTACTAAATACTGAGCAAAGGGTCTAAATACTTAGGACCATGTGATATCTCAGTTTTTTTATTTTTATAAATCTGGAAAAATTTCCACAATTCTGTGGTGATGTTTTTTTCTGTCAGTATGCGGTGGTGTGTTTACTTTCATGAGGAAAAAAAGAACTTAAAAGATTTTAGCAAATGGCTTCAATATAACAAAGAGTGAAACATTGAAGGGGGTCTGAATACATTCATTCATTGATTCATTATACATCCTGGAAAGCTAGCATGGGTGGAAGGTTCCATCTTGTATGTAGAGCTGTACATCTAGCCATAAACTATTGACCACGTTCTCTACCTCCTAACAAAAATACATTTGCACCAATGACATGTTTCCTCATAGACTGTCTCCACATTACTCCCTTAACCTTCTGAGCGTCTGGCCCGAGTTAACTCGGGCTGAGTTTCATGCATCAGTTAACTAGAGGCGCGCTCTAGGTATCGCCGTCTTCCTACGGCGGTCGGGAGCACAGGCATGTATGCGATGCTTCCGGGTCCGCCCCGACGCGAAGGGGGCGGGGGTAGGCGGCGCCATAGACCTCCGTCAAACTGGAGGGGCGTCGCTTTTCATCAGCAGAAGTCCGGCCTCTCCAGTGACGCCGGGCTTATGTTAATGACCTCCAGCTGAGCAGGAAATCATGAAAAAACCGTGCCACGTGACAAACGCTCAGAGGGTTAAAAGTTTGACTTGTTTGTTTTACCGCATACAGAAATTTCCTCTCAAATATTGAGGTTTTGATAATGGTTTTACTTCTAAACCAAAATTTTCTAGCATGTAATCCATCACATGGTGCGTTTCAGTAGAAATATAAATGGTCATTGAGCAGTGATTGCTGTTGGTTAAATAGTACCCCCCCCCCCCCCAAATTACACACAACATGCAGATTGTACTTGCTGTGCCTGCTTGTAGAGTTGTATATTCAGATTTGCAGAAATGTAGTCAGGCGTCTGTGATTCTAATGCTAATGTGTAACTGGGTTCTGTTTAACATTCTAATGACTGAGGTAAAATCTGTTCAAATTAAAATCCAATACCTCTACCCCACTGTGATTTACAGGATTGGATATGTCCTCCATGTCGTGACATTTGTAACTGCAGCTACTGCCGTAAGCGAGACGGGCGGTGTGCCACAGGGATGCTTATTCACCTGGCAAAGTTCTCTGGTTATGACAATGTGAAAGAATATCTGGAGAGGTTAGTAAATGTGGGCCCAGCATATTTCTCTGTGTGCTTGTTGCATCATACATACTGTCCCAATGTCTCCTGAAGGTTTCCCTCTATTAGATTTAAATATAAAAAAACTAAACCATTTAACTCCTTCACCAGCTACATCCATCCTCTATGTTTTTCTGGTGCACAGCAGTAAAAATCTCCTTAACCTACACAGTCAGCCTGTACCAAAACTGTACTGTACGGGTGAGCGCAACAGTTCACAGTACTGTTTTTTTCCACCCTACCCTCTACACATTGCCGGTGTCATCGATGACGTGGGCAAACCGACGCCCGTCCATTAACATGGTCTATGGTGCAGCCCACCCATTCGGCATCACTGATGATGCAGAAGGGGCAGTGTCGTTTGAAGGGGGTGGCGATTTCAGGGCCATAGGCGAGTTTTGACGATTCCTGCTTGTGCAGAGTTTATTTTGTTTACAAACTCTGGAGCTAGGATCATCTCAAATAATTACCATCTTTGTAACAATGGTTGAACTCTCTAAAGGCAGTCAAACCTTAACTAGTTCTAGTCACAACTGCAGGTAAGTTATGAAACAAACACTAACTGTATACTTATATTGTCTAAACCCTTAACTCTTGAGAATAGGTATATAACATGCTGAGGAGATTTAAGCACAAACTGTTTGTTCGCGATCATCGATCGAACAAAAAAACCTTCCCTTAACGAAAAAGGTTGATCGAACCGGGAACGGACATGTCTGTAAATCCTTGTTGATTGCGGAGGCAGAGCCGAGATCAGGGCTCCCCCCACACTGTGCAGAGCAGTCATTGTTCGGCTCTGCCCTCTTGCCTGTGTCTCTGCCTGACTGCTCACAGTGTGGGGGACCCTCCTCTCCTCTTGAGCGGATCCTGTGTCCAGATCCCTGCTCTGCCAAGTGCTGACAGGCAGCAGCTAGAAGCGGGTTGATTGCGGGTCGATTGCACACGTATCAACCTGTGTATGCCTAGCTTTAGGGGGAGTTTCCATAGTGCCGAGTGATCCGTTGGGACCCCTATGCTAAGCGCAGTGTTTGGGGGGGGGGGGGGGGGGGGGGGGGGGGGGGGGATCCCGACGGATTACATACACTGTATCTGGTGGTACTCTACTTCATTCAGCCCTGCATCGGCGGAAAGGCTCAGCGCAGTGAAAACCCAGCATCCGCTGAGTAGGTAAAGCGTGTGCTTTGCCAGGACCTCCCACCAAGCAATACGCTTGGCGTACGGGGTCCCGATGTATATAGAAACATACCCTTACTGTTGGCTGAGAGTTGGCACAAATGGAAGGGGGCAGAGCTGAGCTGGGCTGTACACACTACACTCAGGCAGAGTGTGGGGAGGAGCCCCCCTTCTTGCAGCCATCCTGTGTCTGGCTCACAGCCGGTATTTTCTGTAGGAAAATATCTCAACAGCAGGTGTACAACCGGACCAGGGTCCTCGTCAAACGGGAATCCGTGTGCACAGTGGTGCACATCGATTCCCGTTCATTTGAGCACAGCGTGGTGACATCACCATGCTATAATCGATTACTGGTCGATCGCTTGGGTATCTACCTGTCTATGCCTAGCTTCAAGCTGCTTTTCAGCTTTCTTGTTACTTGTATAGAAAGACGCCAGTCACTTTATTTCTCTTCAGGTCTGTGCATTGTAGTAAAATAAGCATTTTACCACAGAGCTGCCAGGGGATCAATGCTGTAGTGTGTACATCTGCAACATGTAGTGCACAAATACATTCTGCTTTGTTCTTTTCCTGAACCTCTGGTTGGCCCCTTGTGCACATTTCTGGCATCATCAACGACACCGGAGACGTGAGAATGCGCATGCCTGTGTTTTTATACAGGTGACTGGTGAGGGCAACCCCCCCGGTGTCATCTCTGATTCCAGGGAGGTGGTACCATTGAGAGGAAAGTGCAGGTACAGCTGGGGAAGGTGAGCTACCCTTGAGTGTGGCTTGGAGCTACAAATTTCATCAATTCTAATGAACCCGTACCACACTTAGGAATACTGTTCCGGGGTTATTGCAGCAGCTGTTAAGAGCACAATGTTGTGAATGATACTTTAAATGTGGGAACAAGCCAGTACAGGGTGCATCTTATGCCTGTGTCATCACATTTATTTATGTAAAACCATGGATGGGTATCTCAACGCCACACTAGTAATCGATTGGTTGGTTGCAGCAATGTTTTGTAATGCAGGTTCAGGCTCATTAAATTTTTTTTGAACTCAAAACTGTATTCAAAGTCCTTGCATGAAGGATCCACCATTACCACCACCACACTTGATGCATTAGATGTTTATTATAATAAGGTATAAAAAAAATCAAATTCCTTCCTTTTTAGAATACAAGTCTGTTATCGGTACAACTTTCATTGTAACACAGTGCAAATTTTAAGAGGATACAAAATCAATGCATTGAAAGACATCCAATTGTATAATACAAAATGATAAATATAAAGATTTTTTGAATAACTTTAGTTATATTACATTTTATACATAAGCTAATCATGATTTGTATTTGTAGAATTCTGATATATTGTCTATGCTTCTTTCAGCTTAAAAAATCAGATCGTAGATGACGAGTGAGAAGGATCTTCAGGGGGATTGTCTAAGAATGGATGTGTCTCTCATAAACATCCCTGTGCTGGCAGAAAGTATTGTCATCCCATTTCATATGCTCCTTATATTTTACTCTGGAATACATAATTTTCCATTTTGGAAATTGTTCGTTGTTTTTTTAAAGGTGCAGGCATCTTTATGAAAGAAAAAAATCAACGTTTTTAAGACTGAGGTCTGAATTCCCCATCCTGCATGCAAGGGAATGATTTGGAGATAGAGATTCTTTGAGATGCCAAATTTCACTCAAACTGAAGTTGTCAATCAGGTGATTGGCTCAACGGTCTGAATCTAATTTACGTGTTAATGTGTAAATCTGGCATTTTGTTAAACATTTCTCTTCTCAGATCGAGATGACAGACCCTGCATCTTAACCTTTTTGGCGGTTTCGTGACAGAGAACACTGTACTTTGCCGTGATTCCCTACCCTCCTCTACACATCGCGGTGTCATTGAGGCACCGATGATGTGGGCCGGGAAAAGCTCCCATTAACAAAGATCCAATCCCGACACAAGTGCAGTTTTGAGAACAAATTGTGCACATACTCGGTTCAGGTATAGCGACCAGAGATTAAAGTAGCCATACACACTTTGATTTGCGTGTGATTGTCAATAGTAGTTTTCTTCACTGCGTTGCGAACAGTGGTTCAGCAAATCGATGTGTACCACTTTGGGTGCTCCATCCCCATCCAAAGTATCGGCCAGAGATTGAGCACCCAAAGTGGTGCGCTATGATTTGCAGACCCCAACCACAGTAATGGCGATCAAACAGGGATCATACCAACATGTTGGATCCCTGTTCGACCAACATTTTCTTAGAGTGGGATTAATCACTCAAGGTGGGCAGCGCTCGATTCCCAAACAATTGATCACCTTTGCATTGATCATTCAGGAGTTGAATAAAAAAAATCAATCTGTGTATGGCTACCTTTAGGGTCCCCATACACCTTTTAGATTTCTGTCAGATTTCCTTTAGATCTCCTTTTTGTTTTACCAAAACCATGTAATATGAGAAACTTTCTAAACCATCAAGTCTCCCTGTGTTCAATCACAGAGGACCCGGCACTACATAGTTGTTGGTAGGCCTAAAGGATATCTGACAGAGAGATCTAAATGTGTATGGCCAGCTTTAGACTTGCAATGTCAGGGACCATATTCTGTCCTTTATGGTTCATGTTGTATATTAGTAGACTTGGTTTAGCACCTTATTCATAAATGTATATTCTAATGGTCTGTTATGAATTATATTTCGTTATTACTGTTGCCTGATTTTGCAGCTCCTATATCACTGTACTACATGTGACGTGTTCATCAAGCCTAAAGTTAGGTTGTGTTCTTGGTGGATTTGGATAGATACAACCATGTTGCTTGTTAAATGGTGACACGTGTTGTTGAAGCAATGTTCCTTTTTGTTATTGGACCAAATGGCGTGCTGGATGTTCAGCCGGGCCGCCTTTGTAAGATGAACTTTACTTCTGCAAGACAAGGACTGAACTTCTCTTCTGAATCTGTGTCGGCAGCTTTAACCTGAGTGACTGTGGATGTCTTTATATTCCAGAGCCATGGCTATTTCTGCTCTTCATGCTAGAATCTTTGAGCTCGGCTCCACTATGTTTTGCCGAAACGCAGCAAAATCGAAATGGTCGCGTTCTATTTAAAGTTAATAGTGCATGTAAAAAAAAAAAAAAAAAAGGCACGGCCACTACAACTTGCAGCCCGAGCCTTACTGCAGTTTTGTTTAATTACTGTTTAGAACTTTAAAGCAGCAACTAATGTCACTTTTATGGTTTGTTTTTACTCCTGCTTACTAAATGCATTGACTGTAAATTCTGTAATTCTTTAGAATTTTTATATTTCTGTGAAATTTTTATACTGATTTTATATAGAGCTCTGGATCATATTTTTCCAGTTTAGACTGTAATAGAAAAGAATTGGCTGGTAACATTACAGACATTTTATAGAAAACTTGTACTACATGAAATATGTAAAGTTATTGTGTTTGGCACGGTTGTCATTTCCCAACCATTAAACCGCTTTGCTTTGTATTGCTGACTGTTACTGATATGTTATTGATATGCCATATTGCTGCATTATTCAGTCTCCACTTGCCTATTGCTGTGTTTCCCTGAAAATTATTTCACCTCCTGGGCATTATGCCTGAAGCCAGTACAGGCGCAGTTTGATCTTGAATCAAACTGCGCCTGTCCTGGGATTGAGCACACCCGTCGGGTCTCTGTGTGCCTGCAACACTTCTACAGAGGAGCTGCCGGCACAAAGAGCCTTTTCGTCCCTCCATGTTAATAGAGAGGCGTCGCTTTTTTTCCCCACACACCACCGGCGGTGTGTAGAGGGCTGGGGGGGGGGGGGATAGTAGAACATAGCACGTATGGCCTGTAACGCTCAGGGGGTTAACTTCCCCTAGACTGAATTTCTGTAGTTAATTGGTGCAGTGTGTTTATATATTCATTTGATTATATAGAATGACCACCGGCTTCTCTGAGCTTAGCTCTGGTGTCAGGACTTTTTTTTTTTTTTTTTT
>CM070036.1:111643712-111684882 GCA_036250615.1 Ptychadena robeensis
ACCCGTGTATGGGGGCCTTTAGATTGGCCCGCGATCAATCACAGCGTGGTTAGGTCACCACGCTGTAATTGATTGCTGGTCGATTGCACTGGAATCTACCCATGTATGGTCAGCTTAAGGTGTAGGGAGAACCAACTCCAGTTGTTCATCCATTTGGGGTAAAGAAAGCATAGCATACGCAAGAGTGGCAACTCTGTTCTGATTCATCAGTGTCACAACCATTTACAGAAACTTCATTACAAGGACTTTTCTGTCAGCTCAGCAATTATTTTTTTTACTGGGAATTTGTAGAGGGAACTAATGGAATGCTTTAAATAGAGATTATATGGTATTTAAAACGTAAACTTTACTTCAGATTACAACCATAACTGTAGCACAATGACGTGTATAATTCAATTTAACCAAACCACAGTTTGAGAAGCACTCTGCAGAATCTTAATCCAGAACTTCCTCTCGAGACCCTTTATTACACATGGGTGTTAGCGGTTCTCAGCACAGCGAGCTTATTGCTAGAGATCTCTACAAATAAACTCACTGTGCTGAGTAAAGAAGCGTCAGAAGGAACATGATCCAGGGTTAGTACTCTGGCCATGCAGCACTAGTGTCCTAGGTTCGGATCTCAGTCTGGGCACTATCTGCAAGGAGTTTGCATTTCCTTCCTGTGTCTGTGTGGGGCCTCTCCCTCCGAAGTTAGGCTGGAACTAAATAGGAGGGCTTCGATGATGTCACTTCCGGTATTTGGAACGCAGAAGAGCCAGTTTGACATATCGGAAGTGACGTAATGTCTCTTATTTCCGGCCAGCAAAGTTTACAGGTATGTTTGTTCAGAGTAGAAGAGAAAAAAAATATGATCGTTCTATGTTCTCAAGACTGCTCATATATAAAAACATACAAGTTTTGCATTTAGTTTTAATAAGGATACAATAGAGTGGTCTAATTTTAATCAATAGTCTAATATTAACCTTTAAAAACAGTTATATATCAAAAGAATAAAAAAACAAGACTACATTAGATCTATACAATAACTTAACTAACTAACGAGTTAAGTTATATTTACTACACCAACTGATACTTATGTTATTACACCAGATATGTATTTATGTTATAGGAATAGTGAATTATAATGATATTTAAGTGCAGTTGTGGTATGATCACCATACCTTTGTGTTGGCCTCTAGGTAGTTATAAAGTACATTGACGCAGATGGTGAGATCTCCAGCATTGAAGGGGTAGCTTCGGTTCCACCCCTGAGGACCAAACTTAAGCCGACCAGCAACACAGGCATGGAAATAACAGAGGGAAAAGAGAATACATTTGAACTCCTGTTCTCTTGCGCACATCTCAAGGGTATCCTGTAAACCATAGAGAAGACAGCGTTGTCACCAATACAACCAACAACAGTCTAAAAACTATTTCTTTTAATTTATATTTTGGTAATATTTGAGGAGGGGGGGGGGCATTTTTCTCTGTTCCACTCAGCTGCTCCTAACGATCGTGCCTATAATTTTTTTATGCGGTTCAATCAAACCTCTAGTCTACCTTTAGTCATTCTTCCAATTTTTCTTGCCAATATACAGCATATACACAATTTGTTATCTTTGGTTTGTGGCCTGTCAAAGTATAACCACCTTAACGCTTAAAAGCAAATTGCATAAATTACAACACATTGTATATTGTGGTGCAGAACAAAGAACACCAAACTTGGCTTGAAGCAGTTACAATGATCCAATATCAAAATATCGTATGTTTCGGACTATAAGACGCACTGGACCGTAAGACGCATCCAGTTATTAGTGCAGGAAAACCAGAAAAAAAAAAGATTTAATATATAAGTTTTCACATTGGGTAAATGCAATGAATTCAATGAATGCAATATTCAATTCAGCCAGTAGATGTCACTAGCAGCAGTACACTCTCAGCACAACATGTCATTCTCCACACTGATCGGGAGGAGGGGGCCCGGCTGTACAGTCTCCTCTCCGGCTGGCTGTTACTGTGTCTGTGGGACCCCCAATATTGGGGGTGGAAAAGTGTGTCTTATGGTCCAAAAAATACGGTACCTTTGTTGCAATTTTTTTATATAGAGTATTTGATTGTATGCGGACAGGGTCCTCCACTCCTACTGTGTCATAACTTGTACCTGTGTGTACTATATTGTGTTGTATCTCCACTCTAATGTATTGTTCAGCGCTGCGTAATATGTTGGCGCTATATAAAAAAGGATAATAATAGTATTTGTAAATTTTACCTGGTCAAAGTTGTAGAGCGCTGCATGCAGGTTAGCCAGCATTCCTGAAGGTGGTTCATTTGTGATCTTTATCGAGCTCTCCAATATTCCTTGTGGAATGATATGTTCCTCTGCAGAAGATGCTGGTTCAGCACTGATGAATATCCGGTAGTCCTCATGACTTCCTGCGCTATATCTTTCAAGCAGTTTTTCTAACGTCACCAGCCATCTGGCCACTAAGTGCACGTTCTACCAACCAAATGATAAAGTGAATACATACATAACAGAAAGAACTATTAGTTGCAAATATAGTTATTACAGCCGATAATAAAAAATGGCTTTTTGTAGAAGACAATGGTATGTTCAGACCAGAAACCATCTCCTTTTATTGTACTTACCTGCAGAATTACCCAGTGCCCCTGTTCTGCTGCTTTTTCCATAGTCTCCTCCGCTATCTTCTCTTGTCCCTGCCCCAGTGATATGTTATGAAATTTTCCAGAATCAATTGTGAAGCCAAGTTTTTTACCTAAGAAATTGAAAACATTACTAAAACACAAAATTTTTATAAACCTTATAAAAAATTCTTACAAATCCCTGTTTGAATGCCAATAATTTGGATGAGGACCAGGGATCCATTGCCAAAGGTGGCACGCATTTATAAGTTGCATCACCGTGTTGCAATCGATTGTTCATTGGTCGCATGGGAATTGACCTGTGTATGGCCAGCTTAAAACTTTATAGCTCAAGATTTGATACATAACTTGAAATATATGTAAGTGCTTGGTAGCCAAAATGTGTCCAAGGTTTAATGCGTTATGGTGGTCATAGACGTTTTCTGGCAAGATCGCTACGTTTTCTCGTACGATCGTCTGTGTGTGATGTCATAATCACGCATGGCCGGTTGTGCAGAGAATCGGCCACGCACCCTATATAATGGGAAGATATAAAAAATCCGGGCATGTCTGTAAATTCTTAGACCGTTTTACCGGCCAATATACGACCAAATACATATACGATAGATTTGCGGCTGATTTCACAGCAGATTGACCACGGTGAGCGTGAATGACGGTTGATCGGCTGCAAAATCGGCTGCAAATCTAAACGTCTACGGCCAGCTTTACTTGTAATGTGTATCTGACTGACTTGTGTACATCTTGTTAAATAGATACAACAGCATTATGGCAACCACTGTGTGTAATGTAAGGTGACAGTCAATCCAAGTTAATGTTTCCAATGTTTAACTTGGTTACAATGGTTTACTCCTTTTAAATATTGTTTTTAGTGAAAGGATTGGTAAATAATGATATGAACCCATTCATAAATAGAATATAAATATTAACATGGAGTTGATAATCCATGTATACAAGTCTCTTATAGGCACAACTGGTATAGTTATAAATACATATGACTAGAGAATGATATCTACCGTACATACTAATATTGAAAGCAACAACTGCCACTTACCCAAACTTTCCACATCTTTCAGTGGGTTCACACCAGGAGATAAAATGAAGAAAATAGGTGTAGATGGACTAGTTTCTTCAAAGGATTTGGCCAAATCTGGTCTTGTCCCCTCCACGTACTTTGTTCCAAGTTTCTCTTCCACAAAATTTCTAATGAAGTGAAAAAAACATTAAAAGAATGTGTATGAATAGGTTAACCTGTATTTAACAAGAATGAAGAGGAAATAAGTCTTTTGTGGTTCAACTTTGTACCGACTGGCAGAATTATAGCGGCTGACACTGTGCAGCCATACTGCTTTGGTAAGTACTTTGGTAGAAAACATTTACATAACATTACAGGTAATATCTACCTCATCAGGCCATGTTCAAAAAGACTTTGTGATTTGTGGGTTTTCTTTCAGAATTGCCATACAAAAGCAAAGTATAGAAAAATAGGCATTAAATAGTATTACAGCCAAACCTGATAGCGTAGGTCATTCTGTCTGGCCGCAGCGCTCTTAAAATAATAAGCTTCTGCAAAGAGCTTTTGTTCTTCCACTCCTGCGGGAGTCTCTCTTTTTCCGGACACTCGGACTCCACCAATTTCTTCCAGCGTTTTGCTGATCCTTCTATGTCTCTGTCTAACCCTCTGAATTCCTCCAGAGTAGAAATCATCTGTATCACAGTAGACTGGTTAGTACAGGATTCGCAACTAGGCAGAATACACAGTTATGTGGCTTCTAAGTATTACTGACACTAAATAACATGGTTTGTGACACACACACAGTATGGGAGGTATGTGTGTCCCAGATACCGGCATTATGCCGAGTATTTTCCTATTTGACCAGCAGGGGGAGATGGAATGACTGGGCCTGGGTCAGGGTGATTATAGCTGTGTCCTGTTTGCTCATTAGCAGGTCTTTCACCTCCTCACCTGCTCAATGAGATGCTTTAACCTGGAACCTTAGTCTACACATCAAAGTAACGGTTAATGAAATAATTTTGATCACTCCTAATGATATTATTAATAATATTGGCACCAAATGCTATGCTGATACTAATAGCAACAACATAATCTATACAAAACTTTAATGTTCCTGGACTTTTCCATGTCATTATATATCATTGTTAATAGATCTAGTGCAGACATACAACGCACCCATGCTAGCAGTGCTGTAAAAACAGCTTAATCCAAGTACCGTATGTTTTGGACTACAAGACGCACTGGACCATAGGACCAGGAAAACCAGAAAAAAAGATTTAATATAAGTGTTTTAATCAATTGGGTTAATGCAATGAATTAAATTAATGCAACATCAAACTCAGCCAGTAGATGTCACAAGCATCAGTACTATCACAACACATCATGTCATCCTCCTCACTGATCGAGTTGAGGGGGGCCGAGGGGGCAACGGCTGCAGATTTCCTCTCCCTCTGGCTGTGTCTGTGGAAGCTGCAGAGTGAGTGAGGAAAAGAGAGATAGATGGCAGTTTATCTATCTCTCTCTTCATTGTTTATATCAGCAGGGCTCTGCTGGCATAGAAATAATACAGTTCAGATGGGAGATCAGGCCATGGCCACATCTCTCATCTGACAGCTCCCCGGCTAATCTCCTTGCCGGAAGAGCTGGCGGGAAGCCAAGGAGCACATTTAGACCATAAGACACAGACACTTTTTCTCCCTGATTTTGGGGTGAAAAAGTGTGTCTTATAGTCCAAAAATACAGTACATATGAACTGGATATAAAGCAATCACATTTCCTGATGTTCCTATTTAGGCATTTTTTTTATTTGTATCTAAATAAATTGTCCCAATATATTATGTGATATATTTAAAAACAAACTGAAACTGGATGATGTGCTTTGTGTCTGCTGTATCCCACAGATGTCTAGATGTAACAAATAAGAAACAAAGGTAGGTCTATGACGGTTGGAGTTAACTTCTTTATTACTACTATTCTTTCAATATTATTACAATGACCTGTTATTTTATATATGTTTTTTGTTATAGTGCCTTGAAATCAGGTGCAATGGCCAATTAATTTTTACAGTATAGAAAGCTGACATCCATTGCCCCCCTTATAGAACCCTCACCCATTCAAGTGTGCCATAATCAGCCACACCTGCCTGATTTCCTTATATTTGGGAAATATCAAGCAATGGCTGCTACTTGCGTTGCCCAGACCAATCATCCCCTGACAAAAATCTTTATTCTTTAGATTACCTTGATGGCACTCCACGACTGAACAGACAAAAAGTCAACAGGACTCTGATACACATGGTCCACGGGGAACCGCAGGAGGAAGTCCAGCTCAACGGAGTCAATTTCTTTTAATTTCAGAAGAATCTTAAGACATAAAAAAAAATATATATATATAACAAATTATATTGGTTTTCTATAAATATATAACTGGACTTGTCTGATCTGTTAAGTATATTATTAAATACATTTTGTCATTCCAGTTTTGGGATCATCAAAATAGGAGACTTGGGGGGAAGTAAGGCACTGGATCACATGGTGAAAATAAAGGAGAAAATAGTATGAGAAGAAAACGAATAAAACCATTAGACAGGAAACACATGTATAGATATGGGCCAAATCGATGGCCACTTTGAGCTCACGGCTATCTATCTGGCCTATACCCAATGCGGCCATCCCTGTTTTCGAGCGGTATCAATCAAGCGGGACCATAGCATGCAAAGCATTGTCGGAGCCAGCTCCTCTGGTATCAGCTCCTCCGATATCAGGCAGCAGCGCAATAACGTAATCATGCTGCTGCATGGTACCTCAAACGGCTCTTATAAAGAGCCGTGTGTTTCCTGCTGTAGTCTCTGCATCTAATACCTAGATACCCAACCTGTGGCCCGGGCCTTCTGCAGTGACCTCCCTCAGTCCTCCACTTACAACCCCAGAAACCTAACTGTTCATGCATAGGGCATAAGAACTCATCTTGGAATCAAAGGGTATGTGCCCCATTTATATCATTAATGGCTTTGATGATATATGTAAGGCATATAATAACCTTTGATGATGACGGCACTTGTGGCCCTCCATATCAACTCAGTTGCCCATCACTGATCTAATATAATAAATGATGTTCAGCAGTACCACAGAAGTCTAGGAATTTATAAATTATTATTATACCAGTCCAAATGACTTCTTAGTGGACAACAGTTCCTTTAAAAGGATTATGCACTATATTACCATATATATATATATATATACCACATACCATATATATGTAAAGGTAGCCATACACGGGGCATATGCACTCCTGCCAATCACCTGGGGGTCGCTTGGACAAAAATAGGGTGGCCCCACCTGGTGTGGTGAGATCAACCAGGAATCTCCTGCATGTTGGATCGCAGGGTGATCCAACATGCCCGGAAATTCCTGGCTGATCTCATTACAAAGTGTGCCCGCTGATTAGCTGAGGAGCCGGCTGCAGCAGGATGACTTCATCCCGCTGTAGTCTATCCCTCATCTATCAAGGGAGAATTGCCTTGTGTATGGGCACCTTTAGTAACACATTATTGTTGAGTTAATGGTACCGTGGTTCTCTATAGGCAATATGCTACAATTTAGATACATTATTGTCTCACAGTTGAGGTGCCTAATATATTAGAGTAAATCTATGTATATATATATAGTTTGTATTAACTGCCTATTGTGTGTTCAGGCCAAACCTTCATTAGCCAGTGATCTCTGTTCAGGAAACATTCTAGCACTGTGCACTGTGGCATGAACAGTATTTCATGTCTTTGTTTTTAACAGCCTTAAGCTTTTTCACAATTTACCATATGCTGTATACCTGGAATGCAGTCTGGGACAGGAACGTCACTTTGTCCTTTTCAAAGAGCCCCTGACTTGTATACAAGAATGCTGAGTATGTGATACATTCGGTCAGGTTTGCCACTCTTTCTTTCACATCCTCTGAAGACTCTGCCCGTGCAATGGCTTTATGGAAGACTACATTGAAAGCCTATAAAACATGACATGATGAATCAGCAAAGACAATTAGTGGTGTTATGCATTGTGACAATATTAAGTTTATTTATTCAATCCAGTATTCAGGCTGCAATAGCCCATGGAAATTATGTTCTGCTTATATAGACAGTAAACAGGGAATCAATATAGCTATTAGCAACTGCTTAAACTTTGAATCTAGAACAAGCAAAGAGTAATACTATAACACATGTAACATCAATTGTAAAAAGAAAAACACTATGCTAGTGATTAAATACAACAAAAAATTGCAGGCTAAATATTCTTACATCGCAGGCCAGATATTTAACACACAGATAGTTGTGGATTAAATGTATCAACAATCCTACCAAACATCTATCCTTCCAGCAATTATTACACAGCCATGTCATGATGTGGATGAAAGTGAATAAAGGAAAGAATAAGGAGCACATTCTGCTGAATCCTAGGGTGCGAAGACATCTGAGACATCTGGTGTTCTTCATGTATAGTAATAGTACAGCCATGGAAGATGAACTGTGTAGCTAATAGTCATCACAATTACACCTTGTATAGTTATAGGACTGTCAAACTATTTGTAGAAGACTTACCTTCAATGAGAACTGGTAGATTGGGTTAATTTTCCGGAGATCACTCATAACAAAATAGAGCAGCGATGCCCTGGCTGCAGCCAGCCTGTAGTGTTCTCTGGCTTCATTAATTTTTATCTCATTCTCTTTTGCTTCAACCACCTGTTATATAATAAAGGGAATCATGAAAACAGACCGAACTGACTGCTGTATTTCTGCATTATGCTTGGAAAGGGATTTGGACATCAAACTGATAACCAATACAAGGTCACATTACTTTCCGAGTGAAACTATAGAAACTTGCAGCAATTTGGACAAACTACAAAAAACTAAGAATGATGAAGTGGATCATTTTAATTAATAGTATACAGGTCTTGTACCAGTAGCAGAATGGTAAAATGTATCTATTATATAAAACAAATAGAAATTTTTGTCACTTTTTGATAATATACTTCATAAAAATAAGTTCACAAGAATGGTAAAAATTTAATGCACATGACCTTTGTAGTATCGTTTTACCCTTCTATCCTTTAAGTGTTGTGGCTTATACAAGAATCAGACTAAAGGTGCCCATAAGCGTTTAGATAGTTAAATATAGTTAACTTAAAAATCAACCGTTTTGTGTTGATCGAATGGAAATTGACCTGCATACCTGGTCTGATTGACCAAAAGTGATTGACATGAAACGGATAATTAATTGAGTGTTGATTGGCCTTGACGGTTACATTTGGTCAATCGTACAGGTATCTGGTGGGTTTTCAAAGGATTTAGATGGATAAGTATCCAATTATATTATTGGGCATGTGCACAAAGGATCAGGACAGCTTTGCCAGCACTGACACTGACGGTATTCTGACGATCTGTCCTACCCTGACGAAATGTGCTACCCTGCATATAGCACATCTCAAACAGGATCACAACTTTAAACCCCAAAGCCCTCACTCTCACCGTCAAAGCTCTCACGTTAACCCCTAAAACTCTCAGCCTAACCCTAACTCCTCACCTGAGGCCCTTAATCCAAACTCACTAACACTGAAAGTGTATACGTCCACCTGTCAATAGAAAAGTGATGCTCATTTCCATGCGTAGGACATCTCATCACAACACCAGCTTTCCCGCCCCTGTTTTTCATTATTGATTAAAATAATTCATCTTTGAGGTTTTTTTCGTTATAAAGGAGCAGTACACTTTAATTTTTGTCAATATTTTTAACCAAAATATGCAATTAGAAATATTGAAAATATAGTCCCAAAAACAAAATAAAACTTGTTCCCCCTTTCACTAAACAGAATCTCACATTTTTTTTTTTTTGGGTCAATATATTTTTTATTAATGAAAAGTCCAGACACGCTTTGCTGGTCAGCTGTACACTTAAAGCGGACCTACCACCAGGAATCTATGTTTTTATGAAAGGCACTAGAAGTGCCAATAATAGGGAGAAATGCAGTGAAAAAACCCCAAAACTTACCTGTAATGAGCAATTTAGGAATATAATCAGCCATTCTTCTTCACTTCCTGGTTAATGGGCTCAGCAGAACCCGGCAGCACGTCACAGCAGCACGTGATTTTTCAGTGTGTAGCCAACACATGGTGGTGCAATATCGCGGGTGGCCACTGGGGGCATTCAGTGATCTTCTATGGGAATTTTCAAAGCAGCTCACTGAAAAATCACGTGCTGCTGTGACGTGGTGCCTGGTTCTGCTGAGCCCATTGACCAGGAAGTGAAGAAGAATGGCTGATTATATTCCTAAATTGCTCATTACAGGTACGTTTTTGGGGGTTTTCACTGCATTCCTCCCTATTATTTCTTCTAGTGCCATTCATGAAAACATAGATTCCTGGTGGTAGGTCCGCTTTAAGCAATAATTCAGCTTCCTTTAATCTCCAAGTTAAAAAGGAAGTTTACAAAGAAGTTGTGGCTATTTGAAAAAAGTGATCACCTATGTAGTCGAAATGATTTTTGAAAGTTCAAATGTGCAAACCGTTGTGAATCTGACTAATAAAAAAACTGCTCAGGGGAAGAGTGTAAAGCTTGTATTTCATTTGCCAAGGCTAGAATCCGGTGTGAATCAAATATTGTTTTTTTAATTCCGGAGGTTTTTTTTTTGAATTTCGCACTATTACGCAGTTTAATTAGCAGCTTCATTAATGTGAAAATGTCACTAACGTAAAATAGAAGAAATGCATAAGAAAACAGAAACATTAGGACATAAAATTTTATTCTTCCTCTTAAGAAAACCACAACATCCGTTAAAAATTTTTTTTTGATAAAAATAATATGACCAAAGGGCACTAGAGATAAATTATACTTAGTGCTGTAGTAAAGTAAAAGTCTCTCTCTGAACAGATACTATTATACAGAAGATACTATTATCAGAACACCGCTTAATGAACCAATAGCGTTGTACAGCTCTCTAATAGCAGGTAACTAGCAGGAGTTCCTAGTTGGTCCTTATGGTTCCTAGTAGGCATACACTTTATTCAATCAAACACTAAAACAAACTTTACTTCATAATATGATCTCATCATTGCAGAATGTATAAGAAGCATAAAGAAATTTACCTTAAGTTGGATCTCCGCAGCTGTGGATTTTGTGGACTCGAGTTTCTCCACCAGCTCCATGTCACCTAAAAAGTTTCCTTCTGCTGCTGAAAGGCGAATCAGCAATTCATCCTCCAAGTGCTTCAGTTCTATCTTAAATTCATTCTGCTGCTTGGTTAACATGGACTGAAAGAAGAGTAGAAGTGTATGTATTGTACATCTGAACTACATTGCTGCTCACTACTACTATGATAGAGCTCCTTACTTTCTAAAGATTTAGACATACAGTGGATACATTTAAGCATTTCTATTCTTAGGTATTATGTAGATCCAAGATACCATTCCATACAAGTTCCATTAAGGATATATATTATTTGGTATTTTTACAAAAATGGGCTTCCAGTTTTGTGACAACAGTGACTCTGATCACAAATCCAGCTCTATATAGACATAATATGATGGTGTCCAGTATGAAGGAATTTAAGTGACACACAAATCTGCCCTTAACCCTTATTGACAGATTTGGGATAAATCTGAACATCAAGTCACATCTTCTTGTCCCACCATCAAATGAGCTTTCTTAGCAATAATGACTGTGACCAACATACTTAAAGCGGACCTAGCACCTGGGAGGTCACTCAGCATGCAGTGCTCCCCTCCCCCTCCCACTGCATTACATCCTGCCTAGGCAGGAAATCGTCAGCAGCTGATCCCCCTCTTCACACACACCCCCCCCCCCCCCCCCCCCACGAGTCTCTGCGAGTTTCTGCAGCTCCGATAGAAAAGAGACAGGCGGAGGAGGTGGAGTGAAGGGCGGAGGAGAGGGGGGGGGGGGCAGTGTAGGCGGAAGTCTGCAAGTTTCCAGGGGCCAAGATACAGGCATGAGAACTACAAGCAAGTGAAGTGAGCATAGTGTGGGGGTTTTTTTGTGTAGCAGTTTCCCAGCATCTAGACTGCTGACAGGTGAGTATTGTGTCTGTTTAATGTATGTCTGTTTATTTATTTTGAGTTTAAAACCGCCTAATTAGTTATAACTAAATAATATGATGGAATGTATCAAGGATGATGACTTAAGAAAATTTATGGTAAGCAAATCCTGTTGAATAAAATCCTAGGGTGTGAAGACAATGTAAATGTACTGTATGTATGTTGAATATAAAGATAAAAATTATGTGTTTGTCCTGGGGTGTCCTTTTTAATCAAAATGTTTTTTGTAATCTTGGTTTTTGGAGATCCTGACAACACTGCTGATTTACTTCTTTATGCTAACCACACAAAGCATGGAAGGTAATATTGGCCGACATGGCCAGTTTGCTTCTCCACCTACTACATGGTGTTCTGTGCTTATGCTTGGCTTGGCCTGTACTTCTTAGGTCAGACTGATGCTGTTATGTCCCCTTTGCCCAATCCTGCACACCTTTAGTGATGTCAGCTGTAGCTGCCAATCTGTTTTGACCCCCAACCCTAAAGTATCACTGCAAATAGGGAAATTCCCAGTGAGTGCTATGGGTATGCAATACCATTCATTTGTCTTTACCCCTTCTGACTACTAGGATTAGAGTGCTGCACAGCTGTCTATTAACAACTTTTATTGCTATACAAATGGTCATTACTTTTCTCTGATTACATAGATTCAACTTATATTATAATATGATATCATATAATATTAAATGTTTTCTCAAAGAAATCACATACACTTCAATAGACTTGAATTGCTATGCACCCCAGATCCTAACACCTATTTCCGTTTACCTTTAGACTTTCCAGATCTGGTCTCTCAACGCTGACTACATCTGCAAGTAGCTGATCCTCCAGTCCATCTGTAGTAACGGTAAAGTTAATCAGGGTTGTCTGTGCCTGGAGCTCTGGCTTGTAGTGAGGATTGGCAAGCTTTGTATGGAGAATTAAACGAAAGCTTTTGCTGT
Organism: Ptychadena robeensis; assembly: GCA_036250615.1. Taxonomy (NCBI): domain Eukaryota; kingdom Metazoa; phylum Chordata; class Amphibia; order Anura; family Ptychadenidae; genus Ptychadena; species Ptychadena robeensis. Next base: position 111,656,401 of record CM070036.1, read on the forward strand.
ATTCACATTCTTTGTCTCCAATCTTAATATACCTATTGTGTATAGAAAAAAATTATAGAAATTATCGAATAATATAAAAAACTGCAAGTCAACTCTTCATTACACTCACAACATTAAGATAATAATTTTAAGTATATCTTAACCTTATATAATTAGCTGTAAAATAAAAGGCATGTAGAAAAATAAGCATTGCTTATACTAGTATTGATTGTTATACCCAGGCATAAGGAATGAGTGACGACCTTGACTTTAGCCAGAGGAGCCGTTTAATGTGCAAGTCTGTAATCACAGATCAGGGAGATATAAAACATTTGTATGGCTGTTCAGCCGTTGTTATAGCACAATACCAATTAGTTTTAGATGAAATGAGGAAAGTTTAGAAGAACTTTTGGGTAGACTTCTGTCTTCTGGTTATCAGACATTAAATATGCCTTTACAAGCAACAGAATGCAGAGACACACTGGATGTTATATCCAAACAATCCTCTGAAGCTACAAATCTAAATAGACCAAAATCACTAGTCTAGAATACATAGAATTTTTTTAAAAAGTTTACTTTTGCAGTTCTTCAAACTGAATTTGACTCGGCAGTGATCACATGCCTCTTCTTCACAGCAAAAATGTTATAACATGAACAGAGTTAAGAAAAAGACCTTAAGCCTATTGTTCTTCAAACCTATGAATACAGAATCAACCCCTTCAGTGCTAAGTTTCAAGAAGTTCAGTGAATAGAAACAATATGTTTCTGTTTGTTTGGAGTGGAATAGATCTGCACAAGAAGAAAGTGAAATTAAGTGTGAGGAGGAAGGGGCAATCTATTAAAATTGTTATTATTAACCTCTCTAGTGGTTGAGACGAACCCTGTTCATTCAGTGTTCAGGGTCGCCCCGACCGCAGGGGAAGCAGGCATCGGGTACACCCGATACCTCCCTGGAAAGCTGCAGCGATTGTCTTAATGGAGGAGCGTCGGCTTTCCCACCCACACAGCCGGCGTCAATAATGACACTGGCTGTGTGGAGAGGGGCGGAGGGAGGAAATGACAGGCAGTGCCTCGATTGCCCGTACCGCGCCGTTTTATGGGCGGTGCGCTAGGGAGGTTAAGGTAATGATTATTTTTATACTGCCTGTCCAAAAAAAAAGTCGCCACCAAAAAAAAAGGTCACACACTCTTATATTTAATATTTCATTGAGCCACCTTTAGCTTTGATCTCGGCACGCATTCGGTGTGGCATTGTTACGATAAGCTTCTGCAATGTCACAAGATTTATTTTTCATTTTTCACCAATATCTAGCATTAATGATGGTAGAGTTTGACTGCTGCGCAAAGCCTTCTCCAGCACATCCCACTCCCTGAACCACTCTTTACATTTTGAGCCTGATGAATCCTGGCATTGTCATTTTGGAATATGCCTGTGCCATCAGGGAAAATAAATCCATTGATGGAATAACCTGGTCATTCAGTATATTCAGGTAGTCTGCTGACCTCATTCTTGGAGCACATACTGTTGCTGAACCTAGACCTGACCAACTGCAGCAACCCCAGATTTATCCAATCAGAGGCTCGTACATAATTGCTTAGTTAAGTCCAGGTGGTGACTTTTGTTTTTGGACAGGCAGTGTAGTATGACAGTCTTGTATTATTAGCTATAAAAAGGACTTGATCACTTTCCCCATTCAGAGACCCCTGATAGCTTTTCATTTAAGTAAACCCATCCATGATTCCTCCTTCATTACACTGCTCTAATGAGCAATGGGTTCTACATAAGGGTATCTTTAGTTGAAACTTTGTTTTCAGCTCTCAAGAGAATAAAACCATTTACAAATACATTTCGCACTCTATGGAGATTTCTTCTCAACTCCTATCTAAGTATCAATAAGTCAACCAGGAACATGAAATATTATAAACACTTTAAGAGCAGCACAGATAGCACTACGTTTCATTCATTTTAAGGACCTTCTCAGCCTGCACATATCCCCATTTGTTATACTCATACAGAGTACATAGTTATGACATTTCACCTTTAAAACAGAACTGATTTTCATTAAAAGAAACCCGTGCTGAGATAGCATGGCTGTCAATGCTGACCTTTCCTTCTGAAAAAGCCAAATTGCTCAAATGTCATACAGATCCAGCGACTTCAGTACTTTCTAAATAGGAAACTCTGAAGCATACATATAAGTTTTAACTTCACTGAATGCATGCTTTGTTTGGGTCAGAAACAACCAAGCAAATAGCATTTTCAGAGGAAGTTTCACAACTGCAAACTCCCATGATAAATTTCCTATAAATCAGCGATGGATTGAAAGTCCATGCACCAAGCTTACAACAGGAAAACTGTTATTTTTTTTAGTCACTAAAGATCTAAAATGATATGTCAAAGGATCACATCTGCAATCCTCTGGGTGAGAATATCAGCCACCTATGCGCGCAAGAACATTTGCTTTGGAACGGATACAATTCAATAAATATTTCCTGCTACGCTTTCCACTGTCAACTGATATCATAAGACATATTTTATTTGAAATTAGTGGTGTCTGAAGCGCACTAGATTTAATTATTTGTAATTGCCTAGTTGTTGCCAGTATGTGGCCATTTTATGACACCAGAGTCTACAGTGTGGGTCAGGTTCAACTGTATATCTTTTCAACACAGAATTAATGTACTATTGATAGAACCATTACTGGAACCAAATTAAAGTCTGAGCTGATGGATTGGTCCGCAGGGTGCTGTCAGACATGAAAGGAGTAATTAGTATTCATTACTTCATACTCCACAACATTCCAATTATTAATGAACTTCAACTGTTGGACTGCACCAAATATATCACAACCATCTATTTAGCCATTATTTCAAGGGAGGAATTTATATCCTGGCAAGTCATTAAAACATACAAAACTGCAATATTGTATATTGGCTATTACTAGGAGCGGTGTAGTATGTACATATCAAAATGCATTATTCATCATCTCCGCAAAAAAAAAAAAATACATTATAATGCATTTGCTCTCCTCGCTTATTATAAATGTTAAGGATTAGAATAAAACATCTTTCACAAAACAGAGTTTGTAACCTGCATGTCATGTATGCGCAAAAGTCACAGGAATCTAAGTACATCTGATCTAATAAAGAAAAGGAGATTTCAAGCAAAAAAAAAACAAAAAACAACATTATGAAACAGAGATCAGTTAAATTGTAATTTTTCAGCCACAGATTGAACACGTCACGTAAAGCCACTGGCAGCTATTTGTTTGCATTAGAGAACCTTATCTTCACAAATAGACCCGGAGACCCACGATGCATAAGGGCTTGTTTCTACTAAGCGATCGGCTGCAATCACCGGCAATATTAACATTTCAATAGGGTAAATTCCGTATCCGCTATTGGCCGCATTTTCGATCACAAAAAAAAAACAAAAAAAAAAAAAAAGGAGTCAGAGACACATCCATTTACCTATAAAGTGTATATACATGCATATGACAAAATTCACCCTATATTCCTCCAAACAAACCAAAAGGTCAGTTCCAGAGTATGCAGGGATGAAACTATAGCATGTGCCTATATACACTGCATGTCCAAAAAAATAATCACCACCAAAAAAAAGGTCACTCACTCTAATATTTTGTTGGACTGCCTTTGGCTTCTGCAATGTCACAAGGTTTATTCCTATCCAGTATTGCATGAGGTTTTCACCAAGATCTTGCATTGATGATGGTAGAGCCTATTCCAGCACATCCCAAAGATTCTCAATGGGGTTATGGTCTGGACTCTCAATGGGGTTATGTTGGCCAATCCATGTGTGACAATGATCTCTCATGCTCCCTGAACCACTCTTTCACAATTCAAGCCAGATAAACTCTGGCATTGTCATCTTGGAATATGACCGTGCCATCAAGGAAGAAAAAAAAATCCATTGATGGTCATTCAGTATATTCAGGTAGTCAGTTGACCTCATTCTTTGAGCATATATTGTTGCTGAACCTAGACCTGACCAACTGCAGCAACCACAGATTTATCCAATAGGAGGCTCGTACCTATTTGCTTAGTTAAATCCCGATGGTGACTTGTTTTTTAAACAGGCAGTGTACTAGCAGTACCTGTTTTCTGAACCCACTGACCAACTTATGGACAGTCACATTTTAAATTTGGCACTAACTTACCCATGAGCAGCTATTTACATATGGGATGGGATGGATGAGTCTGTGTTACAATATATTTGCTTTAATGTAGAATGCCAATGTATATACACAACTCATGCTGGAATGAAGACCTGCCTAATACTGGCCTCCCTTTTGGCTTAAGGGAGTGGAACAAATCCCAGCCTCCTGGAGTACTGTACTATTTTTACATTTATTGTTTTAACATTTGATCTATAAGATGCACAGGCTGATTTTGAGGGGAAAGGTGTGCATAATATAGTGTGAAAAATACAGTAATATATAGAGTGGATAGAAACTTGGCTAATCAGTTATGTTCAAGGGAGACAGGAAGGTGAATAGATGACACGTGAGGTTCTAGAAAGTCGGCAGCCTTAGGGACGTCTTATAGCAATGGGAAGATGTTGTGAGTGGAGAGGGTGGATAGAGGTGTATTTCTGTAGGAGGTCAATAAAAGAGTGTTGTACCATGTTGGCCATCGATGGATACAGAGAGTTTGGAGTTCAAGTAATCCTCTTTATTGGCAAACTAAAGTCATTAGAGAAGCAAGCTTTGGGCATGTCTCAGATCCCCTCTTCAGGAGTATTAGGCCTAAAGAAGAGGTCTTATATATCTGAAAGCTTGATTCTTTAATGACTGCAGTTATCCAATAAAGAGGATCACTTAAACTCCAAACTCTCTGTAGGAAGCTAGGAATGTGAAACAATAAATGGAGTGAGTTAAAATCAAATCACAATTGTCTAAATTTGATTCTGAGGGTAACTGGAAAGTGTGGAGATGAACAGAGAGGAAAGACAGAGTAGGTGTAGGTAATGGATGATGAGTGAGTCTCATCAATCCATATACCAGAAAATTCCCCCTGAGTAACCCAGGGGCTGGGGGACTTTCAAGGCTCTATAGTCATAGAGGTTTAATAATAAAAACAACAGCAGTCAGTGCACCATTTTGTTAGAATTGTACATGCATCAGGATTAATATATCATAAATACAGTTTCACACAGTGATGTACAGCGGTGATATTCCCAACCGGACGCGCGCTTCGTCTCCGAGAAACTTCATCAGGGGTATGTGGGATAGTTCAACATGATGTCAGCATGGGCCTCGTGGGCCAAGGTGTCTGGTAAGCGTCCAATGGGGACCGAACCCCTAGTCCAGGAACGGGGGGTATTTCAAGGATGCCAAGTAAGCAGCCAGAGGGTTGTCCAATAGATTGCTGGTAGGTAGAAGGTTCAAAATAAGAGTAAGTTGCTGAGAACAACCGTTTTGGTGGGTTGGTGTAGGGATCTCCTCAGTATGCAAGGACTGGCTGGACTTCTTTTTTTTTCTACTTTTTTTTTACTACTTATTTTGGGATGCTGGCTCAATGCTTATAGAATAGTTGTTCCTTTTTTGGTTCTGAGTAGGTGTAGGTAGTAGATAAGTCCAACTGCAGCATTCATAAGTCATTGTTATTTATGTTGTAAATAATGAGAATACAACAGGAGATGCAAATAATGAAAGAGCAGGGAAATGTTTATGCCAGATAGGCTGCTCAAGAAAGACTGAGTTTACTTGAAGTACAATCTCAAAAACAACAATATTTTATTTTAAACGCCTACTGATAACAGTTTTGATTTCAACAGTATTGTGAATGCACTTATTTAAAAGTACATATTTAAATAAAAACCCAAGAATACCTATGGCCCTATGTGTAAATTAGAAATATTGTAGTTGAATTTCCGGCCAGCAGATGGCAGAAGTGTAATGTATTTTCTATCTGCCTCTGCATTACCAAAATTGTACATATATATTATATGAAATGTAGAACGCATTTTAAAGCAACAAATCCACAACAAAAGGCACCTGCCTTTACAAATACATGAACATTAATGCCTACCTTTTTAATCAATTGGCCTAAATATGGAGGTGGCCTTCACTTTGCTTTAACAGCTTCAACTCTTCTGGAAAGGCTTCACACAATGTTTAGGAAAATATTCAAGGGAATTTATGACCATTTTTCTAGAAGAGCATGTGTGACGTCAAGCAATGATGTTTGACACAAAGGTCTGGCTCACAGTTTCAGCTCTTATTTATCCCAAAGGTGTTCTATTCAATTGAGGCCAGGGATATGTGTAGGTCAGTCAATTCCCTCCACACCAAATGTGTTCATCCATGTCTATATCGACCCTGCCTAGTGCACAGGTGAGCAATCATGTTGGAAAAGGCAATCCACAAACTGTTCAATGTCATTTTAAACAAGGGGCCAAGTCCATCCAACACTTGAAAAAGAAACCCATCACTATAATCTTCTCTCCACTTAATTACACTTTGTTGTTGAAATAAAGCACTCCGAGAAGTACCATTATCCTGGTTGCCCTGAACCGAGCAAAAGTCATGATGGGGAGAGTGTATCTTGACTTTTGGTGTCGGAGTGTCAGGGAGGGAAGGGTGTTTTAATTGGTTGAGGCCAGTAACTGAGGGATAGTAAGGAGGGGTCCAGAACAGCGTAAATAGTAAAGATGGGGAGGAATTAGGTCCCATTTTGGTAAAGAAAAAAAAGAAGATGCCTATCCTCTCACCAGTTTCTTTGTTACTATTATCAATACCTATGTTTTAAATTTCATACTGTATTTTATATGTTCTTAATTACAGTTAATTATACAGCACACAAGGCAGGTACTCAACAATGTCATTGAAAGGAACAAAATCATAAAATCTTTGACATGTCAGTTTTTATGGAAGTCACTTAATTTTCAGCAACATGTTAGTAATGGGGGTCTATGTCAGGTTGTATGGTATTATGGTATGTTTTTCTTTTCTTTTTTTTTAAGTATGTACCCACTGAGCTGGTAAACAATGGTTGGTGGCTTTTGGTCCCCCTGGATAGATCTACCTACTGACTTTGATAATTCATTACTTACCATATGATTTTCTACTTATATTATGTTTTTTTGCCGTTTAAGGTTGTGGTCTGATATTTTATACATATACAAACATATATATATAAAAATATATTTCCAAATAATTTTATGTGTGGTGTGGGCATTTATATTTTCAGTGCATACATGCTTAACTCCCTGGTTATTTATGGGATCCACCAAACCCAGACTCTTCCATTGGATTGGCAGACAGAAGCGTGATTTCAGAATCACTCCAGAAAACACATCCAAGCTGCTCTATAGTCCAGTGGTGCCCGGGATTACACCACTGCATCTGATACCTTGCATTGCACTTGGTAATGCAAAACCTCAACACACCTGCTCAGCTATGGAATCTTATTCCATGGGGCTTTCTTTGCAGTGTTCTTGAGCTAATCTGATGACTCTGATGAATCATGTAATGTTAAGAGGTCAGTAGCTCTTTCTTCTACAGAACATTGGCTACTTCTGTGAAATGTGTCCTAGTATGTGCTCACCATGGTCTACCATTTTATGGGTTGTTGTTCATAATTGGTTAAATTCTCTGATAATACCACCTACAGGATTTCAATAATGGTCCCACTCTTTTAAAAATGTTTGTAATAGATCCACTTATAAACTTAAAGCCATGCAAGTGACTAGTGACTTTTAGTTTTTTGTTTAATATATTATATAGATATTCAAGTGTTCGTGCAAGGAAAGGAGGAAGAACTGTTTTTAATCTAAACCAAATAAACGAACAGAACAAAAACACACAAAAAAACTCAAGCCAATGCAACACAGGCCTTTTTAGTTAATGCATAATACAACTTTGTTCCTCAGTGTTTTTTAGGGAACTCTTTTATTCTTAAGTATATGAAAAATGCAAAATCCAAACAAAAGTGAATTATAAAAGTGGATTAACTAAAAAGATGAACAAAATATTTACTTTACAGCAACTTACCGGCCACGTTTAATGGTATTTCTTCCCAAGAGAGGGTCAAGTACAGGATCAACTGTTTCATCGAGGTTTTCAATTAATATGGTGTCGCCTGATGCCAGAGCATTTTCAATCGTGTTCAGGTAACTAAGAACACATTATAAACAAATATTATTTAAGAAAGGTCAGAGATCAATACTTGAATACCCAACTCCTTCATTCCAGTTTAACATCAGTATAATGAGAAATTGATATTTAGAGCCGGATAGTAAATGCATGTAAACGCAGACACAAAATTAACTATGAAGGCCAACACAATGATCAGATGGGAACAAGCATTATTTTAAACAAAAGCTAGATATTATTTTTTTATTATTTATCTTTTTAGATATTATAACTGTATTATGAAATGTATAGATGTGAATGGTCCCTTAACCGGCACTTTGGGCCTATGATGTGCTTTTTTACAATTAGAATATTGTGGTGTTGCATTGACTTCTATTTAATGTGATTTCAACTCATTTTGACTAATTTCATTCCTTTATAGTGCTTCTGAGCTGCTTTTAAACCTCCAAACTTCCAAGATAATTTTTGTATTTAAACTTTCTGCAGAAAAGCAGGAGGAAAGCATTTAAATTCATAAACACTTTTCAAACCCAAACTGTTCTCTTAATATGCACAGTTGTTGCCTTCTGTGCATATTATCACAAATAAGCTGAAAATATGTATGCATGTATTATAGTAACTAATTTAATTCAAGATCAGATGTCTAATTCCATTGCAGGTAAGAATTTAATTTACAGTCATCTACTACACAGAAATATTGGACATTTTGTTCAGACTGTAAGCTACCAGTGGCAGCACCAAAGCAGAACTTTTTCATAACTGGGCTGGGTTTGCATAGTTGTCTTGCCAGATTCTATGTGTAAGTATCTGGGGATCCTAACTTCCTATCCACATTTTATAGTGAATAATATGGAAGCTCTGTTTACAAAGCAAAATCCAAATAATAATATTGGTTTCACGGTGGCTGACAGTCGACCTCCATCCTGAACAGACAGTCCCACTGCATTGTGCAGCGGTTGCACACAGGGTGCATGTGTTTGGGTGGCAAATTTTTATGGGCCCAAAAACCAGCAGCAGCAGATTTTAGGTGGTGGGCCAATGAAAAGGATTTGTTTTATATGACCTGAATGGGGACTACCATCCTGTATGTTTTAAGTCAGCAAGTAAGTATAGTTGGTTCCACAGACAAATGTTTTTTTAGTCTCTTTTATGCTCTAGCCCTCCTCCATTGAAACCGTGTTTACTGCCTTGCTAATAACAGTATTTTTGGGATTATAAAACACACTTTTCCACCCCAAGATCAGGGAGGAAAAATGCCTTAAAGTCCGCTCGGCCGCGGGTAGTCGTGTCTTGGCTCCCTGCCAGCTCTCCCGGCAAGAAGATTAGCCGGGGACGCGGAGTAGCTGTCATATGGGAGATGCGCATAGTACACTGCCGCTAATAGAAGAGCCATTGTGTGTGTGTATATATATATATATATATATATATATATATATATATACACACACACACATATATATATACTGTATATTATGTGAGAGACCATTTCTCTGTCACTGTGAAAATGGATTATGCCCAGCAGTAAAATGGTCCCATCAGGTGTGGACAGCACCTGCAAGTTGTTGAACTGTTTTTAGTTTGGTTACAGGGTCCTGGACTCTGGAATGGGAGGAAAGGAAGAAGGTGGGCCTTCCTATTCCACCCAGGTAGACTTTACATCTGCTGGCAGACAACAAGTAAGCAGTGTGTGTCTCCACAAAAAGAGATGACACCAGTCAGTCAGGGCTAGTGGCTAGTGAGAGTCAGGTCGATACAGATTTTCCAGAGGTTTAAGGAAAACCATTTTTGTTGATGTCTGCAAGCCAGGGGGCTTGGCCTTTTCTGTTGCCTTTGCTTTATTTCTTCTATTAACCCCTGCGAAGGTAACCTTTTTTGGGTGTGTCACTGGACAATAAATACAGACAGAGCCCTAAAAAGATGGGTGTTTTGTGGGTGGATGTAATTAAGAAACCTCACAATATATATACATACCTGAAATCATGCTTTATACAGAATTACTATGAACTACTATTACTATTTTTTACCTGCAGTTAATAGACAACGGCTCAACAATTATAATTAATTAATAAAAAGGAATAGGAAAAAATTAACAACACCTTTTAAAGGATCTGCCTATTCACATTTTGCTTTAAGGTAGCCCCGTGTGCGCTCTTACCAATCGGATGGCCCCACCTGGTGAGAGAGATCAGGAATCCGACATGCCGGTAAATTCCCAGCCGATCCCATTACTTAGAATGGGGCCGCCAGACCCCATCCAAAGTAATGTCCGGCACACAAAGGGTGCCCACTCTTATCTATCGAGGCGGAATTGCCTCGCGTATGGCTACCTTTAGATTGCATTGAAGGACAAACTGTTCTGAAAGTATAGCTGACAACAAAATATATTTAAAAACTAGCACATTCCTTTCTACTGACATGAATGCAAACTTACAGAGGAATGAAAGCTCTACATGGTCATGTTAATGATATTTGATGCAATGTTTGCTCCATCAATTCACCACATTTCTGCAAAAGTAATAAGGCTGTTGGTGATATTTTATACTGAGCACCTACCCTTTCTGTCCTAAATTTATAACTTTCAAGGCAGCTCCGTATTTATTCTTAATCCATTTGATGCTTTGCTGCTGAGGATCTATCATAAGAGGCCACCGCTCGCAGTTTATTAAAATGGTGGCATTTTCTGTTGACATTCTGTCTCCGGGCAGACCTTTATTATTCCAGCCTGCTACTGTAGCATCATCAGTCAGCATGGCAATCGGGTCCAGTCCTTCTGATATTGGAATTGCAACCTGAATGGGAAAATGTAGCTTAGTAAATTAAATCTCCATTGCAAAAGTATATCTAAAGTATTAAAAATGTAATCTTATTAAATACTTTCAAACATCAGCTGGCCAATGCAGGTTTATATATCTATACCTACATCTATCTATACCTACATCTATCTAAACTGGCCTTAGGTTTACTGAAGTTTCTAAATTGTTATGCACTTTGAGGTATACTCGGGTATTCTTGCCCACTGATTGACAGATTAATATGGTGGTTAAGATGTGTCATGTTCTCTAAAGGTACCCATACACGGAAGATTTTTTGTTCGACTCCCGAACAATCGCAACTGGAGCGATTGATACTGCTCCAAGAAAATGTCAATTGAACAGGGATCACACATGTTGGTATATCCCTGTTCGATCGCAATTACTTTAGATTTGGACCCTTGATCTCCATCCAGGGATCGGGCACCTAAAGTGGTGTGAATCGATTTGCCATATGTTTACTGATTTTTCCGGCACCACATTGTAAACGATCATTTATCGATTGCATGCAAATCAATGCGTGTATGGGTACCTTAACTAATTTCACTTGACAAATGAGTGGTCCCCTGTCTTTTGGCATCCTACAGCATTTTAGGTCCTCCAGGTTTACCAGACATTATGTTATATTGAGCTCCTGGCTTTCGTTGGCTTTAGTAAAATGGTAACCTTAACTGAATAACAATCGGCTTGCTAAAGCATGACAGGGTTCGTTGTAAAAAATCAGTAGTGATTTACACCTGCAGTCATGATGCCAGCATCAGTATTCTGAATCCAGTGCAGCACACTTGACATGACCATTCAAAGATAAAAGAAAAAAAAACCCACACACAAACATCCATCGGACATGTAAAAACATTCCTATTCCTATTACTGAACTCTTTCTATTTCTTTCAGCAGAAATATCTTTACACCCCCCTATACATGTCTGACAGATTTCTATAAATTGGGTAGGCTGCAGTATGCTTTCTTGTGGCATATAAGTATGCCCCTATGTATCTTTTTAATGCTTATATTTAAATATTTAATTTTTTTTATACTCTATTGCAGTGTTGGCAAACCTTTTAGAGTCTAAGTGCCCAAACTGAAACTCAAAACCCCACTTATTTAGCTCAAAGTGCCGGCATGGCAATATAACCTGAATAATACACACAACTCCTATACAGACACACTCTACTTTACTATAAGATAGGATAGGAGAGGGTATGGGGCGAAGTGTGCAATCAGAAGAGAGGGGAAGAGAACTGACAGCATTGAAAGCCAATAGGCTTTCCTCCGTGCTGGCTACCAGCTCGCGTTCCACAGAGAGGACTCCGAGTGTCATCCCTGGCACACGCGCCATAGGTTCGCCGTTACTGCTTTATTGCATGTAACATTGCCATTTTCCAGCAACCTCTCAGCAGCTATCTTCCTGTCTGAATGACATTTCTCAGGATGGTCCTTCTGACGGTAAAAGAAGTAGACCACGATCAAATTTTGGGTCTACATCAGAAGGGTGGCAAAATGTGTGCCATGACATTCACCAACAGAGCTTGGTTAGCCTATATTGTGACTGAAACTGAATAGACTTGATGATATTATTTGATATTAATAATGTATTATTTAAAATTAAAAATTTTAAAACAAATATGAGATTTTAGTCTTTGGGTCTACTTGTTAAATTGTCAAAAAAGCACTAATTATGTGCAATAAAGTATTACCGATCATCATCAATCTGTAATGCAGAAAACATATACTAATAAACTTGTTTTTATATCTTGTGGCATATATACAATACAAAACCTCAACACACTATACAGCTCTCATTGGCTTTCACCTTTTGTGATTTGAGGAAAGGTAGCCACATTTGCTCCATTAGCTCCTGGCGATAGCGCTTTGCAAAGGACCCCACATAAGACACAAAGGCAGCAGTCAGCAATACATCACCACATAAGGTCTTCTCCTGGGCTTCAAAGTTCTTTATAGATTCACTCCAGCGAACATTTTCAGACTGGAAGAAACAAGAGGATCAGTTCCAGCTCTGAACCAGCAACATTTAGGAAGCAATCAATATCAGCTGAGCAAAAACAAGAAGTCACTTTAAATGACATGTGAGAGAACCAAAACAGAAAGTTGGTACGAAGTAGACGTTAATTAATGGAAACTGTAATAGAACAGTAACCCCTGTGTAAGTAAGGCTGTGTTACTGTCAGTATGCATTTCTACTGAACCAATAAAAGATAACTAAACAAGAGAGAAAAAGAGAAAATGTGGATCCTTATGCTGGTCCAGTAATATCTTGTTTATCTAACTTACTGTACATTTAAAATATGCTTTTTAAGCCATCTTCTGTGAAACATCAAACATCAAAAGAAAAGCCTGGGATGACAATGCTGTAGCTATAATACAGTATAGCAAATATTGCTAACATAGGACAGAGAGTATGTATGTTACTAGCGGAATAACTATCTTGAATAATTGAAATAATCAAACTAAAGTCAGGCATACGCAGTTAAATTTTTCCATTCAATTGATTTAAAAAAATTTATTCCTTTTTAACTGAATCAACCAAAATGGTGCAAATGGAGCATTCAATCACGTGCGGTGGAAAATTCAGTAAAAGTATTTGACAAGTTTTCTAGGTATTTCAATCACTTGATATTATGGAGCATGTGCACAGGTAGGTATACACACCTAAGGAGTGAAAAGCTAAAGTATATTTTACCTCTGCTATTGCCTCAAATGACAGGTTCAGCAAGGACACTTTCTGATGCGGCTGCAGTGCATTTTCTGGATGGTAATGAATGCGCTAGTGGTCCCTGACCACGTCCTTTTCCAGCGAAAACCCTGCGGTTTTCAGTGTGCTATGCTTGTGTGGGAAACACTTGCCCTAAAGCTGCATGCAGAAACGCATTAGCGGGCTAGTGTAAAAAGTACCAATGAAATCCTGTGTGACTTGCTTTAATGCTATCCGTGCTGTGCTGAGGTAATGTACTGCATCGCAACTGCAGTACGTCTGAAAGGGCCCTAAAACATTTACAACATCTGCACATATGAAGGACTGCCATGTTCGGCTGTCATTGACCAACTGCAAAATATTCCACATGGGCATGATAAGGCAATCATTTAAGATTTCTGAGAGCATCTAAACAATATAGTCTGGTCCAGGAACTGTCCTAGCTTGGGAGTAGAGGGAAGCTGGAAGATGTAACATGGGGGAGTGTTCTTATGGTAAAAGCCAGCTGACCCTCATATTCTCCACTCCTCTACCATGACCAGCCAAAAGGTCACCTGAAGCAAAATCCTGGGTATAAGACCAGAAGAGAACTTATGAAGACAGCTTTGTATCCCGGTCTGCATGTTCACCATCAGCATATATAAATGCAGCAGGCATACAGTGCAGCCCCTCCTTCTCCCAGTTGGAGCACTGCTGTGCGGGTAATTACAGGAGGCCGGCATCTATAGAGACTTAGTAACACTTGCCATCTCTAACTATATGTTTTTACATCAAAATCTGTATTATTAGAATGCAAAAGCATCATTTTGTTTAAGATTACTTGATCACAGTCCTTGCATTTCTTAGAAAATAAGCTAAAATAAGGCAAAGGTATAAAATACAAAGAGTTAAGGCATTCCGGGTATTAATATGCTTTGCTCCAAGATATGCTTGTACTTACAAAGCTGCCTTTCAACTCTCGTGTATTTCATTAAAGCATTACTGAGTAAATATGGTTACTTCATAAAGATTAGGTACCATTTTTTAGCAATTAAATCATGAGGAGTGCCGGAGTCAGGGTGAAAGATGGCAGCGGCTGCTCCAGCACTTATTGCATTTGATGTTCCTCAGAAGTAATCATGATGCTATTATTAGCCAATAAGTAAGTCTGCCACTTTAACTTATCACCTACTGTGCAGAAAACTCTCTTCATTTAGAAGGCAAAAAAACCCCCCAACCCCTTGATATATCCATTTCGAGAATTCAGCTTGCGACTAAGTCATAAACAACAATAAAAATCCGTTCTTTAATCTGCAGGAGAACTTTGAAAAAAAAAACCTGCTAGATTTTGTAAACATAGAGTGGTCATCTATTTGAATCTTCAATAATTTCAACATAGCATCCATGTACCATAAATCATAAGTGACAGTGGCTAACAAGAGTTTAAGTGGAGGAACATGCAGTGTAATACATTTCCAGACAGTTAAAAATCACTATAATTTCATTCTAATGCATTATAGATTGCTTGTAATGTCATCCTGGCTGGGATGACCCGTTTCTAATTTTTAACAGCTGCTTAGCTTAGGAGTTAGTTAATGATTAAATATGAACTGCCTGAATTATTCGACTGATGCGTCAGCTTCCAGGTCAATGCGATAAGGAGGAAATAACACTTTAGTTATCGCTCTTCATGTGTCCTAATCAAAACATATTCATTTGCCTTTTAGATTGCAGGTCTCAATTAACCAGTTTATACATTTCCTTGGTACTCTGCAAAACTTTTCTCATTCAACATCATCTAAAGGGGAACATTTGAATTAAGGAGGACTAAACAGAGTAGAAATAATAAGGGTTTTTGGTGATTTGGAGGTAACAATAAGGCTCTAGTGGGCGCCTGTTAACGAGGACCACCTCTTCAACATAAACAGAGTAAAAAACTGTTTTATTTGAGACCTGTAAGGTCCCCCATACACCTTTAGATTTCTCTGTCACATTTCCTTTAGATCTTTTGTTTTACCAAAACCATGTAATATGAGGGAACTTCTAAAGCCCCCCATAGACGGGCTGATTCACGGCCATAGTTGCGGGCGACCGCCCGCCATGTGCACTCCCGCCGAACACATAAAGGTCGGTTCGCAACTACAGAAGAGCCCACTTTGAGGATCAGACCAAAAAAGCCGGCAGGTCGGCCATGTAATATGAGGGACTTTCTAACTGGAAAACGTAATAAAACTTTAATATAAAAAACTAATTAGACCACAAAGGTAACAGGTTCAAATCTACAGTCACCCCTTTAGCTTGGCATAGATGGTCCAACGATGTAGTATAGGGTCCTCTATGACTGAACATAGGTAGACATGATGGTTTAGAAAGTTCCTCATATTACATGGTTTTGGTAAAACAAAAGGAGATCAAAAACAAATCTGACAGATAAATCTAAAGGTGTATGGGGACCTTTCAGGATCGGGTCGTGCAGGAATTGGATGCAGCAACCAACGAGGATTGGGCTAAAATCAGCCGTCCAGTCGGATTGCACAGTTATCCGACAGGACGGTAAATTTTACCCTATCCCATTAGTTCGGCTGGGGATGGCTGCCCCCAGCCGAAGTTATGAGCTGCACATAAAGAGTGCAGTCCGATTCTCTGCACTAGCGGGCAGGCGTGATGTCATCACGCCGCTCCTAGTGCAGAGAATCGGATAAGGAATAGACGGTAAATCGTACCGTCTATTCCCAGCTTTACCTATACAGTTTTTGCATAATTGTGTGGGCTCCTTTATTAATCTCTTTTGATTGCCTCACTGTGCAAGTTGCCCCATTTTCTATCTGATTGACTAGCCCTCCACTTTAATTTACATGGTTCCCTTCTTCATTACATTTTAACATTACCATAGGTTCCTAGTTTCATAAATCTATATACAGCACCCCAGCACCCTTCCTCCATCCAGCCATAGAGCACTGACCCAGTAATGGGTTTAGTGTTCACCAGACCGCCAATAAGTGAGGTACACACAAAGTGGCCATAGAGGTAAGACTGGAATCTTATTGTTTGCATAGTATATATATATATATATATATATATTTATACATTGTCGGTGCATTTTTTTAGGGAAGTTCCATAGAAGCTATTGGACCTCAGCCTCAATGCGTGATTATGAATATGTAGAATTTAGTCAAGGCCATCCCCATTCAATTACTCATAAATATTCTTAATACTAATGTATTACTATTGTAGGGTACCAGCAAGGACAAGTTTGTGGTGTTTGCTTCGGACCGTGCAATATGATGAATTGGTGCACCTTCAGGCATACCCCAGTTCTAGGGCCCATCAAGTAGCTGAATTTTTAACGATTGCCAGATAAGTGGTGTTGGGCACTATCGTTTGCTGGGTATCACCTCTGTCCCATCTGTGGGTTCGGTGACCACTGAAGGCATAACCATGGACCAAGCCGCAAGTTCGAGCATACCAGTGAGTAAAATCAACAGACACCTAAATGATTTGTACTATTCAAATTAATGTATTTATGGCAACCATGTACGAGGGGTGAAACGCGTACAATGCGTGGACACAGACCAGCAGTGTAACCGTAATACAATGCATCAATTGAGGATATCTTTTATGAAATAATAAGGAATTTTAATGGTCTCTATTTCTTTTTTAGTATTTTTTATTAAGTAAGTTTGTCAAATAGTGTTGCACCTTAAAAGTCCTGTGAGGCTTAGCACCTCATTTTTGAGCTGAATCAGAGAAGTGGTTTATACGCTCCCTGATCAGTACTTGTTGCTGTTTTGTCATAATTTGGGGCGTGGTGCTTGCAAACTATAACTGTTCGGCTAACCTATTTTTCTTTTGATGTCACAAAATCTAAAATACATTTCACAAAAAGTTTCATGGACCAATGGTGCAGGGCTTTGGGAATTTTAGAGGCATCCGAGAGTGACTTGTGTATCAAAAATACCACTTTATCTGCAAAGTAGCAATAACAAATCATTGTCACTCTTGCTTCTCCCCTCCCTCTTATTTCTTTTATCTTTATTTCTTCTTTATCTCAGAAAAACTGTCGTTCCTGCTGTCAGAATTTTTTTTTGCTGCAGATAGTGCAAAGTGCCCTACAATGTGGTAGGTACGCTCAATAAGAAAAATATTAGGATTATTGGAGGCAAACTGTTTTCAAAATAAGTGTTACTTTTAATTATGTACATTTATAGACTTATGCTGCCCAAACATGGGTCGATGAACAATCGAGCAGGACGTAGTGACATCATGTTGGCGTCACCATGCTGCAATAAAGTGTTCGTCAATTGAACGGCAAATCGACTTTAACAACATATTGGTTCCCTGCTCGATCAACCTTTCCAAAAAATGATGGCCACATTTGATTCCCGACCGATTGCTGTGAAAGCACACAGCGAGCATGCTAGGACACCTTTAAAAGGAGTCCTAGCATGCTCGCTGTGCAACTCTTGTTCACGCTCATGCTGTAAGATGGCATCACAAAGATTTACTAAATAACAATGAAGCATATATTTTCCTGAATGTTCGATACGCTGTGAAAGTTATTGTCTGCTGACCACACAATGTAAATGAATAGATACTAACCTCTAGCCCTTTCACAAGCCTGTTGGCCAGCTCTATGGTGGTGTTAGTGCGATTTACTTCCTCTTGGCACCGAACCTTCTCACCAGTTGCTTTTTCAAATGACTGCGTCAGTCTCTTCAAGTTGTTATCAAGATCCTTTTAATAAATAAGATAGTTTATCATTTATAAGCATAGTGCTGCAATTTCTACATTCATTGTTAACATTTAAATAAAAATTTATAAAGGTTGAAGGATTAGAATGCTCAATGTTGGTAATAATTGGTATTGGTGGAGTTGTCACAGATAACATAACATTAACATTTACAAATGAAAGCTATAAAAAGCTTGCTGCATGAACATTTGGTCAATGAAGATGTAGATGTTTGGGGAAGGGCTTGGCAGGACATAGACAGTTCTCATTACAATAAACCAGGGCCGTTTCTGGACTATACCTGTGCATAGGGCCCCAGGACCCCTATGTTGTCCCGGGAGTTCTCTGGCACCCTGCCGCGCATGCGTATTCTTCACCCTCCCCGACACTGATGCCCTCCTCAACCCCCCCAAGATCGACAGCTTTGCATGGGTTCTCTCCCTGCCCTGATCTGAGTAGTGCAAGCTGCTGCAAGGGGTTGGGAGGTGTGGGGGGCTGTTCTCAAAAGGGACCCCCCAGCTCGAAAGGGAGCCCTGTCGGCTGCCCATGGACAGGGACACCCAAGCACCGGGACGCCGCATCTCCAGACCTTTCTGACTCAACCTTACTACCTAACTACGCTACAATTTCACATATAAGGACGTCTATCCCGGCTAAAACTTTGACCCATATTAGGGCCACGTGCCTTTGGTGAGTGGATGCTCGCCGCCTGCGGAGAGAGGGGGGCCTCCCGTTCCAATACCCGGTCTACGATCTGCCCCAGTAATATAATTTGTCACCCTACAAAGCCTAGCTACTCCAAATTCGACTTATGGCGGGCTGATTTCCCCTGATGAAGTCACCCCAACGAAACCTACGTCGGGACAGTCTTCGCCATCGTCATAGGCCCAGTCCATCTCGCTCATGTCCAGGAGGCGGACTCTAGATATCTCATCACATTACGTGTCGAGCCCGCAGCTAGCACTATTTATGGTTTATGTAACCTATTTCTTTGAACAGAGTATTCTTGTCATTTTGTGTACTTGTATTTACATTGTCTTTTGTGGTGATATATTCATATTACCTTAAGTAAAATTACCGTCTACTTTTTTGTTACCTTGTGTACACCTTCTTTCACTGTATTGTATCCACCCATACCTGAGAAGCCCTTTAAAGTCCCCTAGCCTCTGCTTTGCTGCAGAGGG
This sequence comes from Ptychadena robeensis, assembly GCA_036250615.1. Classification (NCBI taxonomy): domain Eukaryota; kingdom Metazoa; phylum Chordata; class Amphibia; order Anura; family Ptychadenidae; genus Ptychadena; species Ptychadena robeensis. The sequence continues at coordinate 111,675,912 of CM070036.1, forward strand.
AATGTACTTCGTGGTAAGGGTCTAAACACCCCTCCCACAATTTTTTTGCTATATATAGGGGTGATATAGACCTTAAAAGGAACGGCATCCCTGCCCCCCCATGAGTGAGGGGAGATGAGACTCAGAGATCCAGAGTCTCACAAGTTTCACTTCACTCCCATGGGGGAGGGGCGTGAGGTAACACTTTGCTGTTATGGACTGGAGGGGGCGGCCATCAGAGGGGGTGCCCAGGGCGCCGATACCCCTGGACCACCTCTGATGATTAATGCTCATTATCTCTTATTGCATATTAATGTACAACACATTTGTCTTAAATTTGGGAACACATCTAGTGACATTCTTATACTGGGGGTGGGGGCCTATGAAGAATAATGAACATTTTACCTTTGGGGAATTAGTCTAGTGTTGTCCACACAAATATGTACTCGATACAAAGATAAAAGTATTATTATTATTATGCAATCCATAAAAATCAAGTGACTGTCTATGATAAGGGACACATATACACTACCACTACAGGTGTGCTTTGTCTGAAAATGATGGATGACTGCCCTTGATATGAATCCATGGTTCCAGAATAATTTTCCTGAATGTTCATGGGCAGTGACCGAAGTCAGATTGACAGAAGTTTAGCAAAATAGAAGAAAAACGCTCACAATACATCGCTTGGTATCCTATGAGCATCAGCAACCAAAACAGAAACACAATCCTATCCAGATCAACTACTTGTATTTTGAGGACTGTGATGAAAATAAGTGAAGGGCCATATCTCGTTCTGTTCTGTAGACAGAAACACTCCACACCAATAAGATTTTAAAAAGGAGTACTAAGATGATGACTCTCTATGGTCATATGATCCGAACGGACAAATACCAAGTAATGATAAAAAAAAAAACATTAGCTTTTGATGTGAACATTTGTTTTTAACTTACATTAAGTTTTTTCCTAATTGCGTCCAGTTTCTCAGTAGCTACTCTAAGGTCATCATTGGCTTGGGTCAGTGCTCTGCGTTTGGGTTCCACATCACAATAAACCTGAATGAATAAAAGGGTAAAAGTTAGTGTGTTTCCTGACATTTCTCCATAGGTGCAAACATTGACTCTACACAGTGGCAGAGAAGACACTTCAATGACAACACCCAAACCTGACAGAGCCTGACAAATTAAATATAATATGCACTGTATGGACAGATATTCAGCTTGTTGAGGCTTCCATTCCAAAACCAGTGATACCAAAGTTTGATGCTGTTTTAGTCTCTACTTTTCTGGGATACTTTTCATGGGATTCTGGATTGCCTTATAATTGTACCCCTTTCAGCCAATGCAGCATTTGTGCGACCAATTTTGGGTGAAAAGCTTTAAATTGCTGATCTAATTCATCTCATGATATGCAGTATGGCTGAGGCCAGGGCTCTTTGCGGGTTATTTGAGCTCTCCCTCACTATAAGGCTCATGAAACCATGTCTATAGAACTAGATGTTGTCACAAGGCTCACAGCTTACAAAAAAAATGCTATAGGCATAATAGTATCCTTCAATGTAAATAACTGAAACCAGTTTTTGGTGGTCTCCACAACAAATAGCTATACAGTGTGTCTGCAGGAATAACTTTTTCAACAAAATGATGGTTCCATTTGGGGGGCATTAATGATAGCTAAAAATATTTTGTGAAAGAAAAGTTCAATTGAAATTAAAAAAGGAAATAGTAACAGAAAATAGAAACAAAAAGAAAGAAAGGCTAATGAAGAATCCAAAGAAAAATAATATGGAATAATACGTACTTCATAGTATTTAACTATATTAATGACCCAGGCGCAGAGACCGGCTGCAGCAAATGACTTTGTACGAACCAGGTCAGGATTAAAAATGGGATTGTTCAGGTATTGCTCCTTTACCACTTTAAGACAGTTCTCGTGGATATGTTCCTTGTCATAATTTATTAAAGCTTGCAGAAAATCATCAACCTGTAACAATGAATTGCAAAGTTAATTGAAGTAAAACACATCAATACAAATGATTTTAGGAAATAAGCTAAAGCAAAGATAACGTTTTAGAAAGGGCATTTCATGTTCCGAATTTCTTCTGGATCCTCTTGAAATGGAGTTGGAAACTCCTCTATAACATTAGTTATAACATGGGAATATGAGTTATAACATGAGAAAAGAAACAGGCACACACATGTATGTGCAATTGCCCCATGCATGTTGCATTGACACTGTATCAGTGAACACAGTACACTCTTTTATCAGGTATTGGCCTGCACAACATATGATCACTTGCAGAAGCTCTATGTTGTTGGAAGCCCCATAATAGGCAGTGTTGTGGCCAGACTAAGGAGCACCATCACCTAATCAATCTACTAGCCTGGTATAGAGAGTCCAACATTGCTGTTGTATAGTTTGAGACCATTCGTTCTGAAATAAAAATCTAACAGCTTTGCTTAATGGTTTGTGACCATCCAATTCCCTCTTAATGTCATTCTAGAGGTATTCAATAGAGTTCAAAATTAGTGATTGAACCTCTTCCACCATCTTGATTCTCCTGGCTGTGTGGCATGGAGCCTTGTCCTTGGAAATACTGGAAATACTAATAATTTGGAGTAGGGAACATTGTCATGTGTTTTCTTCGAAAACCTTGTATGTTGCTGGATTCATGCATCCTCCACAAACAAGTGTCACAGATCATGTCTGACCCTCCTCCATATCTGTTGTGGAAATGTCCAAACCTTACACGATACTGGAAGTATGTAGTTTTCTCACCCACTCAACCCTATTGGATCTATTGGTCTTCTGGATCCTGACACTAGAGATTTTTCATAATTCTTATTGACCTGGTAAGATGCGTGATGCTGTTAGAAAACTCCTGTCCTTTTTTACTTTATATATATTAAGATGTGTTGTTTTTTTATTTGACATGTTGTGCTAATAGGGTTGCCTTTTGGTTGTGTTTATAGTCCACTGAGCACTAGCCTGTAAACTCAGCAAGGCCAGACCCTGCTTTATTTTATGAATTGTTTTGCACATTTGGTTACTTTTTTGTTTTGTTAATTTAAAAAACCTTTATAAAATGATCTTCTTCTCCAGGTCTAAAGCTAACCATAAAGATAATGATCAGGCATTGGGCAAGACTGAAAATTGGACTCATGCGAGAAGAGGACCATACTCCAATCCTCCAGGGTCCTAACCGGCTCTCATAGCAGGTGTGGTAATCTCTCTCAGTGCGGATTTGCTTTCACCCTCTGCCAGGTTGTAGCTTTCTTGTTCCGAGTACCTGTTGCTTCACTTTCTTTTCGACGATCTTTGAAATTTTAAGGATGCAACCTGGCGCTCACCATATCTTTGTGCCAGTAAAGCCAGGATTGTGCCATTCTGTGCACTTGTCTTGGCATTGTGAGGAGTTATATTTAAGTTCCTAATTACCCGTAGCTGCTTTTAGCAGTGTTTTGCCACCCAACTGGTCTCATTGCATTCTCATTGGAAAGTAATGACTACAGAAGTGTTTTATTTATACTTTTCCCCATTTATTGATGGAAGTGATCACCTAATTAGTACCCTATAAAGAAGAATGAGGTGTACTTGAGTAGAAATTTAACAGATTGTGGCATGGAATGGTTGTCTTACTTAGAGATGCAGATTTTGCAGAGGGCTCTTAAGGCCCCCATACACGTGTCGGATTCGCACCGGATTCCGGCATGATCGATTCCGGGCGCGTGCACGCCAAACGATCGTGCCGGGATCGCATGCAGCCCACCTTGTCCGATCGTTTGCGTCCGATTGATCAGGGGCTCAGAATCGGATCCGACAGAGAACCAACATGTTGGTCTTTCTCATGCGATTCTGTCCGGATCAGGGGGAGTTGCCATTTGTGAGGTGGACAATCGGACACGGATCCGTCCCGGAATCCGTTGGACAAGGTGGTATGCTGCGATGGATACTCTAAATTGCCCGATTGATCACACCTGCGATTCCCGGCAGAATCGCCGGAATCGATCGGATGATGAATCGATTGGACATGGAATCTGACACGTGTATGGCTAGCTTTATTTTTTGCCCCAATAACTGTAGAATGTGGAAATAAATAGGGTGGGGATGGGAACGAAAAGCAAAACAAACAAAACACATCATTTCACGATTATAACATAGCAATCCATAGTAAGGCGTTGAAGAAAAAACAAAAAAAGCCAAAGCATTTTTTTCAGTCAATCACAGTCATTATCATAATGTACACATTACCTTTCCCATGAGTGCCTTGCAAGCCTTCCAGCTTCTGTCTTTAGACACTCTACCTCGGGGGGCGAGCAGCACCGTCACAGCTGCAGTTACGTTAATCACGGCATCTGGTGGATTTGGGAATGTTTTCAGCTCAGAAAGGTTTATCTATATAGTGAGAAGACAAAAACAGCAAAATATGAATGTGTAAAAAGAGGCTATACTATTTACTTCTAATTTGCATATGGTGGTAGGTAGTTCACTTTATTTTTTTGTTTATTACCTTTGAATAAATACATTAGGCAATATGTTCAGGAGTCTAAATAACCATGTAACTATGGGCGATTGTTCTTCTCATACAGTCATATAGGCTTGGTCAAAGAAAAACATGGTTATTTGTAGGCAAAATCAATTCACCACACACTGGCCGCCTCATTATTTAAGGCCCCCATACTCCTTACAATGTTACCATATAATTTCAGTACTTTTCTTCTACCAAAACCATGTAATATGAGGACCTTTCAAAACCTTCAAATCAATATGTATTCTATCAGGGAGGACCCAGCACTACATATGGAAGTTGTTGGTAGATCTAAAGGAAATTGTATGGAGTGATGTATGGGGGGGGCCTAATGTATTGCCTAATGTATTTGAATAAATACATTAGGCAATATGTTCAGGAATCTAAATACCCATGTAACTATGGGACAATTGTTCTTTTAATATAGTCATATAGGCTTGTCAAAGAAAAACATGGTTATTTGAAGGCAAAATCAACTCACCACAAACTGGCCGCCTCATTATTTAAGGGAAGACCCATCACTACATACAGTAGATGTTGGTAGATGTAAGGGAAATGGTATGGTGTGATCTAAAGTTGTATGGGGGGCTTTAGAATGTTCAAAGAGATGTAAGATTCCCAATAGCAGCCATAGATTTGAAGCAGAAACTCCAGAAGTACCATCACTGTCAATGTAGGGTTTGTGACATTACCCACAGATATCTGCATTAAAGGTCTATGCACGTTTAGCCTTGAACTGTAATGTTGAGCTATTTTCATGTAGTTATATTGACAAATAACATAATTTTCTTATCAGAGCTTTTCCACAGACATGGAAATAAAAAAAAATAAAAAAGCGATTTGCATTTTGGCACCAAAATGTATAACTTGTTTTTTGCCAAGTATGCGGGACAGGAAATGCTGTATGAATGATGCCTCCCCGATGAGCAGAAGAAAAGGGAGCCCTGGTCATGGGAAGATACAATTGAATTCTTGTAAAACATCAGTTAGACATCTTTAAACCCCACACATTATCTTGTCAGGCGTTGTTAAATCACGTCTCCCACTGAGAGGCAAAGCGCGCTGTTTACTGCTAGAGCGCAAGTTATCCCAGCCATAATGCTGACAATTATCTATTGTACCAAGTGGTAAATATTTTATAGATTACATATATCTCATGTAATGCCTCACTTTTATGCCCTTACACAAACAGCTCAAGACAAATCTTTACAAATTCCCCATAATCCACAGTGTATTAAACTTCTGAAATCATGTTTAGGTTTAACATGTGTAATTACTGGGGATCAGTCCTATAGAAACACACAGGCCAGCTGAAAGTAGAAATCAAGATTGCAGTTGGGGCAACTCTATAGAATGATGGGTAGGGGACAATTAAGAGGCATTGAGGGTCAGATTTCAGAAAGATATAACTACGTTTGTTAGAAAAGGTGAACGCCTCACGCTCACAGTCATCGACTGTGTGGTAACGTCACCACGCTGCACTCGATCACAGGTCAATCGAATGGAAATCAATGTGCACCACTTTGCACAGCCATTCCTGTTCGATGGGGACCCTAGACCTCACAACACTGGACAGCTAGATTTTTCAATAGAATCAAACACAATTGTGCTCAATTGTGCTCGAATCTTTTAAAAAAACGAGCTGTGTATGCCTAGCTTAAAGACTTTCATGGATCTTATTTAAATGTCTCAATATGACCCAAATGCAAAACCAGCTTGGCTTTCCCCCTACCTACAGTCAGATAAAAAAAATCAGCCAAACATAATTTTTTAATTCAAATTAAACTGGGTGTATTGTAGCCCACACACTCCGCAAGGTGGGTATTTTACAAAAAAACTAGGGGTACCAGACATGGCACCCTGTACAGCTTAGTACCAGACATGGCACCATGCTACTTCAGCCCTCAAAGCAAAAAAGAAGCCAGGGTTGCATCACTATCATGTGTATTCTTAAGAACAATTAACAGCTTACTTAGACTGAAATATACAATTACTTACCTTGTTAAGAGTATTAAGAGCGGCTGTTGCTGCAACTAATGCAGGTTCAGCTTTGGTTAGATCATCCTCACAGTCCTTCTGTTTAACAGACACTTCTGATTGTATTGATGCAACCTAAAAGACAAACAGTTATATATTATTTTTCTGCATCAATAATTGCTTTTGCCAACACTAGATTGTGTTAACAGGGTAATCAACCCAGAACAGTTTATCGTCTTCTATAGTGATGGCGCGAACCCGGAATTTGATGTTCGCGAACGGCGAACACAAACTTTTGCGGAACCCGGCGAACCCGCCATTGACTTCAATGGGGAGGCGAATTTTAAAAAACAAAGGGAGTTCATTGTGGGGCTGACACTGGGGAGATGGTCAGTGTGGCGGACACTTGGGGAGAATGGTCAGTGTGGCGGACACTGGGGGATATGTTAATTTGCAGACACTGGTGGTGATGTCATTGTGGCAGACACTGGGGAGATTGTCATTGTGGAGGACCCTGGGGAATGGTCAGTGTGGAGGACACTGGGGAGATGTCAGTGTGGAGGAACTTGTTGGCGGATGTCAGTGTGAGACACTGGGGGAAGATGGACAGTGTGGAGACACGGGGGAGATGGTCAGTGAGGACCTGGGGATAAGATGGTCAGTGTGGAGGACACTGGGTGGAGATGGTACATTGTGAGGTACACTGGGTGGAAGATTTTCAGGACAGTGTGGAGGCCACTCTGGTGGAGAGTGTACATTTGATGGAGGACACTGTTGGGATGATGGTCAGTTGTGGCAGTACACTGGTGGATGATGGTCAGTTTGGAGGACACTGGTGGTGAGCTGGTCCAGTATTTGAGGACACTGCTGGTGTGTGATGGTCATTTTTGTGTGGAGCCGACTACTGGTGGGATGTGTCAGTTTGGAGGACCACTGGTGGGTGATGCGATTGTCAGTATTTGGGCAGACAACTGGTGGTGATGGGTCAGTTTGTTGGGAGTGACACTTAAAGTGTTGGGAGATGGTCCAGTTTAGGAGGACACTGGTGGTAGATGGTACATTGTGTCGGAGGACACTGGTGGTTAGCGATGGACAGTTGGTGAGGACACTGGGGGGAGATGGTACATGTGTGGAGGTGACAGCTGGGGGAGATGTCTCATGTGGCAGACACTTGGTGGGAGATGGGTTCAGTGGTTGGAGGACACTGGGGGTAGATGGTGCAGTGTGGAGTACACGGGTTGGATGATTGTTCATGTGTGATAGGACACTGGGAGGAGATGGTCCTAGGTGTGGAGGCCGAACTGGTGGATGATGTTGTCAAGTGTGCGGCAGCCACTGGTGAGAGATGGGTCCAGTGTGGCAGGAACCACTGGGGTGAGATGGTCACCGTGTTGGCATGACACTTTGGGGCAGTATGGTTTACAGTGTGCGATGGACACTGGGGAAAAAGATGGATTGGTCAGTGTGTAGAGACACTGGGGGAGATGGTCTTTATTGTGAGCGACACTGGTAGGTAGATGGGTATTACAGTGTGGAGGACACTGGTGGAAATGGTACAGTGTGTGAGGCACACTGGGTGGAGATTGTCCAGTGTTTTGGGAGGAACCCTGGGTGGTTAGATGGTCTTAGTGTGGGAGGACACTGGTGGTGATGGTCAGTATGGAGTACACTGGTGGGAGGTCAGTTGGGAGGACAACTAGTGTTGTGGTCATATGGCATACACTTGGTGGGATGGACAGTTGGCACAAGGCTATAATGGATTGAAAGCCGTGCACTAATGTAGTAAAGACCCTTAGTATTAATAGGGTGAACTAAAAATTTTTTGTTGCTGGGTATTACCCTGACCAACCAGATAACTGTGGGCTGGGCCACTGGGTCACACACAGTTGGCCACACAAGGCCTGTAATGGACGAAAGGCTTGTGCAATAATTTATTAATACGCACCTACAATAGGGTGAAAAAAAATCCCCTGGGGTAACACAAGTTGCCACCAGATATGAAGCACTGGCAGTAGGGCACGGTTTGTCAATATGTGGATTGCATAGGATCGCTGGCAGCAGCGCTGGCATGCCAGGCCAGCGGCAGACAGGGTACCTGCAAATCAAAATTAGCCATAAAAGAGTCGGTTTTGGGGTGCTTTTCAGGACTCTTGTCCTGACAGCAGTACTAGAGACAATTGAAGAAGAAGAGTACACTGTAGAAGTAATACAATGCCCTAGCTAATTGGGTTGGCCTATTGAGCCGATCAGCAGCTCTCATGTTTCTAACTCGAAAAGAAAAAGCCTTCACTCGAACTCTCTTCCAGCAGCATGTATGAAATGGGGCGTCCCTGTACTTGCAATGTTATAGGGGGTAGGTGAGTGGTCTTGTGAGGTGGGGGGTGCTGATCGGCTGTGATTATGTCTGGGCTGACTGTGACTCACAGGGTCAAAGTTTTTGTGCAATGTAAAAAAAAATAGGGGGCGTGGGGTTTCGAACTCGCCATA
>CM070036.1:111684907-111695308 GCA_036250615.1 Ptychadena robeensis
GCCATATGTTCGCGAACATGAGGCGAACGCGAACATGCGATGTTCGCCGCGAATAGTTCGATGGCGAACAGTTCGGTCCATCACTAGTCTTCTACATCACCAAACAGGGGTTAAAGTTAGATCTCCAGATGGGAGAATGTAGAGGGAGATCACCACTCATCAGAGCTGAAAACAGTATTCTATGTAGCAAGGTATTTTAAAAAGCAAATATTAAGCATTTGTGTTATTTTCTATTTTCTGTACGGCCCCATTCATACCTGTCTGTTTTACCTTTCTTGACATACATTTTCAAGTAATATAGTCCATTGGATTAAATGTGTTAACATGCATTGACCAAGGTACAAGACAAATAGGGATAAACAGGGCCGAAGTGTACATGTTTTTACCATTTTACCATTTGTACAAAATCTTTATAATGCCCATTTTTAACACAAATTTAAGCAGAACCAAATCTATAATAGAGTTGAAGGGGGAAATACTATTTTAGTGTCTTCTAGGTGGTCAAAAGTATAAGATGAGTGGACAGAGGAACACAGAGAATAGTAAAAATATGATAGAGTGTTCCATAATTTCATGAGAGGAAGAATTAGAACTTTGCTCAGATTTTAATTCTGTTGCAGGAAAATGGTTTACAACTTCCTGTTTTGACTCAGATGAAGTCAGGAAAAAAAAAAAACAGGAGAGAAATACAAACGGTTTCATTGAAAAAAATTGTCATTGTACAGTTGGCCTTTTAGTTAAAGCTAAAAAAGTTATAAATAGTTGCGCACAACTGTCATAATCAATCGGTAGAAGTGTGGCCCCTGTAAAAGACAATAGGAACAAGGACACAAGGAGCACAACCTAGTGTAACAAAGTTTAGTTCTGTAAATCATAAAGTAAAAGATAAAACATTAACAACAAAGGAGGCACAGGGCAGGCTTAGCAGGGGCTGATCTCCTAAAAGGCCACGTCTCTTCAGCCGTGTGGATACCAGAATGATGTTATTTCCTGGTTATGGATGATGTCACTTCCTGGTTAGGGTGCCCTATGGTTCAGTAGGATCAATTGATCCTACTGCCCTAAGGCATCTGTGAGTAATTTATCTTTTACTTCATCATTTACAGAACCTGACAGATATGATAACCTCATGAATCCGTGAATAAAACAGTTTTTATTGTAAAATGTGTCCCTGTTTGAAAGTTTTCCAACATTTTATCATTCAAAATCATATATATCAAAACAATATTTTCAAAATCAGGTTTCAGTTCATTTTAACAGCTTCAAACAAAGTTCTGTGGAACCTTAGGGCTCGGTTTGGTTGATGCAGACGAGCTGGCCTGATATCAAGCCGCAGCACTTCTGCGGCTGCCAGCCTGTCTGATGCTTTGGATGAGGACCCTCAGTCCCCATCTAAAGTATTGAAAATCGAACAGGGTTTTCCAACATGTTGGAACCCTGTTTGACATCAATCGATCCCGAATAGAGCAAGACTGGATGTCTCAAATTTTTTATGTAGCACAATCGAACTCCATGAAGGCACACGGTGCTCGATTGTGCTAGAATCTATTAAGAAATTGAGCTGTTTATGCCCAGCTCAAGAGTTTCTTTAGAAACAAGAACAATTCTTGTATGATTGTTCACAGCCTCCATTATGTTTCTAACTAATTACTGATGAAAGAATTCTTCTTACTGTCCATCACATTCATGTACAATAAGCTGCAGATAAAAGTATTCATTAGCAGGTGCTCCCAGGCCAGAAGATACTTTTAAGAATTTTTCTATGTTTAAAAAAGTTGGGAAAGGCTGTCTTATAACATTCAGCTATATAGTCACAGTAGAAGGATGTAAGTATGTTGTTCACAGTGCATTTAGCTATATAATTCAGTTTTATAAATTGTACTTTTCTGTTAGAATATTTAAACATAGTGCATAGTCTGGGCACTGGAAATGTACTTTTGAGGCCTTTGGGAACAATGGGAACAATGGCAACCTGCATATGTGTGTCAAGTTATGCTTGGAATTAAGCAGCCATGCTGAAACAACGTAAACAGACAAAAGAAGTGTAAATTTTCCCAAATATTTTAATGTTTCAAATTTCTTTTGAACACTGATGAAAGATAAATGTGAATGCCTGAGCATAGCAGATGATATCAGACAAGAGGCTCATGAAGAAGACTAGGAAGACTTTCCATTCAATGAAGAAGGTTCACCACTTTATAAAATAAAGTGAATGTACTTATATCTGTATATGTAAAGCGTAATAGCATAATAGCAACACCGAAACAAGCTCTCTATTGTCCTTTCAAATCTCACTTAGCGCAAAAGGTAAGGAATGGAGCGGAAGATCGAGTGGTAATCATGTTGGAAAAATACTTTTCCCCTCCCTGTGATCACAATTCTTTGCACATCTCGTTATGTGGACAGAGTGGCTTGTTCAAAATGATTCGCCAACAAAAGATGTACTTTGTTTTAAATGTTATTCAGCAGCAGGAAATGACTGCGTTACACTGACCTTTTGCTCCTCGGCATCGGCGATGGTCTTTTCCTGACTCACTTTCTCGGTCTGAAGTCCTATTTTGGCAATTAGCGCCTCGGCATCCTCATTTCGCTGTTTTAGCTCTGCCTCTTGGGAAGCAAGCTTGGCTTTAAGGTCTTCCACCTGGAATATAAAAAAGAATGGTAAAAATATTTGATATTTCTGGGCAAAAGATGCACATAAAATTATGAACCTCAATGTCTGGTTCATAAATGATTTGTTGAAGGTCCAGTCTTAACTGGCCTTCACAAGCATCTTTCAACCGAACAACCACTTAAAAAGTGTCCGATAGCCACCAGAAAAAAGAAAATGCTAAAAACACATTGACAACTATGTAATATGGATGAAACAAGAAGATAGTAGTTTTGGTAGACTGGATTTCCTCTGCAGATTGCATATAAACGATGGGGTCCTAAAATGGAGGAGCAGTTGGAAAGCCTTGCACCTCTGACTAATGACATTAGTGAAGACATGAATTAACCTCCCTGGCATTATGCCTGAAGCCAGTACGTGCGCAGTTTGTTTGTAAAACAAACTGTACCCATACCAGGGTTGGGCACACATGCTGGTGTCTTGCCAGCCCACACCGATTCTTCTACGATGCGGGCTCGCTGCTTGCTTCTGGCCCTGTGTTGGGGGGGGGGGGGGGGGGGGGGGGGGGGGGGGTGGTACCTTAGACCACCATGTTAATGGAGGTGGCAGTGCTTTTCTTGGCCCACATAGCCAGAGTCTCGATGAATAACGGAGGTGCTCAGTGTACCCATACGGTTGCTTTTGATGCCAGAGAAAATGCCACAAAAAGTCTGTAAAGCCCAGGAGGTTAAACATATGGTGTATTTTGTGGTAAAAAGTTGGGAGGATCAAACTGTCTATCAATGCCAATAATATTGCACAAATACCAGAAAATTATTCTTGTATTCTTAAGCAGTGGTTCTCAACCTTTTCAGATCCATGACCTGGAAGTGACATCGCAAAGGGGTAGAAACCTTCCCTGGGTTACAGCCACTGATTAGAGGAATTGTTCCACAAGCCTACTATGGCATATATTGTCCAGCCTCCCACTGCTGCCCATAGTCCGTTTTCCCATGCAGAGGCTTTATCAGCCAATAACAGGAAATTAATATAAACATTTGTGATGGCAAGTTTTGTATGTCAACCTACTTTTTTTGGGCTGAATATTAAAAAATAAATAATACAAAAATGTAAACGCTTACCTGAGATGCTGTAGTTTTCAGTTTCTGTAAACCATTCTCCAAATGTTCCATTTTCTGAGTCAGCTCTTTCCGTTTTCTATCCAGGAGATTCTTATATAAGGTTATTTGTTCTAAGAAACTTTTAGGAGTGGTATAATTGTACCGCTTCTCATTCTGGTAGTATTTTGTACTCATTTCATTGACACTGGTGTGTACATATGCCATGAACTGACTGATCGACTCTTTGACATTTGGCTGAAAGCAAAATACATACAATTAAATATGTTGAAGCTGAACACTGGAAACTATACAAAGGCTAATAAAGTAAGTATGAAATGATAGTGAAACTTTACTGCAGATAATGTTTCTCTATATGAGAGTTTGTTACATATATAAAGATTTATAGAAAAGTTTTATATAAAGATATTCATCAATCAGAAAGATTCATAACCAATGTCAATAAACAGAGGTGGTCACAAGATTTTCCATCTTAGTAAAACAACAACTGGCAAAGGAGGCTATGTTTTTCCCAAAATTTGGACATTATAGATATTAGTAAAACTGAGAACTGAGATCCCCTCTGCCACGATGGATAGGCAATGGCTATACAGGGTCAGTGAGACAATCAAATGGGAATGTTTAATCCCCCAGACAGTAAAATTACATTTTTTTAATGTTTACATTTCCCGCCCTCTCCAACATCCCCAGCATCATGTGAGAACCTTGGACACCTATGCCAGTATTACAATAGCCAATGGCAAGGGAACCCCCACGCCCCCCTGTGTCATCACTGATGTCAAAGATGTGGATCCAGGAAGAAGAATTGAGCATGCCATCGAAAGAGGTGGATCCAGGAAGAAGAAATGAGGATGCCGTCACTGAAGTATGCTGCCGGCCCGTCTGAGCATGGAAGGAAATCTATAGTGTGGCTCGGGGTTATCTCTTTTGTTAATTTAAATTTACCCCAAGCCATACCCAGGATTAACATTAAAGAAGGAATTTGAGACATTCCAAAAACTTCATGCAGCCTATGGAAAACCATGAGTACAATATAAAAATATTCAAAAACATTACCTTAACCTCCCTAGCGCACCGCCTGTACCACGCTGTTTTTAACAGTGTGGTACAGGCAATGGCAGCAGTGTACAAGGTACACTGCCTGCCATTTCCTCCCTCCCCTCTCCACACAGCCTGTGTCAATTATGACACTGGCTGTGAGGGCTGGAAAGCAGAGGCCCCTCCATTAACATGGAGGTCTATGGCACTGCTTACCCTTGCCCCCTTCCGCGTCACCGCGACACGATCAGTGAAGCCACAGAACCCCGGAAATGCTGCGGCTGGAAGCAGCATCGCCGTAGCTTTCCGGGGATATCATGGGAGGCTTTCATGGGAGCCCAGCTCACGTTCTTCACACAAACTCTGGACGAGATGGGCTCGTCATGAACACTAAGGAGGTTAATGCAATATACCTTATTTAGAACGTCAATATAACAACACCCAGAAAAACAATTCAATATTTTCCGGCGTATAAGATTACTTTTATACCCAGGAAAATCTTTTTGATAACTGCAGGGAAACATTAATAAATGAAAGATGAATTGAAAGGTTGCCGTTTGGGGTGTAAAATTGTGAATGTAAATTACTAAAAACTTTAAAAATATCTTGGGGTTGAAAGGCAGAGTAGGCATATGCAAGACCATGTGTCCACTGCTGTTTCCCTGACCTGGGCCTGGCCAAAAAAAAGGACACACCAACACATTTGCCGGTGGATGTCCCCCGACTTGCAGGCAGTTTTCCCATGTCATAAGCATTTGAATTAAAATTACCATATTACAATAAAATCTGATGTTATTTGGTGTGCTTTGGAAGAGGGGTAGTTTTTATGGCAAGTATATCCCAATCTCTATATTTTAACTTGGAAAATTTGGGGGTCGACTTGTACACCCAGTGATCTTATATTCCACAAAATACAGTATTAATAAATCTGAAAATCTGCTCACAGATATGGAGAGAAGTGCACATAAGCCAACCACATTACACCAAATATATTTTTCAAAGGGTGACTCAAAAGGGAGCCCAATGATACTTTACTCTCTTTTGTATATAATTAGTAGTGTGGAATTTTCATTCAGGCTTCTTTCATTGTTGGTTTTCCCAATAAAGTTGGGCTGGTGCCAATTCTTAATAATGAAATGTTTTAATCTTTTTTTTTATTTGATTTTTTCCATTTGATTTATGAATACATTTAATAGTGCAAAAAAGGATAGGGTGGGTAGGCATTGCTTTAAATTATAAAAAATTTTGTGCGATTTTCACCATACAATTTGAGTACAACACTTTTATATGAAGCAGTTGTAGAGAGGCTAGGTGGTGGAGCAATTAGGTGTTACTCTTATGTTAAAAACAGCTATTTCTCAGCTTTTTCTTGCGTCATCATTAATCAAATGAATATATGCCTATATGCTAAGGACAGAGTTCTAGCTTAGGTGTCAGTGGTGTTCATGGGAATGATGAATGCATGTCATGTTCCTTGCTCCTCGCTTCCTAGTCTTTCATATATTAAGCAGCCCAGAGGTCTATTAGTTGAGAAACCCAGAATATTCATCTTCATGATGAGTCCAACCGGAATATCTGACACTGTATATGAATTTCTCCAAGAAAATCTGCAAATCAAATCTCTTAAAGTATCTGTTGAGCTAAATTAGTTCCGTTCTTTGGATTCTCAACCTCATCAATATAACAATTATTTATGACTTTCTTTACACGATTAACGCTCTTTAATTAATCACAGAAAGTCTGGAAATCAATTAATAAGAATTAGATGAGGAACACCTAGCCTGGGCAAAGTTACACATAATTTACAGAAGCGTTGTCAATAATTGTTACAGCTCCAGATGTATTACAGAATGCGATCTGACTGGTTAATGATGCATTTAAATGACTACATATTTTACAATTATTAAAGGAAGGAAACATTTAACAGATTGGTTTCCTGGGTTAATATTTTCCATTAGAAAAACTAGGGTATTATTGACAATAAAGTGTCATCCATTTTATTTGTCTTTACTAAAAGACAGGCAAAAACGAATCTATACATATATGATATAAATAGGAACAAATATTGGGTCTACTTCTATGTACATGAGACTTTTATAATGCTTTGCATAAGTATTAACCCCCAAGAGTTACAATCTTAAACTAAACAAAATATAAATTAAGCAATTAAAAAAAATCTTTCTAAAAGGTGTAAACAAGGTTTTTCTTTCAACAATTGAGTTAATGAACTCCTGTACCATTTTTAATTACCATTTTTGTATTATTTAATTATTGCTCATTTGTAATATTAGGTTGATTAAATGCTGTTTAAAGTTTGTTGGTTGTTAATGGAAAATACTCAGTAGCAAATTCAATACATGGCTCAAAGATGTGTTTAGTCAAAGTTCAGATTTGAGTCTCACTGAAATGTTGAAGGTTTTTCAAATTGGAAGTCAATGTAAGGAAGCCTCTGGGCACCACATCATAGATTTTAAGGGGTCCCGTACTAGGTAATTTTTTGAGGCACCCTACTCCTAGCACCCCCCTTACCCCCCAGTCTGAGGATTCCAGAGGATGCCTACCTAGGGGTGAACATAACTTTTGTGTGTGGTATGCACCCCATATGTAGCCTAGATTTAATAAGTGTCTTCCTCACAGTCCTCTTTGTCAGCTTCCTGCATGGTAGATTCTGCTGTAGATGGACCTCCCTGTTCCTGATTGAGCCTCCGATTAGCTGTCTCCATCCGCCGATCACCAGCTGGCTTTGGGTCACATGTATCTCTCATAGTACAACACCGTTTGAACCCCCAGATCTCATACTTCAATAGTCTAACAGTGCTTTTCTCTTTTCAGATTTTACTCTTAGGCTCTAACTCCATATCCGCTATTTGATCCGCTGGGTTCCATCAAGCCTCCATTGTGTTCCTATAGATGCGGATGGCTACCAACCATTGGATCCGGGCTCTGACGGGCAGTGGAAAAAGCCCCGTCATAGCCCCATTGCCGCCTATGGGTGGCTTGAGCGTTGCGTTAAAATGCCTGCAATTAATGCAGGGTTTTTAACGCAAGTAAAGCTAGGGCCTTACATATGTCTACTCTGACTTTAATCCCCAGATCTCCAACACCATTAAAAGTCCAAACCTTTCATAGCTATTAATGTTTCCCTGCGGTTATCCATGAGACATAAATTGTATTAATTTAACAATAAAAACTGAAAGAATGTTGGCAATCTAACAAATATTTACAGTAGTATACAGTAGTCTATACATGATAAAGTGTCATTTATGTACAGCTATTTAATGTGAGCTTTAATCTCAATCTCCCTGCAATACCAATTTCACACTACTTTCACACACATCGGGGAAGAGAAGGGGGCTGTGACGTAGATGTGTGGAGGCTGCTGTCAGCCATGGTCGGGCCCAGGAAGGGAATGCCCCCTGTCGCC
Organism: Ptychadena robeensis; assembly: GCA_036250615.1. Classification (NCBI taxonomy): domain Eukaryota; kingdom Metazoa; phylum Chordata; class Amphibia; order Anura; family Ptychadenidae; genus Ptychadena; species Ptychadena robeensis. The sequence goes on from CM070036.1 coordinate 111,693,099, forward strand.
ACCTGACAACAGCACTGGGAAGCCTAAAATATCATACAAATGAAATGTTGCATCCAGAAGAGCTTTGTGGGGTAAGGCAGTGATGTTGGTTATTAAGGCATGCTTGCATTTATGGACCTTGCCTGGTTCACTAGAGCACAATTAATTTTAATCCAAACAAACCCCTAGTATCAAAATCCATGAAGCTCCTGATGTGAACTCCAGGGGACTTTACAGGAATTGAGTCAACAGATATAATTCCTCTTTGGAATATTACCAATAACAGTGATGAGGAGTAGCGATGAGCGACATAGGCAATATTCAAATTTGCAATATTTCACGAATAATTCTACTAATATTCGATATTCGTGCATATTTAAAATATATTAGAGTTGCAATGTGATAACCTCCAAAATGAATGGTCACATGTGGTATTCGCACAAATTTTGAATTCTCTAATAGCAATTATTCTTTGAATATATTAACAATTTGAATTTTCGAGCTCAACACTAATGAGGAGGTGTGCACCAATACATTTGCCCATATATTGTATGTTACCTGTATTTTGCTTTCAGGAATTATTATTATGTCATATTTATATAGTGCAAAGATATTACACAGGACTTACAAAGTACAACGTTCTATCACTATCTGTCTCTCAGAGAAGCTCTAAATCTAATTTCTCTACCATAGTCATACATAGTCATATTTACATGTAACTTACACGGTGTAAAGCCCCCCCCCCCCCCCCCCCCCCCCCCCCCCCCCCCCCCATACACCCAACTTTTGTTCCATCAAAACCATGTAATATGAGGACTGTTCTAAACTTCAAAATCACTTCAATCAACGTAGGACAGTTTTTTGGGGTAAGCCAAATGACCTACTGGTAGGTCTTTGGAGGAAGCGCATGCAGGCACATACAAACTCCATTCAGGTAATATCTAGACAAAGATTGAAACCTCAGACCCCAGCACCGTATGGTCAGAATGCTAACCACTCAATGCCACACCCAGCAATAAAACTTTATTTAGTCTAAAGGAAAAAAAAAATGCTTTAAGGACAGCTTGATATGATTTCCTTTTTAGTTATAATTCATTCAGTTGCATTACATACTATCACCCATCTGTCTGTTACTGAAAATACATGTTATTAGAGTTCCTAACAAGTTCTTGGAATAAATCTGTTGGTATCATGACAATAAACTGTTATACTGACCCTATGCACCTGTTATATAGTCAATGTGAATATGTGAGGTAAGAGAAACGTCTGCAATGGCTTTGGATACGTCGTCATTGAGTGGTAAAATAACTATTGTTGTAGCATAAAGCTTAACAAAGTGGCACAGCATGAGAGACATGTCAAGGCACGGAGCAGCTGGCTGTAATTCATGCTGCTTTTGCAGAAAACACTAATCGTAGCTGAACAGGATTCTTTGATGATTGGCCTCCTTTGCATTTGTAATTTGTAACTTTCTCTTATGATAAGGTCAGCAGTGACAGCACTTCCTGACTTTAACAGCTGTGGCTTCTGAAAGGGTCATTGTGCAACTACTAATTGCAGTAATTTCATTAACATCAATTTATTCTGCCAATCAGTTTCAGATATTATGATTTTTTTTACTCCTACAGTCTGTTTTACAATATACCATAATATAACATGCTAATTAATAGATACAGTAATGGTTAATGCCAATCTCAGTAAATGACAACATTTTTGTACAATTAATTCTTCGTACTGTGACTGGCAGGAAGTTAACAAGTTGAGTAAGTTGTATAAAATAATGAAAGTTTAATTAAAGGATTTGAGTAAACTCTTAAGGCCCCCATACGCGTTACAATCGTACCATACAATTTTTTCTACCAAAACCATGCAATATGAGGAGCTTTCTAAAACTTCCAATCACTGTGTATTCTATCAGGGAGGACCCGGAACTACATAGTTGTTGGTAGATCTAAAGGAAATTGTATGGAGTGATCTAAATGTGTATGGGGGGCTTTAGTTATAGCTAATACTTAAGTTAACTGCTTGAACATTCAATCTTCTGTACAAGAATTCCTCAGGGGAGGGGAATGAGAAATATAAAGCAAAATAGCAGCTTTTGTTTCAATATTTTATTATATAAGGTTTTTGTTTTCCTAATGTCCTATTCACATGTGAGGATTAGTGATGGACCAAACTGACCATCACCACCAGTGTCTGCCATACTGACCATCACCACCAGTGTCCTCCAC
>CM070036.1:111695408-111756618 GCA_036250615.1 Ptychadena robeensis
ACAGGCATTTACCAACCATGTTGTTTAGTGCTCTCCAGCTCAAATCCCATTGACTATCAATGTAGAAATCCTTCGTGCGGATTTATTGCGTGAAACTTTTTTTTCTTGGGAGTTTTGCCATGGATTCCCCTCTGTCATGTCATTGTCCAGGTATTAGACCCCTTGAAACAACTTTCCCAACACTATTGTGGCCAGAAAGGGTCCCTTTGTTTTTTCAAATTCGCCTCCCATTGAAGTCAATGGCGCGTTCGCGAACATCAAATTCCGGGTTCGCGCCATCACTAGTGAGGATATCTAGATGTTTTTGTCTCGGAAAACGCAGTGTCGTTTATAAAATAATTGAGTTTTAGGAGAGAGACCAAAATACATTAAATATGCTGGCTATTATCAAGCAGTGTGGTTCCTTGTCATCTTCTTGATGCATTTTGGATTTTCTTTTTGTTGTTGGGCATTTACTGCCCTCATTGACTTCAATGGGAAAGCTCTGCAAAGTGCTGACAGGCTTACACACTTTTTTGAGTGGTGAATGCCTGGGTGTAATCATTTCATTTCCAGGTGCCAACCCCACTTCCTAAATGCTTTTCTATCATTTCATTATCGTAATTTTAATTCAAATGATATAAGCAAATATGAAGCATAGAAGCATATTAACTAAAAAAAAATATGTCCCATAAATGACCATAACATTCACAATGATGCATATAAGAAAATAAAACCCTCTATTGCAAAAACAAACAAAAAACACCTTTCGATTATTCTGTAGGATTTCCTTTAGATCTCCGTTTGTTTTACCAAAATCTTGTAATATGAGGGACTTTTTAAACCATCAAGTCCACCTGTGTTCAATCACAGAGGGCCCTATACTACATACTTGTTGGTAGACCTAAAGGATATCTGTCAGAGAGATCTAAAGGCATATGGCCAGCTTAAGTTAGTAAACCTAAAACTTGTAGTCTAAATTTGATCCCCTCACTAACCCTCAATCTCCTAGTCAAAAGTCCTAGGTGTCCATCTAATCCCGGAGTGGGCAAACTTTGGACTGGTAGGCCACATTGGCTTCTAAAATTTGATAAAGGGGCCAGGCCAACTCCATGCAACACCAGCATGTGTGACAGGGATGTTATGTTTTTACATTGTCTGCACTTACAAAGAAATGCTCATTCATTGCAATGAGCAGAGATAATACCTAGAGAGTGTTGTCAGGATGTGCCCTCAGTGTCACGATCACCTTACTGCATTTTCCTCAAGGCAATGTTTGGACACCTCAAGGCATTAGGGGCACTCATTGCAGACAACAAGCAGAGGGGAGCATCTTTTCACGTGACAAAGAGCCCCTGGGCCTTAGTTTGCCCACCCCTTATCTAATCCGTATCATTAATTCTCATCATAAATCTCAAACTAACCACAAGAAATTGACCTACTGCTAAATTAAATTCCATTAGCTTAGGCTCATTTAGGTAAATACAGATAAATACACAGATATTTGGGACTAAAATACATATTTTTACTAATCCAATTCTGAGATTTACACAGTTCTGCCACAGAGCACACTCCTGACTAGTGTGGAGTGGCATATGGTATATTCGAGTTTGCGCAATTTCGTGAATATATTAAGGAACATTTAAAATTCGTAAAAATTTGATTCAACTGTATTCTATTGCCATGCTGTGCGCAATTATTCAAATAAAATATATGCTTTATTTACAAATTCACAAACCCAAACATGGGTACAATACTAAATATAAAAAAATAGAACAGTATACATGAACACAGGAAGTGGGCTGGTCACCACTCCAATACATGTACAATTACTGACCAGCCCACTTCCTGTGTTCATGTATACTGTTCTATTTTTATATATTTTGTATTGTACCCATGTTTGGGTTTGTGAATTTGTAAATAAAGCATATATTTTATTCTAATTTTGATTTCCTTAAAAACCCTACCTGCCGCCTTGTTATATAATAATTCTTTCTAACTTCAAGGGTGTGGCACTTGATATCGGTTAGAACTTTGGACCAGGGCAATTTATATATTACTGTATATGTGCGCAATTATTCACAAAGATTCGCGAACCAGCTTTACAGATTCTCGTCTTCATTCTGTGATCTTAGCCAGTACGAGCACTGTGCGTATTGAATGTACCCATTCTCAATGCGCACAAATATGCGCAATGTATGCTGGTAAACAATGTTGAAGCATAATATGACGAATATCCATCATTAGCAAATATCCGAGCGCACATTCATGAAATATTGTGAATTCTCGAATGTTGGATATTCGTCAAATATATTTGAATTTCGAATATTCACGCTCAACACTACTCCTGACTGCCAGGGAAAGTGACCTGATCATTGTCTGCTGCACCCATCAGGTTTCCTCTGCTTTAAATATGAATATAGAGGTTGAATAGAAGCAGTACACTTAAGAACTCCATAGATAACACTTGGGCAAACTATGGCCAGTGGTTTATATCCAGCCCATTTGCAATGAGTAGAAAGATAATGCATCTAAACCTTAAAGTTAACCTTGAGGCATCCAAATGCCCCCATGAAAGACACAGCGGCATAATTTACATGTTTAAAAAATAAAACTTTTTATAGTAAAATTTTCCCCCAACTAATTTTTCAATATGTTTTTTATTTCTTTATCACTTCTTTAAAGTCACACAGACAGTTTGCACATGGTGTGTTGTCAAATACTGACATCTGTCCCCATGTAATCCTAATGGCCAACCACCCTACACCCAAACTGGGGAACGATGAATGTTGTGAAACTACATCTATCTGCTCTTGGTCCAGCCCTTCTGTCAAATTCAAGAGATTGTTGCCAATGCGTCAAAAAGTTTGCCCATCCCTGCCATAGACCATACAATTGGGTGCTGGTACTGAGCTAAATTTAGGCACTTACAATATTTGCATAAAAATATATGTTTAATGATTTATCGACAATACTAGAGTTGCTTGATACAGTAATGTATTCCATGTGTATGTTTTGAGTTAATATTTCAATTATAACAATACACCACAAACCCTGTATTGAAAAACATTCGGACATTTTACCAATCTATCACCAACCATCTACAAGAGACCATGTACCCTAGAAAACAGAAACTTCCAAACATCCAGTGAAATGTATTAGAATAAATAAATGCACGTATTTAATATACATACATTCATCTTTAAAAACTTCTAGGCATACTCTTCAATGTGAATTCTAATGTGCTATACACATTTTGTCTTTGTCAGACACTAACAGATATTTTTCACACTTGCCAACGATCTGAAGTAAACTGTATCCAAAGGAACAATACTTTAGATTTAATTGTCACATAGCAAGAACCGACAAAGCATATGTATCCTGAATTACAGTAATCTTGGTAACGACTGAAAATAGCAGCTATTCCACATAAAATTCATCTCCTCCCGAGCTTTAACTTGCAGGTGCATATGGATAAATACAGTGTCAAGCTACATAAAACTTAAAATCAGTTTACCTTCCAAACAAATTTAAAAGCAATTAAAACAACACAAAGTTTAAGTGACTCAGTTAAAGTTTTTGTCTAGAGACAGAAATAGATTGATAGGATTGATACACCCGCAACAGCTTCTCCTGCCCTTTCACAGGTTGTGACTGCTAACAAGACCCAAGGAAAACTTGGTTAAAAATATCTAATTTCCTAGTAGATTATAAATAATCAGATGGGAAACATTTATTCACTATCCCCTACTCTACTTTCTCAACAGTTACATACTGTATTACTTAGCAGAGCCTGCAGATTGGTTGCTACCACAGGGTGGGCATGGTGACTGGCTGCAATAAAATTCTATTTTCCTATGTATTTGTCAAAGTCGGTAATCTCTTAACTTGTTCTGGTCATCCAAGTAGTGTAAAATAATCTTTGTTATCATTGGAATAAAAATGCCTTATTGTCTCCCTACCCTTATCCTTACCTTGTGTCTACCATTATGTGGCAAACAGTTAAGGCACATGGGAAGACAATAACTTGAGTCCAGGTTAAGCAAGTTCCTCGTTAATCACTTTTACATCCTCTATGGTTCTAGCTAGGAGTAGAGTTATTTGAGGAATCAAGAGTTACCTATTAATTTATCTTTGACCAAAAGGTTTTATTCAAGATCCTATTTTACTACTTGGTTGATGTTAACATTGAGGGTTTCTACAATTAATCTTCCAGCAAAAAGAACACATGAGGGGCTACATAGTAATTTTTCCCAGATCAACAACTTCTAAGGGATCAGGCTGTGTAGGACTAGCATTGTACTTTGGCTAAAAACTCTGAACATTTCAACCCTCCCCTTCCCCAGGGGTCTGATTGAGTTTTGTTCAGTACTAAAACATGGTAAAGCAATAATTTTTCTTTTTGCAATATTCCTCCAACCCTTCTCTATGTCTCCAGCAATGTGGGGGATGATATCATGTTTAGGGGCTAGTTTAGTTTAGTTAAAGCACATCTAAACTTAAAATAAAAAAAAACACCCCAAAAATTTTATTACATTTTTACTTACCTCTAATCTGTCCCAATAGCGTAAAGTTGCTCAAACCCTTAAAAATATATATATTAAGCTATCCTGCTAATTTCTGTGGGAGCCGCCATTTTAGATTCAGTGTTAACTCCTTCAAGACTGGAAGCTAAGGCCACCAGATACAATGTGTGTCAATAAACACAAAGTGGAAGCAGGGGAAAAGGTCGATGAATAGCTGCAGAAGAAAGTCTCGTAGCAGACACTGAGGGGCTGAGCTCCGCGGCCCCAGTGAAATAAGAAGGAAGGGTCAGGGGGGCAATAAACAGATCTCTCCCCACAGGTAACGATTTTTATTTACATATTGCTCCAATAATGTGGGGATGGCTAGCTAGTGGGAAAAGTTTGTTTGGTGGGGTTAGGTGTGCTTTAACTTGTAAAGTCAGATAAGGGAACTTTCAAACTGAAATTCCACCATCTACATTAAAAATTAGAAAATTACAATTTAAGTGAACTTAAAGTGGACCTACCACCAGAAATCTATCTTTATGAATGCACTAGAAGTGCCAATAATAGGGAGGAATGCAGTAAAAAAAAACTCAAAAACATTCCTGTAATGACCATTTTAACAAGATTACCTCACTTCCTGGTTCGCTGAAGGCAACACATGAAACTGGGGGTGCAATATCGGGGGTGGCCACTGGGGGGGCATTCAGTGATCTTCTATGGGAATTTTCAAAGCAGATCACTGCTTCCTGTGACGTGCTGCCTATTTCTGCCTACAATGAACCAGGAAGTGAGAAGAGCTGCCGAATAATCATCTTAAATTGCACATTACAGGTAAGATTTTGGGTGTTTTCACTGCATTCCTCCCTATTACTGGCACTTCTAGTGCCATTCATGAAAACATAGATTCCTGGTGGTAGGTCCACTTTAAGTTTCATCAGCCCAAGCTGGATTTGGGAATATCACCTAGGGGGGCCTGGAACTTTTTGTTTTAGGATTCTGTGCTGTGCAGTATGCCATCTATCTCAGAGCAGTTATGGGACCTTTAAATTCATCAGATTGCAACTTAATAGTATTAAATAATGTAAATTTGCCTTGGAGTTAAGAACATTGGATTTGGATAAGTAAAGAAGCAGGGTGAAAATTAATGGTGCTCAGCATGAAGACTATAACCCAGGTGGGCCTTTTTTAGACAGGGGTGTTAAACTTAAACACAGAGAGGGACAAAAAGACACTTGACAAAGTAGCATGCCGACCCTAATATTTTTTGAAAGAAGGTCTATAAAAATTGCCTAAATACTAAATCTGGAAAAAGCAAAGCCTAATACTAGTAAAGCACATGACATCAAATGTCAATGGGTATTCATTAAAAAAAATGTAAAACACATTCTCACAGGCCAAAAATAATTACACCCCTGCAAGTGAACTAAAAGCCTATTTCTGGCTCGGAAAAAAGGATATAAAGTAGCGACAGTCCGCAAACCAGAGTCCTTAAAAATCATTGGCTTTATTTTCAAATAAGTTCATTACATGGATACACCATACAAACAGGGTCCCTCAAGGGATCACCCCCTCTGACGTGTTTCACTTGTAGAAAGCATAATGATAGAGTGGGGGTAACTTGTAACCACTCACTATATATACATATATAAGAGTACACACCTGTTGATTACATTATTGGTTTCAGCTGTCTCTGCTATACCCCTCACCGCACTCTCCGTGCGTATCCCAACTGAATCACTACACAAACCCTGTTGGGTACGGTCGACCATAAAGAAATCAAAATACATTTTAAGAACTTTGGTGTGCGGACTGTCGCTACTTTATACCATTGTTTCCGAGTATGTGGATGGACTGATCCTTCGTGGCCCAGCACCTGGAGATTTACGCTGGCAAAACACTTAACCTGAGAACTGTGTACTGGAAATCTGCGGACCAACTATTTGGATGTGTGGGTTGAGAACCTAATTTTTTGCACTTATCCTATTTCTGGCTTAGCTGTCCTCTACTTTATTACTCCTTCCTTACTTACTTTAGTGATGTTCTAAAACACATGACATGTGTACACATGGCAACTGGTCCATTGAAAATTAGTAGACGTGACGTCACGCTTTTGCAAAGACACAGTATAGTCTAGTCCCTAATAATGTTCTCTAGTTCATTCAGCAACCTGAGGATCTGTACAGGACCAAACTGTGATGCAGGAAAACATAAATGTATTTTGTCTGCATTTAGCCGCTTGCCTAGCGTTCGGCTTAAAAAGGAAAACGTTCCGAATAGATATTGCACTTGCATAAAAACCCGGCACTGGTAAACACAATATCTGCATTGAATGTGACACAGGGAGGTCTCATTACCTGGAAACCTACCCTCTGGGGACAGAAGAGTGTAAGCAACTCTCGTCATCAGGTTGTTTGTCAAGAAACAAAGTTGCCTCCTAATAACGAGTATCTGAAAATAGTGACACACTCGGAGGATTACGTGCTGGCCAGAGTCTTCCTACAGTTTAAACTAGCTATTAACCCAGCAGGGTGCTCGCACTCCTATTCACAGTCCCTGTACTTTCCTGGCATTACAGTTACTGCCAACAAGAAGCGGGCAAAGTGATCCAGCAAATAGTCTTGTGACAGCATAATATCTTTGTGCTATTGTTAACGGTTATACTATGACCCAAATGTTATGCAGCTGTGTGCTGCAAGTTTTAAAGTAAAGCCAAAATCCAGCAATGTAATAAACAATATTTACAAAGATATACATTTAAATCATACATTAATATACACGGTATATATACACATAAATATTCAACAATACAATATGTAATTACTGGTAGCAATGATTCAGTATTCACTTTTTATACTTCTTACTGGTGTTTTTATTTCACAAGTAATCTCTGCACATTGTGCTAATACTTTTTCAGTAAGAAGGTTGTCTCCTATATTCTTACCTACAATTAAATCTTACCAGACAAAACGTAAAGTTAGTGAGAAACGTCAACAGACCCCATGTGGACTGGATTTTAGTTTGCTAAGTTTTCAGCTTTCTTGTGTTTGCCACCAGCCTCCTTTGTTGACTCATTGACTTCCCAGTTCCAGACGCTCTGCTTAGGCCGGCCGAGCTGTGTGGATCTGTCGCCCCATGTGGGCACATGCCGATTAGCGGCCGATTTTTAACCTGACCGACGGCGCGAGCGCGCACGCCCGTCGGTCAGATTAAAAATCGGCCGCTTATCGGCATGTGTATGCCTAGCATTTATTCAACGGAGTCTCAATACATCTTATCCCTAAGCACTTCATCCCGGTACCTCTCCTGACTTCCCTACTCCAGACACTCGGCCCATTCTTCGGAATCTCCTAACTCTTGGCACTACATCTCATTTTCACAACAGCTGCCAACTTTCATGGGTGCTTCCCGGGAACTGCAACCTTGGAATTGCCTGCAGCAAAGTCCATCACTCCTAGTGCTCTGGTGAACAGCAGGCGGATTTCACTGTGCCCCAGATTGCACCTCTGCCAACTGTGCCAGTTGGTCCAGACCCGTGAATCACTGGTGTCACCCTTGCTCTGGTGTCACGCACTGTGACAAACACTTAGCAAACGTCATTTTAAACTAACTGATATGTGAGTTCATTGAAAAGCCCCTGAATATAATATCATCACCAAAATTGCTGGAGATGTAGGGAAGAGTTGTAGAAACATTTTTTTAATTATTGCACTAGCTCATGTCGTTTTTGCTGAAATTAAGTTCAAAGGAAAGTTGAACAATTTAGTCTTCACCTTAAATTTCGGCACCAAAAAATACTAGGAGTGGGAAATTTTCATACATATTATTGGAAAGAAATGCCAGCTTTATTACCTCAATATAAAACTCAAATGCCATATCTACTCAAGTAAATGACAAATTTTACAGCGCCCAAAATGTGAAAGTTGCTTTAAGTTGCATATATACAGTATTTAAATTTCAAAATGTCATATTTATGAAAATATTGCCAAAGGTATTGCTCCTTCACATTCATATTGGTTAGGGCTGTCAATTGGCAGGTGGATCTATACAATCTAGTGCAGTCAAGTAGAACATACTGCGTCATTCTGTTTTTTTAGAAAAAAAATTTATTTACTGACTGTCACTTCTTAGAATTGTCACAAAGTAATTTAAAGCAGTATGTTGTCCAAGCACTAGTTAGGACAAAGTTCAGCAAATTCCTCAGTATTATATTTGCCTAAAACACCCCTTTCCTCTGCCGAAGATTACAGGAAGAGCTGTAAAATATGAAGTGTTCAACATACAAACCAGTGCACAACAACCCTTCTAGGATAGAATGCTTCTTAATTATCCTTTTTAGGTCATTGAGAAATACTTTGATACTTTAACTGTTTGGAATTTTTTATGGTTATGTGTCATGGCTCAAACATTCATAATAAGCAAGAGTGATCATTTCATTTCTGGTATTGTGATATCTTGAAAGGGTGATATAGTTAAACGTGTTTTGTAGCTTTGCAGTATAGCTCATATCACTGAACACCAAAGGGCACATGATCAAATGATCTGAATATCTGCCTAAGTGAAAAGCCTTTTGGGACTGGTGCATACATTGTCTGACTGACATTGTAGGATTTCATACCTCAATTCCCTCCGTGTCTTCAATGAACCTCCTGCTGACAGATTGCAAGGCCTCCTGTGGCCACTCATGGAACCAGTCAATAGATGTGCAGTTAACTATGGCTGGGAACTTCCGAGCCCGGATTCGCAGAGTGGAACCGACAGGAGAGAAACATAAAATGACCTAACCGAGAGAGATCAGGGAATGATGAGTAACAAAGACAACATGATTCAGTTCTGCAATCCAATCTGACTACTAGAATGATGATGATATAGGTATCACATAATGCATTGATTAACTAGAAGTACAGTCCAGGTATACGTAAACCTTTTAATTGCAAATTTATTTTTTTAAAAGGCACATTAAAAGTAAAACAATATATACTCCAAATCAAAGTCATGTACAGTACACAGAGGGTTGTGAACTTTGCCAAAACTTACTTTGAGCTGAAGGCGTACTCTTTCTAAAAAGAACTTCCAACAACCATCTTTGGAATCATCCAGCCCCAGACCGCGAACCTCGTTTCTGATTCCAGATACTATTGCTTCCACCTCCTCTTCACTAAACAGATCAGAAACTTCTCCTGTTGAAAAAAATGTTTTGTCTTTACAAAACACTATGGAAACATTGTATTTATAAACTGCCATTTACATTATAGCCCCAATGGAGAAGTCTGATAACAAATATATATATTTACATACACATTAAACCTAAAGGAGAACTATGAAAATAATTTGTACTGTTTTCTGACACATACTGACCATGAAATTATTAGAACCATGCAAACCATACCTTACCTAAAAATGTGTTGTAACTCTAATCACTGACTCTGATCCTCTTGTTCTCTCTCTCTAAAGCATTTTGGCTGCGGAATGTGTTTCTGGTGTCACCAGATTTCAGGAAGTTGTTAATGTTCAGATGAAGGTGTGGGGCATACACATTGGGTAAGCTGACTAACTCGAAAATAGGACTATGGGCTCTTTCACACTAGGAGCCCAGAAAAGGAAATGCTGGCTTCGCACTGCTGGATGCTAGCATCTAATTTTTTTAGTGTGAAAGAGCACTTCATCATTATAACTATTATTATTGTCTTTTATTTATATACAAGCGCCAACATATTACGCAGCACTTTACAGAGCATATATAGTAATTTTTTGAGGACCGATCCGACATTCGATTCTGATGCCCGATTTTTGCTCTAGTACTAATTTTGAAAGCCGCGTTCCCGACCGACTTGCTTCCGACCGAAAAATCCCCAGAAACAGTGGCACGACTCGGTCAATTGGCCAGTAGGATCGGGAATGTCTAAAGACTACCTTTTAATCATGGCCGCGCGATTTAAAAAAAAAATGCATCGGTCGGACAAGTTTTGCATGTTACGACTACTGAAAGATCGACCTGCCCCATCGACCAGATCGGTCGAAAGGGCTAAAATCGCATGAAAAATCACAATGCGTATGGGTACCTTAAAAGAAATGTTTTGTGGCTGCAATATCTGCTGCTCCAGAACAAACATTGTTCTTACTTTTTGGATGGAGCTGCCCTTAGGCTCAGCCTAACTACAGAGAGCTGTAGCATTTTTCACATTACACATTAATTTAAGTTTTCTTATACAAGGTTATCTTGTTTCTGAAGACTGCTTTCCTGAGTTTTCTTCCCTGAAAGTTCACTGTATCCTCAGTCAATTTATCAATGGGAAAAAACCCTTCAAGAAATGTGTTGATGTAATCACCTGATGCCAACAAGTCATTAATCAGAACAAGAAAGCGTTCATCTGGAACATGGGCATCTGTCAGCAAAAACACAGTGGGCATGTTCTTGGCTCCCGTCCTGATGTACAAATTGGCAAGATCCACCTGTAAGGGGAAAGAGGCCATCATTTATACTTGGAGGAAATGTTGATGTAGGTATAAAAACAAGAGAGTATCTGCTTTGTGATATCCTGTCCACCTGCTCTGTGCCTGCATTCATCATCACTGGCCTCTATATAGAGAAGGAAACCGTCTGACTCATTGACATGTTTAAGGAGATGTGTTTAGGAATGAAGAAATATATTCCAGCAATGGATACAGTCATTCAGCCATAAAGCTGAAGTTATTGCTTTAACTATTTAAAGATTAGTGTTTACAGGTAGTAATTGTATATCACTTATTTTATGCACCCATGTATACACATACATACACATATACATACATACAAATAAACCAACTGCAAATTTTGTATTGAAAGATCCTTTGAGATCAGAACTTGAATGTACTTAAAGTTTGGGACAAGTTAATGCACAGAAAATATTTAAAGCTATCTACTATTTCAATGTTCCATCTGATGACTTGGGTTACTTTTACCCATTGATCATGATGTTAGAACTGATTTGTGCACTTTGATGTGTTTAATATGTGTGTAGTATGTTGAAAAGCCCAACAGCTATAGGTTTAGCTTAGGAAAACTAGGATTAACCCTAAAAGTGGGGGCCACAAAGTTAAATGTTTATTAAAGTCTAGGGGCGTCAGGTCTCCTGGAAGGTTAAGCTCTCTGTAAAATCATTCTCCCACTTACCAGAATAATAGCCTCTGTCCTATTGGTAACAATCAGGCAGACAGGCCAATAGTTATACACAGTAGTACTGATAAAGCACACTTTGCCTAGTACACATAATATCCGTTGTTGGATAAACACCAACTATAGCATATCCAAAATGTGTGAGGCAATGCATTATAACCCAGGTGCCCAACCTGTGGCCCAGTGGCCACATGCGGCCCTCTGGGCGTTCCTTGGCGGCCCCCTTGGTTTTCCACTTGTGGCCCCAGAAACCTTACTGTTAATGCATAGGGCATAGGAACTCACCTGTCCTCACCCAGGATCTTTTTTGGGAGGGAAGAGGAGGAGAGGAACTCGCTCTGGCTGCACATGAAAGCCACTCAGCAACCCAGACAGCGACTGAGCAAGTCCCTCACCTCACCAACAATATCCTGTTCTAAGAAGATGAGTGCCTATGCTCCCACTATTCCACCAATGGATGGGGGATTATTGTATGTGGCACATCACCTCAGAATAGGGGCATATAACTTTTGATGATATATAGGACACAAAATGTGCATTATCATACTACCGTGTTCTCTAATGCTTGAAGTATCATTAAAAACAAGTTTTGAGATTTTAAAAATGAAAACTAAATATCTTCTAGCTCTGCCTGCTGTAATTTTTTTATTATAAAATGCTTATATAAGTCAGTTTAGATTGAAAATGTTATGTGCGGCCCTTTAGTGATGCGGAGGGCCGCACTTGTGGCCCTACATATCAACTCAGTTGCCCACCACTGCATTATAACATAAGTTGCTGTAAAGCACACACCCGTGTAAATATACAGAAACCTATGTGCCACGTAGCCTGTATGATATTAAAGAGAACCAAATGTACACTGTTTAAAGTACACAAGTCATTAGAGTAGATTAATGTTCTTGCCTTAAGGTCTTGGATACCATATCCATTTTTCAGTGTAATCTGGAAAACATCTAGAGAACCAATGTGTGCAGCTAGTTTAGATAAACTTTGTTTTCCACTGCCACCCACACCGATCAGCAGGGCATAGCCTCGGGGGGCCTCCAAGATGCGGCTGATTCGACACCTACAAATAAGAAGCATAGCAGTGTTATGTGAAAAATATAAAACTGATGTACAAAGTATATTCAATGGTGGAGAACACACAATCTGTAATGAAGGATGAAGGGTAGATAGGTGTGTGCATATTCCTGGCCACATTAACCACTTCATTGCCTGCTAAAGACTTACACATGCTGCATGGCATCTTCAAACAACACCAAATTCATGGCTGCATTAAGCTCGTTGTAGCTGTCTAGAGCTTCATCAAGTGTTTTCCGTAGGGAATCCCATCCCTGCACTGGCAGATAAGATGGCTCTCCAACTCCATTGGCAAAATGACAAAAGATAAGAGGCTGTTTTAACAACACTTGGTCTTCAATGCCCTATAATGATTAAATAAAGAACATTTTCAGGTTTAGTTAAAACAATTTACTAGTATCTATTCTTTTCATTCACTTAAAAGCATTATAGCACGTACAAACACATTTCAACAACAATACTAGAGAAAGCTAATTGTTCAGAATAATTTAACAACAAAAGTTGAAAGCTCCTTATATGTTTTTGCGATACCTTTTGCTATTACAGTTTAATAAAAACATTTGGAATTGTATCCAAAAGTGTAATTTCATTTTAAATAAATCGCCTAAAAGTCCCTATTTATGTTTTTTTTTTTACGTTTGAGGGGTGTTTTAATTGGAACACTTCAATACTTATATATAGAAAACCAATGTTAAAACTTTGTAAAACATATCTTTCAGCTACCTTTTATTATTATTATAATTTTCTTGTACTTATATAGCGCCGATATATTACGCAGCACTTTGCAGAGTATATATCACTTACTGTCTCTCAGAGGAGCTCACAATCTAATGTCACTAACACATAGGTCACATGTAACTAACATAGGAGAATCTTTTTCTTTTATTTGGGGAAGCCAATTAACCTACTGCATGTCTTTGGAGTGTGGGAGGAAACCGGCGTTCCCAGAGCAAACCCACGCAGACACGGGGAGAACATACATACTCCTTGCAGATGGTGTCTGATTTGAACCTAAGACTCCAGTGCTGCATGGTCAGAGTGCTAACCACCCGAGCCACTGTGCTACCTTCTGATGTTATGTAATGTTGTAATAAAGCCTAAAGCTTCACAAAGGTATCTTCAAATAAAGCCCTTCATCCCCTCCAAGCATGGCTTCCTTTATTAGGATTCTTTTCCATTAAGACAAATGATGAGGTGCTTACCTCAAAGTATTTCCTAGCTGTGTCTTGAAGTAGCTTCCTAAATAAGTCAGAGTCTTTTACTTCTATCAGTTTATCACCATAAACTCGCGAAGACTCATGAAGCCACAGCTGAATTAGATCATTTGGTTGTTTTAAACAATCTGGAGTAGCAAACAAAATTCCCTGGAGAGAAAAAGGAAAATTGAATCATGATCTAAAAAATATAAGATATGTGACATAAAATCCCAATGAAATTTGGAATGAAAAGTTGTAATTCAGTTACACAATACAGTACATTGATTGAACGGTAACAAGGAATAGAAGTTGGCATAAGCTAGCCATAGACAGATAGATTAGCTTCTGATTTTGCTGCAGATTGGCCACCGTGCGCACTCACGGTGATCGATCTGCCACAAAATTAGCCGCAAATCTGTCGCGATAAATCGATTGCCCAAATTACGCACCAATACACAAAGGGTGCGCAGCCAATTTTCTGAACTACTGGCTGTGTGTGATGACGTCATCACATACTGTTGATCTGCCAAGAAATCGGCATGAAAACGAAGCGTCTATGGCCAGCTATAGAGGGTAGGCCTATATACCTAAATATTATTTATGAAGCTAATAGTTAAAGTCGCAACTAGGGCCTGGGATAACATGGTAATTGGAAACAACTACTTGTGTGTCTGCCTCCAGGAACATTACAGTCTCTTGCACCTGGACCTACACAGGTTCTGCTCAGGTAATATGGCAGGATCCACGGCATGGGGAACCTCACTGGAAAATAGCCACTCAGAGCCTGGAACTCACTGTAGCTGGGTATTGTAACAAAGCGCATGTGTGCAGTTGTGCTCTTTTGCCGTCTGCACACTGGTTAAAATCATTGAGGGATCAATCCCTGGCTACAGGTCTAATCAGGGTGATCCGCTCTGCACAAACTCATCGAGGGAGGGGTGAATGAATATACTGGCAGGCCCATGAGGGATTATGGGAAATATCATTAAAGGGGACTGCATCTGTATCGCTGTGACAACCTGACTCACTGTGTACTACACTACAGCCCTAGAAAACTTACTAAACTTACCCTTTCTTTGACGCAATGTGTAAACTATTAGCTCCCTATACTGGTGCTATTGAATTAGTTGAAATTACCTGTTGTCTGATACACGTAGATCCCACATCAGCTCCTCTGCAAGTTACAGGATCAACTTCTAGTGTCTCAGTGCCAGGTACCACAAGACACCTTTCAGATAGAGTTGTGGGTGGCCTCCACAATATTTGAATATAATGTTGGGGCTTATTAATTTTTCCCCAGAACTTGCTGTAATTACTACAGAGATATTTTACATACCTGAAAAATATTAGCAATGTCCCTCAGATTAAAAATGTAATGAAACTTGATAGCAGTGGGCAAGAAATTCTGCACCATTTTCTGGCTGAGCCACATTGCAGCCTGTATGACAGTAGGCCCAGTGCGGAGGATGGATGGATGAAACGAATGTTGCTGGAAGTGGAAGCTAAGTATTTTGGCAAAGATGGCTTCCAAGGCATCATTTGAAGGGAAATTTACCGCAAACACTGTGAAATGTCTCTAAACAGGATAAAAGAAACATAACAAGATGCTTGTTTAACATATAAATATATGATCAAATTCAATATGAAATTCGTTGTTCTCGAAGTGGAAACCTTGCACCAACAATTGCTAAAACACAGCTTTAAAAAATGCAATATGGCCAATAAATTAAAATTAATACACAAGAACAAATGTAAAACTACATACAGTCAAAAGCAGCCATGGGCAAACTAAGGCCGGGGTACAAAACTGGCCCTTTAGTCTTTTAATTCGGCCCTTTGTTACTTAGTTCCCCTCCTCTCATTCTCTGTAATAAGTGGAGATAATGCCTAGAGGATGATTGTTCTGGTCTCCTAATGGCCATAGTTTGCATGCAATAGCAGGTTTATGTTTACTATAAAAAGCCTCTATTTATTAATATTGTTTTATATATATTTTCTTGGGCTACAAAAAACACCAAGGACACCTATGCTGGGCGGTCCTTACAGGCCATTGGTTCGGCCCTTCTGTTAAATTTAAAAAGCTATTATGGCCCACAAGTCAAAAAGTTTGCCCACCCCTGGTCTAAAGAATACTTGTGTCTGACACACACACAAGTGCAAGATAACAGTTTGGAATGTTAAGTTGAAAAAGAGCAGTAGTCTGCTTTAAATATTTAAAAAAGCATGTGGGATGGAAAACATATATAAGGTTACCTAAATAAATTGACAGCATATTTAAAAAGTAGTGTTTTAGTGATTTAATATAGGCAGGAAAATCAATCTGCAGAGTTTCTTTTTTGGGGCATTTACTTAAGGACATGTTACCTTTTCACATGTCTGGTTTTTAATTTGATAAAAAAAAGTTAAATATAGTAAAAAAACTAACTGCTAATGAAATATTTTGGTTGCCATTCTGCATTCCCGAATACATAATACTGCATTATTCAGTATTGGAGAAAGTACAAATATTACAGTGGGTATAAATCAATTAAAAGTCAGTGCTCTATAAACAGTCTATAAAGTGATAACCCAGTTATAAGATAATTTATGGCTGACAGGTTGATGGACTGAGTGGTAATATTAGGCTCACAGTCCCTGTATATTAGACCAATAAATTCCTGATATATCATTAAAGTGGACGGCTCTATTAATTATTATTATTATTATATTTAGATTACCTGTAGCCTTTGGTTAATAGTAAAGCTTCCAGCAGTTGGATTCATACATGCCACATACTGACAGTTGTGCACTTCCTTTAGAGTCATCTTCTGCCGCTCATACCTATAACAACAAATAGAAAGTAAAGAGTACATTTTTGCATTCCGTTATTACACTGGTCGTTCATTTTGTATTTTTGAAATAACAAAAAAATGAAATTATTATGTTACCAGTGTCCATAGTCAAGGTGCTGCCTGATCAGTGCATGTGGTTGGACAGTTCCATACTTGTCAACTTCAGGCATGTTCATGTCATCGATGAAGTATACCAACTTTTTGTTACCAATAGGGCCATAGTTACGGCCTGCTTTCTTCTCCAAAGACTTCTCCAGGATCCCTGATGAAAGTAAAAATTTTGCACTGTATATTTTTCATTGAATGGGTTTTCTTTTTGTATTTTATAACAATGCTACTTAAGGTTTGTAGGTTGTGCAGCCAGCAGAAAGGCTCCCATCTTATTTTGCCAGAATGAGAATTTACAACTTTCATTTTGATATCACATAGCAAACAAAAAAATGTCTGTATTGCTTGGCTCCTGGCTTTAATTTAAAAGTCATATGGGTGGCTGTCATACCAGTTAGATCAGGTGTGCGGCTGGCTGGTTAGATTGGGTGTGCAGGCAGAACATAGTCTCTTTTGGGCAATCCTCTATTTCCCTGATTGGGAATATCCATTCTCACCAGTGTTGGTCACAAATCTCGGCCCTGCTTGGAGACCAAATTACATCTTCTTACTCCAGATTTCAAACACACACTGAGTTTTGGTCTTCACTTCTTTTTGGATCCTGTAGGGGGCTTATTGCGAACTACTTACAGACAATGCTCAACTGTGCCCGATCACATTTTGGATCCAGAATTTCAATTTTTTTCTCTTTTTGTTTAATCTCTAGTCCTAAGGAAGACCTTTACACCTATGTTTAAAAGCAACTAAAGCCCCCCATACACGTTTAGATTGTGACCTGATGTTTTTGCCAATCGTCCGGGCTTGATGACTTCATCACACGTGGTCAATCGGCCGAAACATCGGGTCACAATCGGCCGGGCACCCTTTAAGTGCCAGCACTGTCCGTCAGGACCAGGCAGACCATGAGAAGAGGCTGCAAGGTCACAGACTGTCAGACTGTGCTAGCTTCCCCCCCCCCCCCCCACTCTGAGGAGACATACCTGTACTTTGGACGGGGTCCCGATTTAAGCATTACCGACATGCCCGTAATGGCTTAGATCGATGTAGCGGCTGATTTTGGCCCTTTAAAGCTTTAGATCGGCACCTAGTTTTTCGTCCGACGGCTGTGAGCATGTCCAAAATTCTGGATAAGTGCATAGTGGCACTGTAAAATTGCACACTAATATTGGTTCGGAGCACTACATGCCCAGGCACTGTATGACCAAAAGCATTGTGGGCACTGTGCTTTGCGTTTAATATTCTTTAAGGAACTTTTCTACCATCTTTATATTAAGAAAATTTGGAAAAATTTTCCAAAAATGCAGAGTTAGATATGTAGTTTCCATCTGAGCTGTAACCCGTGAATAAAACAAATATATTAAAACATGAAAGTTACATACAAATAAATGTTATATTCTCTTGTTCTTGCTTACTTTGAAGGACAGCTGAGGTGGTGTAGTAGTTGAAGGGAACTTTGGAAATCATGTAATGATCAGACAGTAGGGCTAATCTGTCATTTAGGAACACAGTCTTGCCCACTCCTGCACCTCCCACTAACATTACTGGCTTGGCTTTCTGTATCAGCAGGTCAGTGAAGTATCCCAGACATGTGGTTTCCGAGGTATGGACAAATACTGCCTAAAGTAATGAAAACATAAGAACGCTTTGTCAGTGTTGTATTAGTTTCCTGAACTCAAACTGAAAAGCAAGTCAAATATAATATCAACAAAAGATGAGGGCAAGTTTCAAGAATGCTGAAAGCAGAATACACATGTGATCTTCTTGCTGTAAACATTTAGAGCCTCTTCATGCTTTATAATTCTTAAGAAACCAATTTCCAACAGAAATAACCTGTCTAAGTATACAGAATATAGGACACAGTGATTTAGGGGTGTATTATTTTTTTGTTGATTCTCTTACACTGACATCAACACAGATACTTGCAGAGACTAGGATTTTTTTTATGTCTGCGTCCCACATGGATATCCTGTACAAAAGGATATACTACTGTGGACTCCCAAGAACTCCCAACCTATGTCTAACTGACTAGATGCAGACTGCCTTGGCTGTACGTCATAAATGCTCCCTGTTCTCTGACAGAAGTGGTGGCACCCTGGGGTGGGGTTTGATCACCAAAAAACCTTAGTGTAATAAGTTGTTCACAGTTTTCTCCAAGGGAAGCAACTACTAGTCACGAAACGTGTCAAGATTATACACAGGGTGTACTTTTCCCACTGTATTGTTGAGATATGTGTGTTGATTTACTCTGAATAAATTCAAACCATTAATACACTTTTGAATACTTGTATGTGAAATGTCATGTATAAATTTGCCAAAAAAATTCCCTCATGTGGGCTAAAGACATTGTGTTCTGGTGGTTGGGTGCCACATTCAATTGCTTAATGTATATTATTTTTTTTGTCGACCTTGACCTGCATGGAATGAGGGAGGCGATTGGGTTTAGTGACACTTAAATATATATATAGCACAAACCTTCTTGTGAAATGCTCTTCAAACATGAAGCCAATAAGATATATTAGATTTAATTAACATATAAGTACTGTATATTCTGGCATATAAGACTACTTTTAAACCCAGGAAAATCTTCTCAAAAGTCGGGGGTCGTCTTATACGCCGAGTGCTGAAACTTTTGAGCCAGAGGAGTCTGCCTGTCATACATCGGAAGCCGGGAGACCAAGCCAACGTGCTCACTAAAGGCTGTGGCTCCAGTGGCTGAAACCGGTATTGCAGCTCAAACACATTAAAACACCTTCACTGTATCACGTGACATGATATCAGTTACATTTTTGATTGCCAAAATTCTTTGAATTAAATGTATACAAATTGTGTCACTTGGATAACCGCAAGTAAACATTAATATGAGAGGTTGCAGTTACAGGTGTGAAATTAGGAATGTAAATGACTAAAAAAGAGTAGACCTATGTAAGGCCATGGGTCCACTGCTGTTTCCCTGAGCTGGCCCAAAAAAATCACATGTGCCAGAACATTTGCCAGTGGATTTCCTGTGACTTGCAGGCAGTTTGCCCATGTCATAAGAATGAAAATGACCATATTGAAAGCAAATGTGATGT
Source organism: Ptychadena robeensis (assembly GCA_036250615.1). Lineage (NCBI taxonomy): Eukaryota > Metazoa > Chordata > Amphibia > Anura > Ptychadenidae > Ptychadena > Ptychadena robeensis. Next base: position 111,715,338 of record CM070036.1, read on the forward strand.
TTTATTTTTATTTGGTGTGTGTTGGAAGGGGTAGTCTTATACGGGGAGTATACCCCAAACTCTATATTTAAACTGGAAAAGTTGGGGGTCGTCTTATACACCCAGTCGTCTTATACGCCGGAAAATACGGTATTTTTCTAAATTTACTTAGACTTATGAAACAATATCATTTAAACAGTAAGTAAGTCAGGTCTGTAAAAAACAAACAGACTTACTGTTAACATTATGTAGCTGGTCTTTTACCCTTATCCCCTTTCCCTGTTTGAATCCATTGTTTAAATCCAATACCTAAGCTCTTCCCTCATCTCCAGTATAATACAATAATAAAAAGGCCCCCACACACGCACCGAGTGGGGGCCCACAGAGCAGGTCAGATCAGCTTTGAAGAGCAGCGTGATGACATCATCATGCTGCTCTCCAGAGATGACAGTATCATAAGTGAGTTGTGAGCCACTAACTTCAATGAAGATGCCGGTCTTCATTGAAGTTAACGGCATCGGCCAGAGAATATCAGACATGTCCGTTCCCTTGTCGGCCAAGCAGTGGGGCACCAGGGATCTGTCGCCCCATGTGGGCACCCCCGATCGGCGGCCGATTTTGCCGCTGACCAATGGCCGCGAGCGCACACGCCCGTCGGTCGGCGCCAAAATTGGCCGCCACTCGGTGTCTGTATGGCTAGCTTAACCTCACTATGACTGACTAACTCTACAAGGATAGAAGCTCCAGGTTTGGCATGATAAAAATATAGGTCCTCCTTAAAACATGGTGACACCATGGGACCTCAACAATTCTTGAGTCAGACTTCTTTGCTGCAGTTTTCAGTACTCAAGCCCTCATCTCCACAATTTTGTTGTTACCTACCTGCAGAGGCATATCTGGATCCATGTTAAATTTTGGGACTTTTTCACTCCATGGGATAAACTTTCTGGTTTTATTATCCAAATAATAGTCAAAGACTGTTCCTTGCCCTGGAAACTTGACAGATTTCATTTCTTTGATCCACCATTGGCTGAATTCAGCTCTGTAGTCGGTTAGCTTTAAATAGAAAAAAAACTTACAAAAAAATACAATTGAATGCTACTATATAACAGTCTAAACAAATCCCAGATAAAGTTACTTTATGATGTTGTACAACAAACAAAAAACAAAGAAATTACTTTATGCTGCCTGAGAGTACCCAAAACTCCTTTATTGGTATCTTATATGTCACCTCTCGCAGTTACTGAAGATACTTTCCAGTCATAGCGCAAAATCCAAATTAAATGAATGTCACTGCACTGGGGTTCATGCATGCAACAAGATGTGTAGTAGTACATAAAAGTAAGTAGTACTAAAAGTCAGTTAAGGCCATAGAGCTGCAGTACAGGACTCGTAAATGTCCTAAATGTAAAAGCAAACCACACATCTTGAAGACACTAGTCATGGTTCTAGGACAGTGGTGGGTTAAGGAACAATGTAGTGTGGTAATGCAGATTTTGTGTCATATAGCTTTGTTGTCATTAAAACTTTAAAGTTATCTATGGGACACATAACATTTGTTTCAAAGGTTATGTGCAAAAATATATATTATACACTTATCCACTGTTCGTTGGTGGAACAGTGGGATATGTCCACCAATCTCCAGCCGACATGTCTTTGCTCAGGATCTTCTTAGAGCGGGAAGAGGAGGAGAGGCGAGGGCACTGTAATGCCAATCTGGTCACTCACCTCCTCTTACCGCTCCCAAGAGAGGACACATAAGCAGGGGATTGGTGGACAGGCAAGGTCCTATTCCTGCTGCATTAACAGTTAGGTTTTGGGGGCCGCAAGTGGAGAACCCAGGGGGGCCACTGAAGGATGCCCAAAGGGCTGCATGCAGCCTCCAGGCCGCAGGTTGGGCACCTAGGTTCTAGGACTATTGCTGACATTGCTACAACTCATGTATCTTACATCCTGCTACCATCTGGATGGATATGTATGAACCTTCAAGACTGGCCTACTTAAGAGCAGGAGAATTCAAAACCACCTTTTTGGCTGATAATTGGTTATTGTATGATAATCTTTAATGTTAGTCTTGTCAAGATAAACATAGGGTTTATAAAAAATCTAAATAAAACTCCATAAAAAAGATGTTCATACGCTATAAAGTAGAAGGCTAGAGCTGGTGTAGAAGTATGATATTACGCACCAATATCCCTAAGAATGTTCATTATAATGGAAGATTTAGTCATCCTTTTTAGATCGCGTGTTTCAGTTTTAACTTAGCCGGGCCTGATTGCCTTTGTTCTCTCTGACCTTGTTCTTGGGTATCAAAGAGAAGATGGGAATATCAAGAAAGGAAATACACAAAAGACTGAGCAATTACATAAGGGTAGAAGAAAGAGGAAGTTAATAAAGGAAAATTACAGGGTGACGAGCAGGAATAAAGATCTTGTAGTGTTTTATGTCATGTGCATGAATACTTCACCCTTTCTGCAGTCATCCCAATGAATGAAGACGATGCCCTGCGCCTGCTTAGTATGCAATGCTTTTTGGATGGAATGTTACACATATGACAAAGATATCCGTCAGGCATACAAACAAATATTCAGTTGTCAGTACAAACCTGATCTTTGTGCAGGGCCCCGCCAAAAGCCCAGATTGAGGCAAAGACAAAATACAACTCGCACAAGTCTCTTGAGGAGTCTGGCGGCACATTCTCTGGGGTCAGGAGACAGTCCAATAGAGAACACAGGGTCTACAGCAGATGGAATACACAGAATACACAAAGTAAACATCTCCAGCAGATTTCTAATTCTTTCTGGGACAATTCAAACGTTTTGAAGACATTTGCTTTTTAAATGACAGGATTATTCAAGTAGTCACTCCAGTTCACTCTACAACTATCTATAAGCAAAATGACAATTAGGTCCCATTTATAAAATGTTTTGAACCAAACACTGTTCTGTACTGCTCTGTCCCTTTTAAGATTGATCTGCTTAAATATTTGCATTAGCGTTTCTTGCCCAGCTATGTTGGGTGTATCGGCATGCATTGGTGAAAACTAAAGTTCCCCATACACAGGTTGATTTTTAATTCGACTCCTAAACAATTAATCACCATGCACGTTTGTGGCGGTCATTGAGGAATGAAATGCGGCCACCCTTTCTTTGCGCGGGATCGATCACGATCCACGAAACTTCAGTCAAACAGGGAACCAACATGTTGGTAAATCCCTGTTTGATTGCCATTACTTTAGATAGGGACCAGGGTCCAAAGTATCAAACAGGGATTCAATTGCGCAAAGTGGTGAGCATCCATTCGCCGAGCGATCATTTGGGGATTCAATGCGTCACTATGCAGCGATCAATCATGGTAGGCATGGCATGGCAGGTCAATCCAAAAGGTATCAACCCATGTATGGGGATCTTAACATTGCCATTATATTGTATATATATATATGAAAGGTGTAATCTACCTGGTACTCTAGTAATAAATCTAGCCATTAGTAACCAACATAACTCTTTACTCCTATTCCTGTGATTAAGGAAGTTCACAAATGTGACAAAAAAAAAAAACATTCTCCCACCAATGCCAAGCTCTCCAGTAAACACCAGTTTTCTACATGGTCACTATCTACTGGCCATGGCAGTAGATGACTCAGAAAGTCGGGCTTGATAACATTTTATTATTAAGCAAACAGCTAAAAAAAGCTTTTCCAATTTTGAGAAAAACAGACAATTTGTTAATTCTTTGCGCTATGAGAAAGACAAGTAAAAATTACTCATTTAAGTTCAGGTCCACTTTACCATGGAGCTGACCTAACCAAACCTAACTGTGGTATGTGAATGTGTGGGCTGACATTCTGATGTCAAAACAATAGACAAAAGACAATAACAGGAAAACTGGTATTTTTTTAAATAAATCAATTATTTAACCCTTTTTACGTTGATACTAGTAAATCACCAAAAAATTCAAACCTATCATTTCAGCCTGTGAACATTTTCATAAATGGGACAAGCAGTAAAGAAATGTGCATATTTAGCTCGCCAAAAATGCAAAGTTTATTGCCAGTGTTAGGATGAGCATCCTTACATCTGATTCACATCTAGTTTTGCATACATGTGTTATATACTGTACACATAATGTATCTAATATAGGATGTATATATTATTTACTGTATGTATATGTGACACGTTTTAATTAGAATAGGGGGGGGGGCAGGGAGTTTTCTACAATGTTTCCAATGCATTTTTGGTCATGTGGCTCCACATTCAAAGTGTACAAATGGCTCAACCCTGTAGTTTTGCTTTAATAGAGGTACACAGCTGGCCATACACGGGTCGACCACTTTGCGCTCGATTGCATGTCAATTTGCACATCGATTCCCGTTCCATGGGGAGCCTGGTCCGGTGTTGTGAGAGACATTGGCTGGGAGCTTCTGAGAGGCAGCTGGGAAAGCAGACACAGGAAGCCCCTCCTCCACCGTTCCCCTGCCGGGAGCCGATCACATGCTGTGCGCTGTGTGTGGGGGGTAGCCTCCATTGCAGTCTGTGTCAGATCGACCGGGATTTAAAACACGATTCGATTTTGTAATAGATTCGATATGTGGCTTGATATTAAAAAAAATCAAGCCATGTATGCCTTAAGCCTAAAGGCCCCCATACACGGGTCCGATTCCCAAGGGATTCCGGGACGATCGATTCCGGGCGCGTGCACGCTAATCGATCGTCCCGGAATCGCGTGAAGCCCACCTTGCCCGATCCATCACGTCCGATCGATCGGGGGCCCAGAATCGGATCTGCCAGAGAACCAACATGTTGGTCTTTCTGATCCGATTCAGCACACATCAGGGGGAGTTGCCATTTGTGAAGTGATCGATTGGGCACTGAATCGTCCAGGAATCGGTGGCCCAAGGTGGTAGGGACAGGCTTAATTGGGCGATCGATCGGACATCCGATTCCCTCTGGCATCGCGGAATCGATCGGATGGGTGATCGATCGGCCATGGAATTGGAACATGTATGGCTAGGTTTAGGTGCCTGGTTCAAGACACAACATAATCTAAATTCCAACTAGTTTTCACATTACCTGTACCATACTGTTCTCAGAAATAGGGGTGATGGTCTTCAGGCTGTTATTTCTAAACTGTTCCAAACATGGTGGCACATACTTGTCAAACAAAATGGTCAAATTGGCCTTTTCAGTTTGGCTACTTCTGGTCTCTATCCAGGTGTTCACATACCTAAACAAAAATAATTAAATAGGGAATCATTGTAAGCTAAAACCTCAGCAAAAGTAGATAACATAATATTATGTCATAAAACCAGCAAATAAGAGTAGCACTAATAAAAGCAATAAGGCTATTTACATTTCAGTTGGGAAACACTCGTTTGAATCTCCAAGTTATCCTTGAACCCGAATTAGGGGCAGAAGTGGCATGTCATGTCTTACACGTGGTTGCCTATTGGAAAAGGATGAGTGTGGCTGAGGGTACTTAACAGCTACCTGCCAGTATAACAAAAAAAATTGAATTTTCAAAGTATTGTGGCCAACATCCCAAATAATTAGATTAGGGGCTACTTGGGTCTCCCATTGTCCAGTTAACCCCTAAGCTACCTAAGCTGATTATAAGATAGAACACCATCCTGAGCCCACATATTTCTGAAGGACAAACTCAACATCACGTAATATATCACAGGGTAGTAAATACAAGGTGAATACATAGTAATCTAAACCTCAGTGGTGTTGATGAGACCAATAGTAGACACACCAATTATATTAAATAGAGCTCACAATGAATGATAAATACACCTGTCCTAAATCAAGACTTTGAGGAGCAAAAAAAAGACCTGTTATATTAACGAAAATTTTTACTGAAATACATTTCAAATAGTCAAGCACATTATGCGGATCTTCAAACGCTTTCACTACACACTAACACAGTTTGTCATCAACTCAGCATCCAAATCCAGAATCACAATTCAGCATTTTTTTGGTTGCACTTACATTAAAAAGAAACATACTCCAAAAAACAGGGCACACTTTGTAGAAATCACAGTGTTTGGAAAGCTTTGGAATTCTTACTGGATGGATCACTTCTCTTATCAGATATCATAAAACAAAAAGGATGTGTAAAGCTAGAGATACACGAGTCGATACCCATGCAATCGATCGCAGCATGGTGACGTCGCCACACAGTGCTCGATCACAGGTCAATCGAGCGGGAATCATTGTGCACCACTTTGCACATCGATTCCAGCTTGATGGAGACCCTGGTCTGGTGTTGTGAGATATTTTGCTACCGGAAAATAGATCACAACACTGGCTGGGAGCTACTGACAGGTAGGCAGCAGGGAGAGCCAGACAGAGGAGGGGGGCCTTGCCCGAGTAATGTAGGCTCCACCCCCCTTCCCCCGGCCAGGAGCCAAACACATGCCGTGTGCACGTGGGGTGGTCTGGCTCTCCCTGCTGCTTGTCAGATGAACCGGGGTTTACGGACATGTCCGTTCCTGGTTCGACCAACCTTTTTCGACCGGGATCAATCATACATGGCTCGATTTTGTAATAGATTTAAGCGCTGTGAACTCACACATTAATCGATTGTGGTTGATTTTATTAAAACATCAAACTGTGTATGCCTAGCATTACTTTTTGTTGACCTTAATTATAATAAACATTTAATGGCATCGTTTCTGATACTTACGGGTTCCATCCGAGATCCTGGGGGTTGACATAGAGAATTCCAGCTCTAGAAACAGTAGCTGGTGTGGCAGTTCTTAAATGATGGATCTCAAAAACAAGACGCATGGATGGAGTCAGAGGGATTCTCTCATTGCTTGCAAGCGTTAGGACCTAAACATGAAAAAATTGAGTAGGTCATAAATGTATTCTAATATCCATTACAGAATGAAGCTGTAGGATAAATTTAATAAAGCAACTTTAAAATCTTATTTGCTTGCTGTGCTGCATAGGGGTCTAATGGATGTTTATCAGATGGATACCTGATAAAGATTAGAATGCCGAATTCCTGTGCAAGAAATATGTGTAACCTCTTTTCTTATGCTTTGATTTATTAAAAATTAAATTTGTCATGTTTTGCGCTCCCAGGGCTACACGAAATCTTTGCAAACACTTACTGAATAAAAGACAGCAGTCCGTTCGCCTTAGGCCTTATTTCTGATATCTACTGCACTTTTGTTTTCTGAACCCTCTTTAGAAAAATCCTTATATGCGTTCGAGGGGAACTTGAGCTTCACGGTTGAATCTTTGTAACAGGGGGGCAATATGAACATTCTCCCCCGAAATCTCAACTATGGAAAATTTATTTAAAATGCTCCCTAGGTGATATTTGAACCCGGACAGGTTTCACAAGTTTGTACCCCAGCCCAGATCCCCCTGGGAAGCAGTTCTTCATTAGAAAATTCAGAGCTTACCCCACACCTGGTCTTTTTGGCTACTTGACTCACTATTCCTGGGTCCTGAAAAAAAGCCTTGTACTTAAGTGTAGGGTTTAGTACTCATGCGAGGTCAGATTAGACTCTTTAAGACCATGATCTTCTCTCCCTTTAACCAACTCTCAAGGACTTTGCCCGAGACTGAGGGGATCCTAGTTTGTTTTTGCAGATCATCAACACCCCTCCCCCTCCTATTCCCCTCATTCTTCCACCCTCTTGCCTTCTTTTTCTTCTTTCTAAATTTTTCATTTCAGATTCTTTTTGTTGTGGAGTTCTCATGTGTATGCCTTATTGGCTTAACATTTACCCTGGATATACATTGCTCTTCTAATAATGTTTGTTATGCATGTCTTGGTTATGCCCTGCAACTCATTTTGTTACTCTTTATACATCCACATTTTTATGATGCTGGGCATTTTGTTTGTTATCAATACAAATATTCTTAATAAAATGTTTTAACTAATTAAGGCTTGTGGAGTTAGGACAGGTTTGCTGCCTAACCTGTATAATGGACCAGGTACACTGGTTTGGAATGAGGCTGGGAAAACTGGCATCTGAAATAAGGTTGGTCGGTCATAGAGCATCTAGAACTTACTTGAATACAGTAGGGACAGGTCACTGTTACTGCTTATTTCGATTGTGCATAAACAGAAAATGACAAAGCTATTGCCTAGAACTAGGAAGCTGTTTGGATATTTATATAATGCTATAATAATATGTTTACCTGGACTTACCACACTACTCCAGGATAGTGTTTAATACAACAAAGCAAAAATATATTTTTACAGCTACCCATGTATTTCATATTTAAATTTGTAATTAATAACAATATAGAAACACTAGTTAAATGTTCTTATGACAGTTTGGTATGGCACAAGAATGACTGGCCGTTTAGCCTTATAATACGGCTACCACAGATGCAATCAATTGAAATTCAATGTTTATACATATATTTTATCTACCTTATTGTCATCCATGACCGTGTTCAGTGATTCAATCCACATTGGATCAATGTCACCATCCAGCACAATCCATTTCGGTCCATCATGAGTTATGTTAGCCTGCTCTCTCATCAGACTTGAAAAAAGACCTGGAAATGGCCAAATAATTCAGCTGAAACCAATATTTATTGTGAGTAAATGTTAATGTTCTCTCTAGCAAGCATGCCCAGACACTCAGAAATGTATGTTTAACTTGGTGCCACAAAAAGTAAACTTGTCATTACAAAATGAGGATGTACTTATCATTACAAAATGTTATAGTGGAATCTAGTTTTATTTAGTGATCTGTTCTTTTCAAACTACTTATCCTTAGACTTAGAAACAGACATGATCTCTAGCAGTCTCTGACTCTGACCATCTCCTGAACCATGTCCATCTCTCCCATCTCTAAATGCATAACTGTAGTTCCTGACAGCTTTCACTAAATCATATGTGCAGGCTTTGGTGATTTTAGAGGCGGTGTTCTGAGATATTTTCCTACCCATGATACTTTCCTACCCTTACAACTATGCATGTGCAGATAAGCCCTACTTTTCGGAATTACGGGGTTAATCCTATGGGTTTTGTGTGTCAAGGTTAGGGGTGGGGGGGGGGGGGTAAGGTTAGGGGATTCTGAGTGTTGGGGGGTTAATTTAATTTTATTTCCCCTAACCTTAACCCCCCCTAAGCCCTAACCTTGACACCCAAAACACGCAAGATTAACCCTGTAATTCTGAAAAAGTAGGGTATCTGCACATGCGGTGGTAAGGGTTGGAAAATATTACGGGGTATGAAAATATCTCAGAACTGGCTATTTACACAATTTGACATTTTTCAAAACATACTACTATTTTCATTACATTATCATACATCTAGCACAACAGCTAGTTGGTCTGCTATGAAAAAGATTTGGTCATACATATATATTTGTATGGATAGTTTTTTTTTTAGAACCTAAAACTTTTAACACTTACACATTATTTCCTAACTTTAGTGATGATAACAATAATAATAATAACAACAGTAATCATAATAAAATTAAGTTCAAACTAGTAAAACTAAATAAACTAACTATAAAAGAAAGGAAAAGTAATAAAAAAGGCCCCATCCCTGTCCAGTTTCCAACAAGTTGCTAATCATCAGCTGATTAATTCAAAAAGTGAATCTAAACCAGGGGCAAACGTTAAACTTGTAGGCTGCAATGGGTTTTTAAATTTGACAGGGGGGCGGAGAATGAACTTGTAAGGGCCGCCCATCCCAAGTCCTCCCAGGCTGGGTGGAAAATGTAAACATTGATAAAAAAAAGTAATAACCATACTTGTTACCAGGAAGGTAAAAAAAATACATAAAAAATAATAATATATATAATAAAACTGAGGCTTTGGATAGTATATCTCAGCAAACTACAGCCTCTAGCAGGAGACCTTTATCATCATCTTCTAGACGGTGGACGGGATTAGTTTGTCCACACCTGATCTAAACCACAATTTTTTGGGGGTCGATTGACAGATGAAGAGTTAGAATCCTTATCAGGTTTTGATCTCTTGGTCAAAACCAGTCCCAGTCACTGTGACTGAAAGTGAGCATAAAATCCTTCATTTTGAGCCATCAGAACAGAAATAAAGAGTGGAATCTACCAAAGGGGATACTCGTTCCAGTGATAACTGTTTTTAAAATGTTTATTTCCTCTCAGTTTATGAATACAAATCTCCCCAAACAATATAGGAGCATGCACATTCCCTACAATATCTAAAATAAAAAGTCTTGCCTTCAAAAACATTTAACAAAATTCATTAAGATATGGTTTATAAAGATGTGTATATGTATTCAAAATAGACAACTGGAACATGAGCAGGGTAAAGACGGCTAGATATTCAAGCCGTCCGATGTTCCCTGCAGCAGCGTGATGACGTAATCACGCTGCTGTCAGATATTGGCAGAGCTGGAGAGACAGCTCTGCTCTCCCCAGTTCAGCCGATGCTTTACATGGAGACCCATGGGCCAGATAGGCGGCTTTGAGCGCGCACTGTGCCAAATCGGCCATCTGTCTGGGCCATATCTGCAGGTCTGTACCCTGCTTAACTATCAGCAATGGCAATGGCAGATTTAGTTCTGCACAAAACAATCACACAATGTTAAGTGATATTGATCACCAGCAAGAATTTCAGTGTCATGGATACTGAATCATTCTGTCATACACGGACAAAACTGGCCCCTCTGTGAGCCAATTATATGACTTATGGACAAAATTGATCTCTATTGCCAGATACAGCAGTATGAATAAGTACCATCCTTCCACTCTCTTGTGCTGGGGTGGATGAAGCCAAAGAGCTCATCAGTGGTCACAGCTTTGGGGTTCAGATCATTCCATACTGGCTTCTGTTTTCGGTTCACGTAAGTCCGGTTTAGAGTCTTCAATACCTGTAAAGGGAAATAAAAGCCTAACATCTTAATACTACGCATAAATCCATTTTCATACATATAGCTTTTTGCGGTGAGATATTTTCCCTGTGCATTACATTCATTTCCGATTAGTTTCCTGATATAAAAGATCGGTAATTACCAAGACGTTCAGAGTAGAATGGAAGCAATTAAGTATACAGACTGTAGTGTAATTAGTTGTGATGAAAGAGAATAAGTGCAGAAGTATTGTATATGTGCAAGAAAAGAAATTATACAAATAACTGTCACAAAGCCAGATCTCGAATGAAGTCACAAATTGCAGGTTAGTTTTTTTTACACTTTTTTTCAGGGTCAATTTATCTGAAATTAAAATAGCTTAAGATATAAATTGTAATTGTTCGCTTATGCGGAAAATCTATGCAATTTTAATAACATTTATTTTTAACAACCGTCATAATGACAACTGTTTAACTACTTACGTCCTGACGCCTGAAAAAAAGAGCTCATATTGTGACAGATATTTATGAAATGTGTGGAAAGGTGAACCTATGTAAAACAATGCGGGCTGTTTAGGTAGATTCATTCCCATTCAGGAAATCTGCATAATATATTACCAATTCTTATTCATTATCTTTAGTCATTAACGGTAATGGAAAATCATAGAAAAAATATGGAAGTGGCAACACCTAAGTGTTTTGGAAGATGCACACTCTTTTGGCGTCACCTTTATTTATGACCACAACTAAAAGTAAACCTCTGCATTATCCATACTTAACAACTGCCTAGAGCCATTAGGTTGTCTCTGTTGTCCCATTGCTCTGTTAGGCTGTTTCCAAGATGTCAATAATAGTGAATGTTGACGCATTCCATTATATTCAATGATCCTGTTCCCACATGCGTTGATATGATGCTTTGTGCTCCGTTGCATTTAATGTTGACACAGGTCTCTGCAACAGAGCCCAACACAAGGATGGGTGCACCGACGCACCCATAGACAATGCATTGATTGCGTTACCAGCGGATGGGTATCCTTTGGTAACGGACTGTTTTCCCTGAAGAAAAAAAAAAAGAAGACTCCACCTGTATTTTCACCGTCATCACTTCCTGTCCCTTGGCCTACAACACTTCCAGGAACACGTCAACCTCACCGCATAGTCAGTAACGCATGCCTTAATGCATGCCCTAAAGAATCCCTATGAATGCCCTAATGCATCATAGATGCGGACTGTCAAACACTGTGGAAACATAGCCTTAGACAGCTTGAAGCAAATAGAATAGTTAGTTCAATCAAATCATGGCATGCGACTAACTTGTGTTCACAGAATCTGACAAAGCTGATACTTTGGGGTGTAAGCTCCAAGTAGCATTGCATACATAGTGCTAATGCTCTGTAAAGGTGGCCACTACTATATGATCTATTGAAAAGACTGGACATTTAATTTAACAAAACACATTAGGTCTGATGGAAATATATTTAAAATACCTTGATTTATTTTTAATTAATATATCAATTTATCACAACATTGTCATAATTGGGTAATCCCACTCATAGTGCTGCTGGTTAATGGAGCAATGGGGAGTTATGGATAAACCTGCTGCTTTTCTCTGTATAGACAAAGCATAGGTTTTCTTTAAGGGCTTGTTCACCACAGGGCAGTTAGGGTCATGCTCCCTCTTATCCTTAGATTACCTCTTAGATTTGTTGATGTAGATTGTCCAAGGGTGCACATAGCCTACCTTACTTTTCCCTGTTCCTGCATTTCCAACCACAAAGACTGAGTGACGAACAGCAAGGAGCTCTTCCAGCTGAACAACCTTTATTTAAGAAAAAAAAACATTATATTACAACAGGTCGGTTATTTCTGTGACCATAATACCTTCCATCAGGTAGCTACTAATAGTAATACAAACATTTTATTTAATTGTTTCCTTTATGGAGGTTCTGGTGCACATAACAACCAATTGATAATTTATGGTATATGCATGGATTTCAATTAGCATTTCAGAATATATAAATCACATTGAGTTAGATTTAACTATAAAAACTGTAATACTGTTATGCAGTCAGGGTGTATGATCAATATACATTTTTAACTTTTTATTTTATTTGCTTCCTGTGTTGAGAGCTGTTATCACACACAATCAGCAGTACAGCTCTTTCCATTGCCCACATATGCACATCTGTCAACAGAGAGTGATGCTTATTGAAGTTCATTAAGTTCAGTGTTTTTCCAAATATTGGGGTATTAGATCCTTGTAAATTGTCTTTGTTCTACACTTTTAGCTCCCATGTTTTTTTCTTACAATCTCCTAAACAAAGATGGTGCAGTGCCATCCATCACTATACAAATACACACAAACCATAAGCATATAGGGAGCTTTCACACCATGTGCCTTAAAGCAACGCAGTCCTGTGTGATGTCCCTGAAGGTCTGCTATGCATTTTGCCATTTTTGCATATGCGTTTCCTATTCAATTAATAGAAACTGAATGGCGAGTGCAAGCCAACACATTGTATTTATGCAAATGGTACAGATTTATTGTAGGAAATATCAGTATGTACCTGCAGATTGCACACTGTGAGTGTTGATGAAAGTTAATAGCAATGCACACCTCTTATACATTACTGGGATTAAACATTTAGATGGTTACCAAATAATGGGTGTTATATGTTACTAGACAATTGTGCAAAGTATAATGTATTAGTTATTAATCCATTAAGGATTGCAAGTGTGTGCATTTAAAAAGTTAAAATCAACAATTGCCACTACATAGCACTGCATAAATAAATAATAGTACTGTGGTCCCTCCCTCTGGGCTTCAATATTTATCTGAGCACTCATGTTTGAGTACATGTCAACCGCTACCCTATCAAGCAAGTACAGTCACATTCTGTCCATTGTAGCTATACTATATTATAAATATATCCATATTAATAAATTTATAAAAGTCCACATATGTTGGAAAGAATATTTATTGAATCAACCACATAAGGAAATGCTCTAAATATATCTACTCAGGATGAAAACAAATGAACAATAATATTGCCCATTAAGTGAAAAAAACGAATGAATGAAATGTCAGCTTATGATTATGTATGGTTGGCCTAGTCGGTGTTCCCGCAGCTTTTTCTGTATCCCGTGGCATCTGACACTAAGGACATACACTTTCAGAACTTTCAAACAACCAGGGCTTAGCATCTTTAATCATTTTGAAAAATAAGCCATAAAAGTTAACCTTCAGGTTTACTGCAGCAAGAGCGCAGTAATTTTAATGGAAGGTAATTAAAATAGATTGATTTTTGTTTTTACTTTGAGAATAAAGCTCTCCTCGGGCTGCAAGTGGAGCTCCAGCGTAGACTGCTTAACCATCTGTTCAAACTGAAGGTCCCTCTTCCTCGGCACATCCAGAGCTGGAAACAGGTCACTGATCAGGCCCATGAAAATTGGGACATCATCTGTTACTATCTTAGGTAAATTGAAGTCTCGTAAAGCTCGCATGAGTACCTAAAGAAGGAATTGGGAGAAGCACAAGATATGTTCTAAGTCACTTTACAAATGAAATATGACTCTATAACAGTGGTGGGCAACTGAGTTGATATGGAGGGCCACAAGTACAGCCCTCGGCATCAATAAAGGGCCGCACATAACATTTTCAAACTATACTGGCTTGTATAAGTATTTTCTAATGACAGCAGGCAGAGCTAGAAGACATTATTTTTAATTTTTCAACAAAACTTGTTTTTAATGATACTACAAGCATAAGGGAACGCTGTAGTGCCGTAATGCACATTTTGCGTCATATATATCATCAAAGGTTATGCGTCCCTATTCTGAGGTTATGTGCCACATACAATAACCCCCCGTTCGTTGGTGGATTAGTGGGGGCATAGGCACACATCTTAGAACAGGATATTCTTGGTAAGGTGAGGGACTTGCTCAGGCGCTGTCTGGGTTGCCGATTGGCTTTCATGTGCTCAGCCAGAGCGAGTCCCTCTCCTCCTCTTTTCTCCAGAAGAAGATCCTGGACGAGGACAGGTGAGTTCCTATGCCCTATGCATTAACAGTTAGGTTTCTGGGGCCGCAAGTGGAAAACCAAGGGGGGCCACCAAGGAATGCCCAAAGGGCCGCATGCGGCCCCCGGGGCCACAGGTTGGGCACCTAGGCTCTATAACATTCTCAGTTATGTCACATAAGGAGCCAGTGTAAAACTTTAACATATATGATATTTTATCCAAAGCAAATGTGTGCATTACGTCTATCTGTTTATATAACTTCATATAACAGGGATTGCAGATGGTTTCTGATAATCTGATCGCTATATAGCTTCAAAGGTAAATTGATACAAAAATTATGCAATGAAGGAATGTTTAAAACAATATTAAAGTGTTTCAAACCCAAGGGCAACAATTGAGTATATTGTAACTTAATTTATAATTTTAGACAGTGATATGATGTTGAGATTACACACAGGGCATAACTTAATACTGTAAACTATTAACTTTATGTTGAACAATCTGTAAATAAATGAGACAAGATGTTTATTTTTCACATTTGAAGTGTGATGAGTTATAAATGGAAAACTGCTGCCGTTTTAAGTCCTTATTGTGAACCAGGAACATCATCCCTGGTAATTGGGTGCCACACAAATTATACTGTGTAAATATATATAACTGGGTTTGCAGCTTATCATTACTTTCATGTGTCGGAGGTATTTCTTATTCTATGTATTATGTACAAATAATGTACCTGGTCTTCTGGACGGTTGCTGTCTCCTCGCCTTAGTGAACCAGCTACTACAAGCACAGACTTTACTGCCCTTAGGCCCCAGTCATAGTGATCCTGCAAAAATAATGAAATGTCTTCGTTAAACTGATCAGCAACAAAGATGCTATGAATATAAATGAAAACGGGGGAGATTGGAATCAGCAGCGGCTACACCCAGATGACTTCCATGGAGAGATATGGACTATGATAAGGCAATGTGAACATCAATAAAGGGCACTGTATCTACACCAAGTCATCGTGTACTGGACCCATATTCTTGGGATGTGAGCAAGAACATGCTGTGGAAAGCCTGCCCTGCCACTGTTAAGGTGAGAGACTGTAAGGGCCCAGCTGGTTCCTTAGATGGAAGGGAGCTGCATGCCACATGGAGGCCTAGCGGAGAGTCTGCAATAACCCAAGGGTGAATTCATAGGTGTCCCCTGATTCACCCCTGTACGCGTGTTGCACTCGGTGCTGTAAAGGGCGGCCCACTTTCCTACATACCATGTTTCCCCCCAAAAAAGACAGTGTCTTATATTAATTTTTGCTCCCAAACATGTCCTATGTCTTATTTTTGGGGTATGTCTTATTTTTACATGAAGCAGACTACGGCACTGGGGTATCAGGGTGGGGGCAGCTAAGCAAGCCTTCCCACATAAATCCAACTAGGTAATTCTTCACAACAAATCTTAAAAAACTAAAATGATTTGAACGTGACTTGCATCATGACCAGCCTTGACAGTGACAGATCCTGTAAATTGTGTATCTTATCTGGGGCCCCTTCTTTCTGCCCCTGAATAACTACACCTGTGCATCATATTTACATTTCATGGCTTTATTCAAAATATTAGCAAGAAGGGGATTCAAACTAGAATACACAAGTTAGCATTTATACCAGCTAGCCTTTCATTGAGACCTGTCCTAAGGATAAGCTGATCACACCATGATCCAGACTCAACAATTAAAATCTGCATTTAAATTACAGTTTTGGATAATATGGCCCAGTGGTACCTAAAGTAGTTTATGACTCTTTATTGAGCAGGAGTTAATTAACGCAACAATCTGACTCATTTAATTGACCATTTTAAGGCCTAATAAATGATTAGTGAAACGTTGCTGAAGAAACAATTATTACCCATGAATTAAACTCTTAAATGTAGTGAATCACTTCATTGATTTTCCTTTAACTCAAAATGAACCTTGTAAGTACATTTAAAGTCACATACTGCCTAAAGGTACCCATACACGTTACGATTTTTCGGGGATGCGATATTCCATTTCGATGCCCGATTTTTGCTTTAGTGCTATTTTTAAAAGTCGATCAGATGCCCGACTTTTCGGCCCCGATTATTCACAGCCCGACCGACCGATCGGCTGGTTGGATTGGGAATCTTTTAAAAGTGGCCGACTTAAGGAAAATTACAGGCATCCTCATTCGGGACCCGACCGACTTTTCGGCCGATTTTTCTAAAAACAGCATCGGTCGGACTACATTTGCATGTTAGGAATCCCGAACGATCGACCTACCCGACTGACCGGATCGGTCGGAAGGGCTAAAATCGCACGAAAAATCGCAACGTGTATGGGTACCTTTATCCAGTATGGCAGAGAAAGAGGAATGATGAAGTGCAGAGTACATTTACCAATGGTAATACAGATTTCATGTCATTTTGGTTCATAATGAGACAGTTCTTATTGCACTTTATACATTATGATGTCTACTAAATACATCCACTTCCATACAGCATCATGATGTGCTATATATAGAAAAATAATCACTGCTGTAACTAAAATGTAAAAGTTCCTGCTGGAAAACTGTGTGCAGTGTGGTGTTATTTTTAGCAAAAATGTATTACACTTAAGTTTTTATACTGGCAGGCCCCTGAGGGATTGTGGTGTAGATCTAGGGACTGCAATTGACAAGCTGACCCGCTGTACTAACTACACTACAGTAACACCTGTTGTACACTTAAGCTGGCCATGCACAGGTCAGTTTTTCTGTCCGGCCCCGACTGCGCTATCACACTAGAGTACCCTGAGTGCCTATCATACTAGAGTACCCTGGGAGCGCTTATCATACTAGAGTACCTGGGAGCGCTTATCATACTAGAGTACCTGAGAGCGCTATCATGCTAGAGTACCCTGAGTGCCTATCAGACTAGAGTACCCTGGAGTGCTAATTCATTTACTAGAGTACCCTGGGAGCGCTATATACTAGAGTAGCCTGGAGGAGCGCATCATACAGAGTACTCTGAGTGCCTAGCATACTAGGAGTACCCTGGGAGCACTATCATACTAGATACCTGAGAGCGCTATATTATAGAGTACATTAGAGTTGTATCATACAGAGTACCCATGAGAGCGCTATCATACTAGAATACCCTGGGAGCTCTAATCATTACTAGAGTACCCTGGAGAGCGCTATCATAACTAGAGTAGTCCCTGAGTGCCTATCTACTAGATTACCCTGGGAAGAGCTATCAATACCTAGAGTACCCTGAGAGCGCTATCATACTGAGTAACCTGAGTGCATATTCACCTAGAGTACCTGGGGATCGTTATATACTAGAGTACCATGAGGAGCGCTATCATACTAGAGTACCCTGAGAGCACTATCATACTAGAGTACCCTGGAGGCGCGCTATCATATAGAGTACAGAGAGCGCTATCATAATAGCAGTACCCAGAGAGGCGTTATATACTAGAGTGCACGGAGAAGGGCGCTATCAACTAGATACCCAGATGAGGCTATTTCCATACTATGAGTCCCATGAGAGCGCATCAACTAGAGTACCTGAGAGCATATCATTATAGAGGTACCCTTGAGAGCGCTATCATATAGAGTCCCCGAGAGCCTATCATTACTAGAGACCCTGAGAGACGCTATTATCATTACTAGAGTAACCCAGAGAGCACTATCATACTCGAGTAGTACCCTGAGACGCTATAATACTAGAAGTACCCAGAGAGCGCTATCATACTGAGTACGCTGAGAGCGCATCATACTAGGTATCCCTGAGTGCCTATCATACTAGACTGAGAGCGCTATCATACTAGAGTACCCAGAGAGCGCTATCATACTAGAGTACCCTGAGTGCCCTATGACACTAGAGTACCCAGAGAATGCTATCACACTAGAGTAACTTAAGAGTGTGCTATCATACTAGAGTACCCTGAGCACTGCATATTTCCTCATGATGTATATCTTGATATTATCTAATTATAGTAAAGCTAGCCATACATGTCCACATTGAACGATAGTTTAAATTCGATATAAATTGTCAATTTGCTCGATCGAAATTTGATCGGACCAGTTGGAAAATTTTGATTGATTGCTACCACATCGAGTGTAAATTACATACTATTCCTTGTCCCAGCCAATTGTAATTAGATCCAATCAATTTGCATACTGTTCTCTCTACTGGTCGGCAGAATAGGATGTTTGTATGTATGCTTTTTTTGACTGTAGTCAGACCACTGTGGTACTATGCATAGGTTAGGTTATCTTGAGGCTGCTGTTGCAGTAATGGAAATGTTTACCCATGAAAATAAAGTTGTTATAATAGGTAGTGAGCTTGAATGTGATCGTAGTGAAGGTATGATGCAGCAGAGACTGTATAGAGAGACTACATACTCCCGCCCAAGTAATAAACCCCGATCCGTTCAGTCGCCACTTTGACTGTAGTCAGACCACTGTGATTACTATGCATAGGTCAGGTTATCTTGAGGCGGCTGTTGCAGTAATGGAAATGTTTAAGATCGAACACTCAATGTGGTGTGTCATTCAATTCAATTACAATCCATGTACAATTCAATGGTCGAATACTTCGATCGAATTGATGATCGATTTTTTGCAAATTGAACCATGTATGGCTAGCTTAACCAGTAAAGAAGTGAAGGAATATCGGATAATCAAATTGAAGATGTGCTTCTTGTGAGCTTTCTTTGCAATCCCAATTTACCAGTGAGATTATATGAAGACCTACACCTTACAAGATAGGATACCTTAAGAGCCATTCAGTACTAGTAATGAGCAGAATCTGCAATATTCTTATTCATAAAATATGGCAATTTTTTCACCTAAAATTCGCAATAAATTTGTAAATTCTAGAATTCTCCAGTAATTTTTACTTCATTGAGCAAATCGGTACTTGTACATGCGCATATTGCGAACGCATGGTAGTTTTCCCAGATTACCCTCATTATCACTTTATAACCTACACTCACAGCCTCATCTCATAGCTAACTATCTGTATTATATATATGAAGTACAAGTGCCGAAATTCCCAATAAAGATTTGAAGATTAGAATATTTGTGAGCAACACTATGCAGTACAAGATAGATTGCTATGAGGGTTGCACATTGGCCCCTTATTATATTTGCCCCTTATTTAGCACTTACATTTTTATTCATGGTGACAATCAGGTTGCCTTAGAAAAAGTCAAGCTAACAAAGACAGTGGTACGTTTGATATAATGGAAAACATTGCATACCAATAAAGCCCCCCATACACGCTTAGATTTTATGGCCGACGATCGCCGACCGACTGCCGTGCTCGCTCTTGCCGATCGGTCAACCAAAAAATCGGTTGCCAGCTTTAAGCTTAAAGAGCTTAAATCGGCAGCTAAATCGATCTAAGCCATTACGGACATGTCCATAAGTCTTAGATCGGTCTGATACTTTAGACAGGGACACAGTGTCCCCGTCTAAAATATGGCCATATTTCCTCAGCTCCGAGGGATTTCACATCCATCAATTGTGACTCGATGTTTCGGCCGATTGACCGTGCGTGATGATGTCATCACGCATGGTCGATTGTGACCCCATGTTTTGACCAATCTATATGTTTATGGGGGGGCTTTAGTAGTACTGCAATGAGCAGAGATTATATACACTATATTATATACACTGTACCACTAATAATGCATCCAAACTGGTTGGCTACCCACCATCTACTCAACGTAAAGGAAAAAATACATTGAAAAGAATGTGATATGAATACATAACTAGAAAACATGACTTCGTGACTTAGGCTATGTTTCCACATCCATCGGGACCCCCTACACTAAGCACATTGCTTGGTGGGAGATCCCAACAGAGCACATACACTTACCTGCTTCCGCTGATGCAGGGGTCAACATAGTTGAGGCCAGCTAAAGTGTATGTGATTTCACATACATCGGATGTGGAACCCCCCCCCAAGGCTACTAAACCTAACAGACCAAGGAGCATTAAAAATTCTCTGCTTTACTCTTCATCAGCAGATTTTTATTTTTGCACTAAACCTCTCCAAAATTAGTTTTCCTTTTAAACAATATGAATTTTCTCTATGCTAATTTTTTCATATTTTAAATGGTTCCCTCCAGAAATACTGCAAATATGACAAATTACCTTTGTGAGTAACGGATAGATTAATAAAAATATAGAACCATGTTTAACAAACAAGTCATAAAAATGTTCCCAATGTCTGTCCTTCCTCAACCTAAAACCAGAAGAGAAAGTGTAACTGTTCTGTAATTACTACAGATTGAAAAGCGATAATATTCAAGCAGATGGCGTACATGTCATCGGCGCCTAAAGGCAGCCATTGTAATAAATGCTATGGTATATTTTATTAGAAATTGCCTGTCTTATGTCGGAATGTCTGTATTGTATTGTAATAGGGGGTGCTTATTACCTATGACACAGAAACAAAGCACTAACTAATTCTAACAAGGACATGTTCTGACTAGTAGCTAATGACGCAGTGTTCTTAAAGTACAATTATCTTCTCCAAAAACGCTTGCGGGCAAAATGTGGGAATAAGTGAATGGTAGGAAAATGATTTGCACATTAATTGCAGCAACCATTGAAAAGAATTTTTTATTAGCTATGCTTAAAGAGAACCAGTCCTGACTGGGCTTATGCAGGAAAAATCTTTTAGGGTCCTTTCACAATATACATGCTTTTTTTTAAGGTGCATGTTTTTTGGAGGGCAATCAGTGTTAAATAATCTATCATCCACTGTATATACATAACCAAAAAGCCAAACCAGCCACTAGTGTTGAGTGTTGTAGAATATCAGCTATTCAAGAATTTGCAAATTTCGCGAATATGACGGGTGATATTCGCAATGTAGAATTTTCGTGATATTGTGCATTGGGAAGCTTATGGCCATGCACTGTGAATTTATACCACGTGACCATTCATTTTGAAGGAAATCACATGCGATTATAATCCATATATATATATATATATACACAATGATTAATGTGCAATGGTTTTTAATGGGATAACCGCAGCATTGTGAAAACACATGAGATACCATGATAAAGCATGCGTTTTTCAAAAGGCAACACATCTAGTGAAAGGGCCCTTGAAAGGGCCCTTGGGCGTAAATTGTTATAACTGAGCACACTTATGTGAAAAAATTTTGATTTCCACTTTTTAGGGCTTGTTTCCACTTTTGCGTTTTTGTGCACTTGTAACCGCGTGGCCGCAAGCGCAATCAACCGCATCCATTGGAAACTTCAATATAGTTTCCACTGGTGCGTTTGTGCGCGTTCGAATGCGGATGCGGTTTCCCAACCGCATCCGCATCCCAAAACACATCCATAGGAAAGCATTGGATGTGTTTGAAAACGTGCAAAACGCATGGCAGAGCAGATGCGGATTCTGGGCGCGTTTGAAAACAAATTGCGTTGCGAAAACGCACAAAAACTATGCCATGCGTTTTCGTGCATACGCGCATGCGGTTTCAGCCGCACGGTTACAACCGCACGAAAACGCAAAAGTGGGAACAAGCCCTTATTTAGCCCTCAGACCAACTCAACAAACTTGAATCCCCACACAGATTTCCTCTGACCAAATGAGTTGAAATTCAAGGTGCTGAAGTTGGACAACGACCAATTCACAAACTTTTTTTATAGAATTCCGCACTCTGGTTAAAACTCCAACTTCTTTACTGAAAATACATAACATACACAGCAAGGATAAAAACTCCCCTGGGGTCACCACTTTGCTCTGGGGCTTATTCGAAGAGATACATAGAGAGTGTTGTTTAGCCCTTACCTATATCCAAATTCAGAGCTGACCTGGAGCCTTACAATTGATGCCCCGTCAGACACTTTTTCTTTTATACAAAATAACCCTCAACTATTGTAATATAGTTTTAAAAATATAAAGCCTTAGGCTTTGTTTCCATTGCGTTGGGACCCCTCCGCTAAGCATACACGCTTAGCGGGGGGTCCCAACGTAACAGATAGACTTACCTGCTCGGCGGACGGGTCTGTCTTCATTGTGCCGAGCCGATCCGCCGGTGTAAGGCTGAACGTAGTCGAGTACGTTCAGCCTTTACACCGGCGGATGTGTAAACAGACCATCCACCGGCAGGCAAAGTCTGTGGGATACGTCGGGACCCCTGCTAAGCCTATACGCTTAGCGTAGGGGTCCCAACGTATAATGGAAACAAGCCCTAAAGGAAAAAAATAATTAGTCGTAATTATTAGTAGTAGTAGTAATATTTAGCCTACCATGATGGTTCTTAATCAAACACTACACTACTATAATAAGGAGACAACATTGGCCACTTTTATGATCTCCTTTGTTGTCTCATACATCACACATTCCTGCTGGTGCTCACTGCTTACATATAAAATATAATCTGCTTACATATAAATATAAATAAAATCATAAATATTGATTGCAAAGCCCATTAACTTGGTATTATGTGGGAACGGGCAGGGTCAAAAAAACAGGGAGTTTTTGAAAACTCAGTGTGGAGATATGTAAAAAAAACCACTACAGTATATGGAAATATTAGAGGTAAAGTGTATTGCTAATAGAGATGGTCAAATCTTACGACTTGCTAAATTTGTGAGCTTACTGCAAAGCCCCTGAACATGGTATCATCACCAAAATAGCTGGAGATGTAGAGAAGGGTTGTAGGAACATTTGAAAATAAAAAAAGTTTTGCTCTAGCACATGTAATTTTTGTAGTGTACCCCCAACCCTTCTGCATATCTCCAGCAAGTTTGGTGATGATACCATGTTCAGCGGCTTTGCAATTAACTTGATATCTTTGAAATTGTAGAATTTTTTTTTTAATTGTCCATCTCTAATTGCTAATACAAGGTGCCAACTTTTCCAGCTACATCAGCTGAATATAGTATTGTCATGGGATGAAGGAAAGGGGGTGGGGGGCATGTCCAAAAGAATTTTTCGTAAATCGAGGTTAAAGTAAAGGTGGGAAAACAATATTAATTATTCAGGCTCTAGCACATGCAGTTTTTGCATAAATTAGGTTCAAAGTCAAGTCAAGGTTTTAAAGTTTACTTAAAATTTTTACTTTTTTGTGCAAAAACTCCATAAACTAGAGCACTACTTTTATCTTTACAATGTTCCCGCAACCCTTCTCTGCATCTCCAGCATTTTGGCAATAATATCATGTTCAGGAGCTTGGTGATTAACTTACAAATCTGCTAAATTAAAAAATAACATTTCCAAACAAAAGCACATTTGCGGTGTGTTTCTGAGCCTTAAGCCCCCCATACACGTCTAGATTTTCTGTTCAATCAACTTAAAAATATAATTTTTTTGGGGGTCAGGGAAATTGGTGATTGATTGTATGTTTGCCAACTGTAGTAACAGATATTGGATCAACTTTTTTGGGATCGACTGAAAGTGTAATGAATTTCAATACAACCAATTAAAATTTACCAGCATGTCCAATAATTTTACGATCAAATTTTTTCCCAATTTTAATTGTTTTAGGTTGATCTATCCATGTGGGCTGCCATAGATTTTCAATCAACACAAAAATGTATTGAATTAAGTTGATTGGATAAGTTCAATGTTAGCCATACATGTGCCGATTCCATGGACGATCGATCACCCATCCGATCGATTCCGGCGATGCCAGAGGGAATTGGATGGGCGATGGATCGCCCAATTAAGTCTGTGCCTACCACCTTAGGCCAACGATTCCTGGACGATTCCGTGCCCGATCGATCACTTCACAAATGGCAACTCCCCCTGATGTGTGCTGAATCGATCAGAAAGACCAGCATGTTGGTTCTCTGGCAGATCCGATTCAGGGGGCCATGTCGATCGGGCAGGGTCGATCGGGCAAGGTGGGCTGCACTCAATTCTTAGCTGATCGATCGGCGTGCACACGCCCGGTGATCGATCGGCCAGGAATCGTGTGCGGAATCGTCCCGTGTATGGCTACATTTAGGCTTATACTCGAGTCATTCAGTTTTTTTCCAGAATTTCTAAAATTAGGTACCTCTGCTTATATTTGGGTCGGCTTATATTTGAGTATATACAATACCTGGGCAAAAATGCCGTTCTAAAGACTTGACTGAAATAAAAATGAAAATATAAATAAATACCTGTTTAGAAAGCAGCTCCTTGCACAGCGTGTAAAGTGTAATGAATTTTCTGGCCAGTGGACGGGCATCAAGAAAACCTTCAGCGATCAGCATAATCTCACAGATCAGCTCTGTGTCAGGCACCACCATGGCACAAGGTCTAAGATACACCAAATGCATCATTAGCATCAGTCCCAATTAATTTTTACCAGAGAAGAGGATTAAGACACCCAATATTTTACTCTTCATTATTTCCATTGCCTTGTGTCAGTTATTATGGGATGTCATTAACTTTCTGTACCAGCTGTCTGTAGTGATGGGAATGTAAAGCTGAGGTGCTAAGTCAATTTCTTGTTGCCTCTGTTATAATTACATTTCATTCTGTTCAATGAATGACAGCTTTCACAGCACAATGACACAAGTAAAGACTCATAATTGGATTTGTCTACCGTACTTGTACTCGCCATTTAGAATGTGAAAGATTACATATGTATACTTCTAATAACAGATATTGAATGGAAAAGGTTAACAGAGCATCCACTCATTCACAATAATCTCTCATTACTAAATGAATGTATTATTGATTAGACTATTTTAACCCGTTATTATTTGTGTAGCTTGTAATACATACAATTGTGCTAATATATATTATAGTATATTTACACATGGTTGTGACATAACATACTTAACCTACGCCAGTACTTAATCGTTGTACATCTGTAGGAAACAATATGTAGGATGCTACAACAAACAAGACCCACCTTAATATTACTCCATTGTATTTTACGGTCATAGCTTAACCCAAAGTATAATCATCTTATCTCTGTTGGCATCCAATAACACTGTACGTACTACACTGTTTGTAATGCTTCCTACTGTAGCCAGAGACATCAGGACCTACTTGCTTATGCATGGTAGCCATTTTTTTTAAAAGATTGTCAATGGAATGAGAGCTGAAAATCTAGCTTAACCTAAATATACATGTGTTCTAGAGGCCATTTTGTATGGGATATCCATTCCTGATTGGTTTCTGGCCTCTGTAAAAGGTCATCAATCAGTAAGGATCATAAGAAAGATAGTTGGCTTTCCCAAAAATAAAAGAAGCAGGAGATAGGCAATGTGGAAAGGTAAACATGTCATTAAGGCTGTACTGATGAACAAACATTAATGGTAGAATGTACTATTGGAGGAAGCCCACGAGTCATCAGCTGCCGATGTACATTTTTACATAGATTTGTGTCCAACACAAGATGGCAACTTTCACACATATAGTGTCAAAGTTAGTTTTCAGAAGTGAATGCTGATACAGCCAATAAGGTTGTGACAGTAAAAGGCAAACATGTGACATGTTTAGATATGTTCTTATTTTTACTTCAGGTCCGCTTTAAGTATTTGGCTTTTATTCAAAAAATGAGATAGATAAATAGACAGACAGACAGACAGACAGACAGACAGACAGAATTTCCCCACCACATTGCCCTTCTTGTGAAGTGAGAGAAGAGAAAATAAGCATGCATTTTGACTATGTAACAGGAGGTGGCGTTAGCGCTCCAGCTGCTTGCCTGAACAGAGCCTTGAGATTCTCTGGCAGTTCTGTGCGTCCAGCATAACCAGGATTCATTGTGATAAATATTCCCACTGATGGCTTCAATGTGATGTTTTCTCCGAGGAATAGAAATCTGTCAGGTGGAGAGGGACAAGCCATGAAATGCGTTCCTAGGAAAAGATTACATTTTGATTTGATGTAAGTTATCATTTCTGGATAGAAGCGCGACTTGCCTCTTTTTCTTGCTGCGAATGGCATCTTGAATACTTTTCACTTGTACGGCGACCACTGACAGAACTTCCACTGCAATTCTGTTAAATTCATCAAAGCATCCCCAGGCTCCTGTCTGCGCCAGACCTTTATAAATATTTCCTACAGACTACAAGACAAATTACTATGAGGCTGCGCCATGTGAAGGAATGTTTCAGGAAGCACAGATTGTGAATTTGCCATTTCACTTACTTTATAATCCATCTGTTCAGAGCAGTTGAATACATATACCATCACCCCAAGTGCCCGTCCCAAGTCTTTTGTGGTTTCAGTCTTGCCAGTTCCAGCTGGGCCTGCAGGAGCTCCACTCATGGTCAAGTGTAGGGACTGGGTCAGAGTGATGTAACACCTTATAGGAAACAAGAGCAATTACTGGGGAATGGGGAAAGAACTTGCATACAAAATATTTAAGTTTATTGCATTTTTGAAAATTGTTCTCAAACATTTTCAGATTTAGTTAAATTAAAACTGATATATCACCAGCTTCTGTGCTTAAAATGTAGAGGGTACAATTGTTCATATTATAAAGGGACTGCAAC
Source organism: Ptychadena robeensis (assembly GCA_036250615.1). Classification (NCBI taxonomy): domain Eukaryota; kingdom Metazoa; phylum Chordata; class Amphibia; order Anura; family Ptychadenidae; genus Ptychadena; species Ptychadena robeensis. The sequence goes on from CM070036.1 coordinate 111,742,607, forward strand.
TGATTGTACAGTTGATATTGTATTGATATGCAATGAAAACACATTGATAATCCCAAGCTGCCCACCCATTTTACTGAGTATATGGATTAAAATGTGATAGCTTAGTGGTCACCACCCTTTATTGCAGCAGGGCCCAGTAATGGTGGAGGAGGGGGCGGGGCAAAAGTTGGATACACCCACATCCCCAACAGCTCCAGAAATAGTACTTAATACTACAGCCCTGAAATAGTAAGACTACATGCAGCCAAAATGTCTTACCCCTAGCAGGAACCTTTCATAGTTTTATTTTTGCTGTCACAGTGTTTACCTCTTGTAAATGCCTTATCTCATTGTGCACCCCCAAAACTCCCCTTAGTAGTGCAATTTTTTTGGGTTAGTGATTAACTCCTGAGAATACATACCCTCCAAAATTAGTTATATTTCAGCAATCAGATAATGCTTCCAGTGGTTATTCAATGGATATAAACTGCATGCACTTCAATAAAACCTTGAACAATTATATTGTTCTTAAATGTTTGCCCATGGTTTATACATGATAAATACAAGCTATATACTTATCTCATTGGGGAAAAGAGTCAACCTGCAATACCTTCTTTTTGCCACAAGGTGTTGTCTATTCCAAAATGTTTTCAGTTTCACATAGAGATGTCTATTATGTCTAAGGCTATGTTTCCACTATGGAGCACATAGACTTACCTGCTTGGCGGATGCTGTGACTTCACTGTGCCGAGCCGTTCCAAGCAAGGCTGAACGTAGTCGAGTATGTTGAGCCTCTGCATACAGCAGGTAAGTCTATGTGCTCCGTGGGGATCCCAGTTAAGCGGAGGGGTCCCAGTGTATAGTGGAAACAAGCCCACATGGCTGCCATACACACCGCGAGTAGGTCAGACAGACCTACTCCGATATGCACCGGAATGCAAACGTGGTGACGTCATCACGTTTGCACCCCGGTGCATTATGGGGCCCCTTCAGTCGGCCGGCACCCTTTGTGTGCCGGCCATAAGCTTCAATGAAGACACCGGTCTTCATTGAAGCTTATGGCATCGGCTTGCATCGGCCAGAGAATATTGGACATGTCCGTTCTCTGCCCGGCCGAGCTGTGGGGCGACAGGGATCTGTCGCCCCATGTGGGCACATGCCGATAAGCGGCCGATTTTTAACCTGACCGACGGCGCGAGCAATCAGAGATTGCTGCCTGTTTGTTTACATTTCACCAGCCGAGTACAACACAGGAATACCGACGCCGACCCGAGCTAAAAAATCACCTCCTCTCCCCACCAATCAAAGACAGCCTCCGATAACACAGGGGATTACGCTGTTACTGCACAGGTTGGCGCTTCTCTCTACGCCAGTCTGCGCCATTGACAAGTTGACTCCTCTCAGGAGCTGTCCCCAACAAGCTTGTGAATGTCGTAACACTAACACATCTTCTAGCAGTCTTTAGCTTCATTATTTGCTTTGATTTATTGAATAAGCCCAACTTGAGATACCTTTCATTCATTATGTATTGACTCACCTATCCGTTAGGGGTGTGATGACCAGCCTGGGAGTATTTCCTAAGTACTCGTATGAATACTGGAACTGAGCATCACATATGTTGGCAAAGCAGTGCTTCAGTTTGTCATCCCAGCGATGCCGCAACTGAGACAACCAAGCGAAATCCTGAGCACTTGTCACCTGTAAGAGAAGAAATGTCTAGTTATTATAAGATACTATCACTATATAAGAACTAAAATATGACCAAATCCATTTCTTACTAACCAGTAATAATCAAGATAAAAATAAAATGATTTTTGACCTGCATTCTAAGAATAGACATATTATAATACATTATGCAGATGAATATACATCTGTGAACAACATAGGCTTCGTAGACAGGGTGACAAAGGGTTCTATAATTGGCAAGGAATGGCATGTGCTTACCTTCATGTGCTTCCATCATCCTTCTTGGATTGTTATCAGAGAAGAACAATAAAATTTGTAATGTATATTTCAGGCCATAAGATGCACTTTTTTTCGTGATTTCTGGGGGGAAGTGTCTGCGTCTTATGGTCCAAATGGCCTTGGCTCCCCGTCAGCTTCTTCTCTCGGTGCAAAAAGATTAGCCAGGGAGGTGGAGGAGCGGTCAGATAGGAGATCCGCCCACGGCCGTATCTCCCATCTGAACTGTATTGTTTATATCAGCAGAGCAGATCAGTGAGCGATAGATGAAAGAGCCACTCCCAGCTTTCTCTGCCTTTGTGGAGCCTGCAGCTTCCACACACACACACACAGACACAGCTGTAGAGAAGAGACATCTGCAGCCTTGATCCCCCTCTTCCCTGATGTGTGAGGAAGATGACCTGATGTGCCTTGAAGTGCTACTAGTGACATCTTGTGGCTTAAACTTGGTATTGCATTTATTTGATCCATTGCATTGATCCATTTGATTTGGGGTCTTATGGTCGTTGTGTCTTATGGTCCAAGAATACAGTGCATTTTCTATGACAGAAATGGGCTTAATATGTACAACAACATTTAACACAGTGGTGGCCAACTAAGTTGATATAAAGGGCCACAAGTGTGGCCCTCTGCATCAATAAAGGGCGGCAAATAACAATTTCAATCTACACTGACTTGTATAAGCATTTTTTAATAATGAAAGGACAGCAGGCATAGCTAGAAGACATCATTTAAAAATTTTAAATAACAAAACTTGTTTAAAATTATACTTCAATAATTAGGGAACACTGTAGTATGGTGACGCACATTTGGTGTCATATACATCGTCAAAGGTTATGTGCCGCAATATATATTATAGAATCACTCCCTGTTCATTGGTGGAATAGTGGGAGCATAGGGACTTACCTGTCTGCTTATCCCCCACCAACACTAGAGGAGAAGAGGCGAGGGACTGTCGCCACCTGGGTCGCTGATTGGCATTAAAGTACACCAATTACATAAGGTTATCTCTTCTCATCCTCCTGCCACTCTAAGAAGATTCCGAATGAGGACCTGTCAGCATGTGATCGGTGAACAGGTGAGTTCCTATGCCCTATGCATTAACAGTAAGGTTTTGGGGGCCACAGGTGGAGGACTGAGGGGAGCTGCCAAAGAATGCCCACAGGGCCGCATGCGGCTTCCGGGCAAACAGGTTGGGCACCTGGAATTTAACACTAATGCATCTGTTGACATTAATCATTACGCACTATATCTCCCTGTGCGCTGCAAGACGTTTGCAATGTTTACCTAGAACCAGCATGTTTTAAATCAATACTTGCACAACTTAACATAACATTTATTTAAAAATAAATTTAAATAATCAAAAAATTATAAAATATATATCAATATTTAACATTTAAAGAAAGAGTCTACAGCATCTCTCTCCTCTTTTTCACATAAATGATTCTTCCCTGGGTCACTTTTCAACGGTTATCACAAGCATGGCAAGTGCTACTGAAATATATTAAATATTATTTTTGGATTTACTATATTCCTGATTCTTTCATTTAAAAGTTATTTAAGTAATTTTAAATGTTTTTTTTTTCAGATTAACATAATAAAATACGCAGAAAATGTAGGTTCTGGAATAGCACCCTTCACTTACTTTGAATTTGATAAAACAAAAAAATGAATAAAAGTGCCCCGGAAAGAATGAAAGATTTTACCTTGTTTAAAATGAGTTTAGCAACCACATCTCTGGCATGCACATCAATGGTACATATGGTCATGATCTTCTGTCGGTCTCCAGCGGAGAGTTCCCCCAGTAACATGGTAATCAGTGCATTCAGCTGGCTAATCTAAAGACAAGAGTGCATATGGTTACGGTATATAACAGTGATGGAGAACCTATGGCACGGGTGCCAGAGGTGGCACTCATAGCCCTCTCTGTGGGCACGTCACGGCTGTCAGCCAGCACAGAGGAAAGAACTACAGCCTATGGTCTCTCAATGCTGTCAGTTATCTTCCCTGTCTTCTGATTGCACACAGTGCCCCATACCCTCTCCTATTCTATCATATAAGAAAGTAGAGTGTGTGTTTACATGTTTCATGTGTGTATATGAGTTGTGTATGTGTAATTCAGGTTGTCATGCCAGCACTTTGAGATAAATAAGTGGGTTTTGGGATTCAGTTTGGGAACTCTCTCTTAAAGGTTCGCCATCACTGATACAGACTGCTGCATTATATTATGTATTTTAATAATAGGTTTCAAACTATACAATACATTTTTTAAGGGTATCATCAGACAATATGTATACAGTATGTCTAGGATTGGTATTTCTGTTGATCTAAACCTCAGATAGATGACAAAATTTATAGTTGAGGTTACCATATATACTCGATTATAAGCTCAAAAAATTTGCTGAAAAAGCCCCCCTCGGCTCATACTCATGGTGTCATGGGTGCCACTTACCTGTCCGGGTGTTCGCTAGTTTGCAGGTGCCGGCAACCTGTGTTCCAGAGATTGGATGGTGATGTAAAGAAATGGCACGGCAGCTCCATCTAGTGGACTGTTAATTTTTACAGAAGAAGGTGGATTCAATTGGAAAACTCCACTACTTATGATTCAAACATGAAAATAGGTTTTCATTTCCATTTCATGTGTTGGTTCCAATAATAATAATGAAGACTTTTTAAATGGAAACTTATTTTCATGTTTTAAAATCAGAATTGCTTTGAAAACCCATCCTGTAATAACAATAAACGTTGTGTTCTCTTAAATTTATTGAGGATGTGGCACTAAGATTTACCTGTTTGATTTATTCCTTGGGGCAATGGTGCTCTCTCTATTTTTTTCTAATTAAGAAAACTCCACTATCTGACTTTGCATCTATCATCTTCTGCTTATACTCGAGTCAATAAGTTTTCCCCATTTTTTTTAGATAAAATCAGCTACCTGGTTTATATTCGGGTCATACTTATACTTGGGTATATGCGGTATACTAACTTCTTTAAACATTCTTAATGAGTAGGGAAAGCAAAGTAGCAGATTCATAAGTCCATTCCACTGATCGCTCTGCTACCCTTTTTTTTTTTTTTTTTTGCATACGATGCACCTGATGGCTACCTGGGTTGCTGCTTTCACTGTTACAGAAGGTTCATACCAAATCAAAACATTTACATCTTAAAAACTGATTTAATAATGAATCAATCAATCAATGCAATGCCCCGATTTTGTGACTTTGTATGGCTGGGTTTCATTGTCACGACATATTTAAGGGACATATTTATTAGATCATGAAGCCAACGGGTTCTTGCAGGAGCTAACTGCATTGTAAACATTGACATATACTGTGAATAATTAACTCAACAAATGAATACCATAAAAGCACTTAGTATTAAAATATGACTTTTACACAGCTTCTTTGTTTTTGGCATCTAACCATACATAGATTATAAAGGTTAGTATTCTATAGGGTCATGGTATAGGTAGTAATAGTTAGTAATATTACAATGGACTTGTTTATAAGAGTTTGATTTGCCAACCCTAGCTACATGTTCTGTTCCAGTGAGTTCTAGGAAAATACCGAGATAGAATCACCATGGAATATGTGAGGGATGGAAATCCCAAATGTAATATATCATGCCACTATAACTTGTGCAATGATATACAAAACAAGAAGTATAACAAACAATTTGACAATGGTATAAAAAAGAAAGTCTAAGTAAAGAAGACTGTTGGTTAGAATGTCTAAGTAAAGTTGCTGAGTTGCTAATTATTGATTATTATATTTTGGTAATTATTTTTGTTCAGCCAAGAGATTTTAAGATATCCTATCATGGTGATTCGCATGTAAGAATCCTTGGTACTATCGTGTTTGCCCGAAAATAAGACAGTGTCTTATATTCATTTTTGCACCCAAATATGCCCTATGTCTTATTTTCAGGGGATGTCTTATTTTTCCATGAAGAAGAATACGGCACTGGGGTATCAGGGTGGGGGATCACTTAGAATGAAACAGGGGGGATCAGAGGAGGGAATTAAAATGGCACAGGAGACTCAGAGGGGGGAATACCATTTTAGTAACCCCTTCTGATCCTCCTGTGTGATTTTGATTGCCCCATCTGATCCCCCCTGTCCAGAGTTACAGTACTGTATGTTTGGGGTGCCTTATTTTGGGGGGATGCCTTATTTTCGGGGAAACAGAGTATATAGCAAATAGTAAGGCCCCAACACTGTCATCTGAGAGAAGTGATATGATCCACCTGAGTAAGGTCCTACACCAATTAACAAAGGCACGTAGGGTAAATTTACGAAATTGGAGTGACCCGTTTAAAGCTTTCCAGATGCCCTTCGGTGGCAGAAAGCATTAATGGCACTTTAAAGCAAACAAGTTTCTACACTGTACTTTAGCTTTAAGGCCTGAAAAACAACCGGATGGGGGCGATGAGCATTCAAGCAGCCCTGTAGGGTGCCTGGAAAGATGAAATATGCACTCCCAGGTAATTTTTAAAGACTAAAAAAAGAGTGAAAAAAGATTTGCAAAGTGCTGAAATCGCTTTCAGAGCTTTACCATTAAAGTCAATTGGGTCATTTAACGACCAAGCGATCGTCTGAACGTGACAGAAGGAGTAAAAAAAAACTAACAAAAAGTGTACTGCTTGATTAACGACAACACATTTTCTGTTCCTTAAATAACCTCATTGACTTCCATTTTAAATTGAAAGCAAGGTCGTTTACTGGTCGCTTAAAAGACCAGAAAACGACCTTGCAAACAACAGTGTAAATTTAACCTAACTTAGAGTGGATCCGTGCAGAGAGTTAGTGGGGTCATATAGATCCGTATAAAAGAGTATTTCTTCCTAGGGGAATATCTCCAGAAAATGTTGGACTGCCATACTAATCCAATGGCTTCACGATTTTCAATGCCAATGAACCAGAACAAGTGTGCCAATAAGGAGGTCCAGAGTTCACCTCAGTATCCATGTTTGACTTAAAAAGTACTACAGCCAATCACCAAGCATTCCTAGGAGATCTCCAGATTTGTATAGGTTTTCTCTTAAAACCAGGACCCAGGTTGGACATATTTTTATATAGTAAATAGCAGTGGACAGACTCTAAATGTTGAAGAGGGTTTTTACGTTTCAAGAGACTGCAGAATTCTTCTTGTCAAATGTGGAGCCTTGGCTCTGTGAGCTCTGAAATGGATTGAATGAGACTTAAGCTGGGTACACACATGTAGATATGGGCCAGATCTGACCGTGTGCTCACGGTCATCATGGTCATCTATCATATCATACCAATTGATCCCACTCGAAAACAGGGATTTTGGACATGACTTTAAACCACGGGCTCCATGCAAAGCATCGGCTGAGCTGGAGACACAGTAGAGCTGTGTCTGCGGCTCCTCCGATATTGAGCTGTGTGTTCACTGCTTTAATCTCACTACCAGAAGTCGGGACTGGAATGGTGACTGGGAAGTCACCTGCATGGGGCATTAAATGTCAAAGGCGAATAAAATACATACCTGCTTCTTATTGTAATCCTTTAGCGCACTTTCAAAGCCTTCTTCCAGTCTATCAAACGCAATTCCTACATCGATGGTCCACCAGATTTGAGAACTAGTCAAGGCAACCTGAGCTGGATAGTCAAAAATCCACTGATCTCTGGGCTTCTCCTCATAGGCTGCCACAGCCTCTGTGATATGGTAGCGCACAGTCTCACACATCGTGTCCTCCACATTCTTCAGCCAGTGTTCTACCTGTGGAATACAAAAGAAAGGTTGAAGCGGAATCGTGACTTATGAAGTGTGATCCCTGTGTGACAAGGCATGTTACAATAATGCAATCTGGGGGGTGCGGAGGTATTCCAGGGGGGCACAGCTGAGGGAGGGCCAAGCAGGATGCAAACCACGGAGGAACTAGCTTCAGACAATAATTAGAGTGCATGTAATGTGTGTGTATCTGTGTGGTTGTCTCTATGTGAATGATAAACGTTTCTGCATGACTGATGTGAAAACTTTTGTATGGTGTATTCTCTATTGTTTTAAAAAAGCAATCGTCTCGTATAGACAAACCTCAACAGCAACAAAAACCAAATAAAGTTGTATAAGTTTTATTTTAAATTAAGTTTGAGGGCCATTTCACACTAGTACAAAGTACTGCAACTCCAACACAGCTAGTGTAGAATGGCCTGAATCCACAATCCTGAAGAAATGATGAGACCTGCCACAAAATGTGTTCGTTGAATATTATACGTCTCACCGGTGGTGCCTCTTGTTGGATCCCTCTGTTCTTGAAAACATACTTCCCCTTTCTTCACAGGACAGGACCATGATCTCTGGCACATACTGTATGTGCTATTCAACCACCACACAACACTGGCCTTCACTGAGTGGTAAAAGTTGTTTTCTTTACATAAGTTACTGTTATCCAGTGGCCTTACATATGTGATATCTATGTTCAGATATCTAGTTCACCTTTTTACTACATTTAATTATGTTTTTCTCCTGTTTTTTTATTGTCTTGTGGTCAAAGCTGTCACCTTTGGGGGACAAACAGGAGGTGACGTCACTTCCGGTGCCGGGCTTACTTCTTGGCTGATCTAGTAGGGATGTCCCACCCCGCTTGTGCTGATAATGTGCCGGGAGAATAGCGTCCTCTCTATGCTAGATCAGCACGATTTAAAGAATCCGGGAAAAATACAAGATTTCTTGAAATCAGGATTTGGCCGGGAAAACCACATTAAAAAACCTGACTTTTCCGGCCAAAACTGCGCCTGTGGCGCCTTATCCATGAGGATCACAAGAATCTACTTTAATAACCTTGTATAGATGTCCACTAATTTCTTGTTGCTCCTCTAGTACAATAAATAAAGGGAACTTTCCCCAGCAGGCAGCAGAACCTGATGGTTTTTACACCATGTAGTCTTATGAGAAAAACACTGTTTATATATAACACAAGCAATATCACAATGACCTGTCCAGTGCAATGGCAGTTCACGCTGAAAGAAACAAACTCCTTCTCTTTGCTGTACATTCCGATTGCCTCATTTTCCGTGTTCTCCTGGAATTGGAGGTCAGCCACATTGTCAAAGAGTTTTGCTAAATGACGAGTAACCTGAAACAGAAGAAATTCAAAAAGTCAAACAAGTCTCTAAAATTCTGTTCTAGGACAAGAAAAAATGAAATGGTATTATAACCAATGCAGCACTTCGAATTGTATCATTGAATCACTTCCTATATATCTTAATGGAATATATCTCCATCTATTTAATTTTGCCAAGCAACTCTTGTGATCCTGATATAACCATAATTTACATTGTCTGTTTCAGGAAAGCTGACACTTGTCAGAACATGGTTGAAATGACGGATTTCCTACCGACCATGTGAGTGAGTCCCATATCACTATTTCTATATCAGTGATGATCTTGTATAACCTGCTTGAATGTAATTTTATTGTATTTTCAAAAATATATATACAGATCTGGTTTCTATTCCCATTACTAAATCAATTCCAATCATGAGTACATTCTTGTACCCCATATTCTGGCCTTAAGAAATATTGAGCACCAATATAAGAATACAAACATACCAGCTGATACAGTATCTGGTAGGCATAGTTCTTATGCTTCCTGTTAAGGCCGTTGAAAATTATCATTCTCAAGGTCCAGAGATCAAAAGAGCACCCACCCCCATAGCAAACCTCAAATCCTCACACCAGGTTGGTCATCAGTGTTAAATAAATTTATTATTCCTATTGTAGGGAAAGGTTCTCCATCTAATTGAATACATTTACTGGTTGACTGTAACCTGTAGAGTATTAACCAAGACTAAAGATAATTCAGGTTGTAGACTGGAATGGGGGTGCCCTCGATAAGAGGGTCCACCATAAAATTTAAACTCAGGAAAAAAAGATAAGACAACAAAAAATATGTGGGTTAACACAAGGGATCAAAAGAGGAGCTCTATAAAGCTGGGAATAGACGGTAAGATTTACCGTCAATTCCCGATACAATTTCGGCACTAGGAGCGGGTTCCTTTGTGTGCCGCTCATAACTTCGGCTAAGGGCAGCCGTCCCCATCCGAACTAATGGGATCGGATTAAAATTAACAGTCCTGTCAGATCCATGTGCAATCCGACATGACGGCTGATTTAAGCCAAATCCTGCTTGTTGCTGCACCTGATTCCTGCATGACCCGATCTGTAAGGGATGCAGGAGTGCGTACGGCATCAGATCGGCAATCGGGTCGTGCAGGAATCGGAACATCTATGCCCAGCTCAAGAGGATATATGGGAGTATGAGACACCAAATTTTGGGCTTGATGTGAATGAAAAGGAAAGATCTTACTATTTAGGTCGCTAGTTGTAGGTGTATGTAAAATGCTTAGATTTCCTATTGAACTAGCAACCTAGAGATGTATGGTTGCAGGTGGGGAAAATTGCTCATCAGCCCCACGCAGTGTGATGGAGATCGCACTCTTATGGTCGCCTTTGGATGTTCAATGAATGGGTTGCCAGATCCAAACTTTTCAGAAAAACTTTATTGATACAATGGTAATTCAAGAAAAAGAACCCACGGCTTTGTAGAGCTGCTCAATGAATATAAAAGAACATCCTTTACTGTGTCGGTTTAAAATAAGGAGATTCTTTTATATTCACTGAAGGCCTCTACAAAGCCTTGGGGTTTTTTTTCCTTGGATTACTATTGCACCTACAAATAAAGATAATTCAGGGACCTTCAGTCAATGACCAACAAATGGAGGGACATCTTGAATTTGACTAGTTGACCTTAAGGGGGGGGGGGTCCGCATAAGCAATAAAACAGTTCAGATGTGAGATCTGGCCATGGGTGGGTCTCTCATCTGACAGCTCCCCAGCTATTCTTCTCGTCTTATAGTTCGAAAAATATGGTTTGTTTGTTGTTGCAGTTTTTTGTAAGTAGAAAATAGGAATATAGTGGATAGGACATGATGACTTCCAATGTTAAGAAACAAGATCGCCAATAAATATTGCATAGAACAGTTATGTGTTTGCCTAAATTAGCAGAATGTACAGTAGAATGATTTCAAGCCGATAGCCTAAAAATAATACAAGTGAAATCCTGTCCACTCTTGCTTCCTGCGGTTTTAACCTTGATCTCTGAACAGCTGGATAACAGATATTTCTCAAAGCAACAAATTCTCTCTGGATGGATGGCCATTGTCTGTTTATGAGCAGCACAGTGTAAATCTTCTGCATAATTATCACGCTGAAAAGATGAAGAATAAATGGGTCTTTAGCTGTCACACAAGTTGGCGGATGATGGCTGAGAGGGAGGACATTAGAATGACAGTAAAAAAAAAACTCAGGGAATCTCATTACCATCATTAATAGTGAGGTCACTGACACAATGTAAAACAACACTGCTAGTCCAGCATTACTTATTGCTGCCAAGACACGACCTATCCACAATCTCCATGTTGAGTTTCATGTCAGCCATGTATTAATAAATGTATGCTGCTTAGAGATGGATGCGGCTCACATTGAACCACTATTATCATATTACAGGGAGTGCAGAATTATTAGGCAAATGAGTATTTTGACCATATCATCCTCTTTATTTGTCTTACGGCCCCCATACACTTTCGGATTCCCACCGGATTCCGGCACAGCGTTCCGGGCGCTGGCAACGCCAAAGCGATCGTGCGAATCGCATGCGCCCCTGTCCAATCGATCATGTCCGATCGTTTCAGGGGCCCAAATCGATCCGACAAGCAACAACATGTTGGTTCCATCAATTGAAATTCTGCCCAGATCAGGGGATTTGCCAGTTGTTAGGTGGACAATCGACACGGAATCGTCCGGCGAATCCGTTGGAACAGTGGTATCAGCGATGGATACTCTAATTGGCCGTTGATTCACCACCTTCGATTTCCCGGCAGAATCGCCTGGAAGTCGATCGGTTGAGTGTCATTGGCCATGGAATCCGACATCGTGTATGCTTGCTTTACTCCAAGCTGTATAGGCTCGAAAGCCTACTACCACTTAAGCATATTAGGTGGTGTCATCTCTGTAATGATAGGGTGTTGGTCTACTGACATCAACACTGTGCATAATTTATTAGCAACTTCCTTTGGAAATGGTCAAGGACGAGCCGCTAATCAAAAAGTGAGATACTTGCAGAGGATGCAGCACTCTATTAAAAATTGGCCAAACCTTCTGAAGCGTTCATCATCGAACAATCAGCGTTTCATTCACAATAAGTCACAGTGTCGCTAAGAAGCGTGTGGAACAACAAAGGCACAAATAACCTGCCCCCTGACTGAGAAAAGTCCAAGCGTGCAGCTGCCAAATGCCACTTGCCACCAGGTTGGCCATATTTCAGACTCAACATCCCTGGAGTGCCCAAAAGCCACAAGTTTTTTGCAAGCCGTAGAGACAGAAAGGCTTAAAGACGACCACCACTGACAAAAACACACAAGCTGAACGTCAGTTTGGGCCAGAAATAGCCTCAAGACTGATTTTTCTAAGTTTATGGACTGATGAAGTAGAGTGAGTCTTGATGCCGATGGATGGGCACGTGGCTGGATTGGTAAAAGGCAGAGAGCTCCAGTCCGACTCAGACGCCAGCAAGGTGGAGTGGAGTACTGTTTGGGCTGGTAATCATCAAAGATGAGCTTGTGGGGCCTTCGGTGAGAGATGGAGTCAAGCTCAATCCAGTCCTATGCCATTTCTGGAAGACACCTTCAAGAGTTGAACAGGAAGTCGCATACTCACAAAAAAAAGATTTTATGCAGGACAATGCTCCATCACACGTCCAAGTAACTCCACAGTGCTGCAAGAAAGGGTATAAAAGAAGAAAAACTAATGACATGGCTCTGTTCACCTGATAGAAACCCATGAGAAACCTGTGTCCATCATCAAATTGTATTAAGGAGGGAAAAAGTCACCTCCTGAACAGTGTCGGGAGGCTGTGTTGCGCTGCACTCAATGGAATGTGAACAGATCAAACACTGACAGAAACATGATGGCAGGTTTTGAGTGTCCTTGCAAAAGAAAGGGGCATATTGTCACTGATTTGTTTTGTTTTGAATGTCAGAAATGAATATTTGTGAATATGGAGATGTTATATTGTTTCACTGTAAAAATAACTAATGAAATGGGTATAAATAGTTTTTGTTAAGTTGCCTAATAATTATGCACAGTAATACACCTGCACACACATATACACCCTAAAATAGTAAAACTAAAAACAAAACTAAAAACTACTCAAAATATTAAGCTTGACTATAATGAGTTTTTGGGTTCATTGAAACTGGTTGTTGTTCAATATGAATTATTCCTCAAAAATACCACTTGCCTAATAATTCTGCACTCCCTGTACATTCTGTCCAGGGCTAGAGGAGAGTCTAAGCCAACAGCACCAGAGGGTCAGGAGAGGGCAGGCACAGATGGGTGCGGGCGGCCGATGGAGGGGGCACGCCTACGTCTCACAGGTCGGGCTGCATAGGAGAGGGAACACGGACCTGACTTGGCGGGCCTGGCCCCCATAGCGCTGGACAGGAATAATGGTGAGTTATAAAGGGGATTGTTTTGTAGATGTGAGAAAAGGATATAAATGTGGGACATTGGCTAAAAAGAAGAATACTATGGCTAAGGGAGGAGGATTACATGTTATTGTGGAACAGCTGGATATGAATTCAGTTACATCAGTGGTTCCCAAACTGGGGGACAGGCACCCCCTGGGGGGTTCAGAGGTATTCCAGGGGGACAGCAGAGGTGGCACTTGGAACCCTCTATGTGAGAATTGAGCTGTCAGCCAGACAGAGGGGAGAGAGATCTGCCTCTCCCCGCTGTCAGTTCTCTTCTTCCTCTGGGGATTGCACACAGTTTACCCACCCTCCCCTGCCATTGCCAGCCAGACAAGATGGACAAACAATAAGACAACCATGGGGGAACTGCAGTCAGCGGGTGTGGTGCATGTAATGTATGTGTTTTTCTCTATGTAAATGTTTCTGTATGACTGGTGTGTGCATAAATGATGCATGCCTTGGCATGATTGGTGAAAAAAGAAAAACATTGAAGAAAACCCATTGTTCCCATTGCTGGGG
>CM070036.1:111756628-111769748 GCA_036250615.1 Ptychadena robeensis
GGGGGTGGACATGCAAAAGACCTTTTGCCAGACCTGGTGTGAAGGTAAGTATAGAGGGCCAATATCAAGACATAGATCAAGAGATAAAGATATTCAGGTTAGACACTAATTATGTAAGAATTTTTTTAATGTATTTTTAATTATGGTTAAATAGTGTGTTATTACACATTATAATAATTAAGAGGTTACATATATCTGGATAGATTTTATAGAGTTATCACATAGAGTGTGCCATTCATGCAACACCTGAGGTCCTCCTTCCTAATAAACCTTTCCTGGTCCTTCATGCAAATGGAAAGGCCTAGTAGTTCCCAATACCTTTTTCCCATTGGCATGTGATTAAGGATATGATTTAGTATCGATTCATTATACAATTAGGCTAAGTTTACACTGGCGATTCCACCAGTGCGCTCCCGCAGCAGCGGAATAAACGACTCCCTGTAGTCGTCTGCACAACACTGCAGGCGATTACAGGGCGTCTAATTATGGACCCCATAAAAGTCCTATGGCACAAAAGCCGGAAAATTAAATGGTCGTTTACCTGGCGGTAAAAAAGTGTCAGTGTAAACTTAGCCTTAATGAAAGCAGCACCTCTAGATAGAACTCAAGTGCAATCTGACCAACTAGCGTTAATCCTCATAGACTTGTCCAGCTCTAACTGAAGTCTATAGCCAGGGGTGCACATAAGTGGTACAGGGAAGGGGCCATCTAGCGTACCTGCATTATTGTTCCAAAGCTCATATGCGTACTAACCATACCTGTCAAGCCTCCCGTTTTGGCCGGGAAAGACACGTTTTTATGTGGCTTTCCCGGCCAAATCCAGATTTCAAGAAATCCCGGCGTAACTCTCCCTGCTAATGTCCCGCCCCGCACATTATCAGTACAAGTGGGTGGGACATTAGCAGGGAGAGTAACGCCCTCTCCCTGCTAGATCAGCCAAAAGCCTGACGAACGCCGGAAGTGACGCCACTTCCGGTACGTGGAACGCGGAAGAACCACGATCCATGTACCGGAAGTGAGGTCACTTCCAGTACGCCTCCCGGTTTTCAGATGCCCTAACTTGACACGTATGGTACTAACAACTTGGGGGATGAAAGTCAGAGTAGGCATTTGTAAGGGAAAATTCTGACAAGAGAAAAGCACTGGAATATGACTATGAAAGGTTGACATTTGGACTGCAGGTAGTCTCAGGGATTAGTTACCATGTCAGAAATTTTTAGGATTGTACTACTGAGGTATGAGATTTGGGGGTTCAAACGAGTTGTACTGTGAGAGTTACATGTGACCCAAAGCCAGCTGGTGACCTGTGGATGGAGGCAGCTAATCGGAGGATCAATCAGGAATAGGGAGGTCCATCTGCAGCAGAATCTACCATGCAGGAGGCTGACGCAGAGGACAGTGAGGGAGACAGTGAGGAAGATCACCCTACATATACAGTAGGTGAGTACCAAACACAATCTCCTGGTACTAAAAAAGTTGTGAACCCCTGTCTTTAGCTACATACACACTTCTAATTTTGGTACTTGTTGATTGTTTCCAGTGACCAGAGGATGTATGAGTAGTGTAACCTCCATGCTTCTCCTGTTCTGTGGAGACAACATATGTGGGACAGGAGGTCCATCAGAGATCCATTCTGATGGATTCATGAATGACATCAACCAACAGCTGTATACACATATAATATTCGAGTGGGACCAGAGCACTGTGTCGCCTGACTATTATCTTACACCTGTACAGGGATTTAAGCTGTGCGTAGAAACAATGTCCTATTGTTATAGATAAAAATACAATATACCTGCTTAGGCTGTGTTCCCTTGGACAGAATGTCTAGCAGGTCTGCAGAAGACACAAAATAGAAGCGAGGAAAAGCCAGGCGCTTTGTTTCCAAATACTGAGAAAGAGCCTTTTCGCATAGAGAGAGCCTAAAGGACAATGAAGTATCACAGAATAAACAGCAAATAATACACACATTACACAAGCCAAGCAATTAAATCGAACCATACAGATACCAACAAATATTATCTTTGGCAATAATTCTGAATACATGTATGATAATATATGATTACAATGATTGCAGATTATAGAAAATGAAAATACACTATATTTATGAAAGGATATGAGGAATAACAGCTATGTATGTACCTAACAATACTAAAAATGGATCCACAAAGGGTAAAGCTGTGTAGAGGCCCAAGACTATTGTCGCTGGGAATGATTATCCTTGACCGTTCCCAGTCACAGAGAATGAACAAGCCCTGTACATACAGAGAAGAGGAGAGAAGAAAGGGCGAATGTACTGCACCTTACTGTGTCCCCCTTAAGGAAACAGCAGCCATTGAGCGATATGTCCTGCCTCATCACTAAACAACCTATGCTAAGTGTTGTTTAGTACAGACCATAAATATTTACCGGAGATGATAATGATAGATCAACTTTGGCAAATCAGATCTAACATCTGTGCACAACCTTTAGGTGGGCATGCACAGTTCGATTTTCATTTAACCCTCGAGAGCAGCATGATGACATCACCACGCTGTGCTCTAGAGTTTGTCAATTGAACGGAGAGTCAATGTGCACCACTTTGCACAATTGATCCCGTTCGATACTTTGGACCAGAGTTTCCATTCAAAGTAATGGCAATTAAATAGGGATTTACCTGATTGTTCGTTTCCTGTTCGATCAAGCTTTCTTCAAGCAGGATTGATCCCGCTTGAAGAAAGGGTGGCTGCAATTGATTCCCCAACAATCAAAGTGAACCTGTGCAGTGATTGAAAAATCGACCCGTGTATGCTCACCTTTAGTATATAAAATCAGAAGAAAAAGAAACCATAGAAGCTTTTTCTTTCCTTTTCATCACCTAACCTCACTCTCATCCACAACACTTCTATTTTTGCTATGATAGCGTACTTATGACCGAGTATATATATTATGATCTAGGGTCAAGTTATTAAGTTTTAAAAACATTCTAGGCATGGCTGTTTGTTTCTACTACTATTTGTAGTGTTGAGTGGATGGTAATGGGCGATTGCCCTTTGATTGCGATTTGCCCTTAGCCGGTGTAAAGGCTGAACGTACTCGACTACGTTCAGCCTTACACCGGCGGATCGGCTCGGCGCAATGAAGACAGACCCGTCCGCTGAGCAGGTAAGTCTATGTGTTACGTTGGTGCGGAGGGGTCCCAACGCAATGGAAACAAAGCCTTAAAAATAAAAATGCCTAATGAGGAATATCCCAACCTTAGAAATAAGTCCATGGAACAGGTCTCCAAATTAGATTATGTTAGCATTCCCTTTGGTTACTATTTAGCTTCTTCGCTAATCCAGCATTAGTGAAATTGGTAAAGTGTCTCATTTGGATGGCAAGATGTTGGTTGTTAACATGGTGGAAGGGTAAATAAAGCTGTACCCTTATATATTTTATATCCTGCACTCATGTGTAGTCTAGTTTTTGTACATTTACCATTATAATATTCAAGAATTTTGATAATAAAACAAAATGATCGTACCTCTGTTGGAGCTCATCTAGTGTTTCGTACAACCTGGGCCTGTTGGTTGCATCCAAGACATTTCTTGTTTTCTCAGTCAAAAACATTAATTCCTGAATAAAAATACAACATAATTTTTTTTTCAAGTTTTTAATCCAAGCTTTACTTTCCAGCTTTACAATAGTTGACTAACATATGACTTCCACTGTACACATAAAATGAAATAATCATTAAGTCACTTTTAGTCATTCATTTTGTATGAACAGCTAAACTGTGCGCCATTGCAGCTCCACATAAAACACTATTTTTGGAAAGGATGCACATGTGCACTCCGACCAAACCAACTGCTAGGTTCCAGCATGGCTTCTTGGGGATGGGCTTACTTTTAGGAAGTATAAATATTTAAGAAGTATACATTCATAGTCTTGCTGGGGACATAAAAAATAAAGGTATTCTGTAGCCCCTTCCATCAATCTCCCTTCCAATCATGCATTCAAACTTGCCAAGGTATGTACACTTATTTTTTTTCCTTGTAATTGGCCTACTATAAACAATGTAGTGTTTTACAGACTTCTTTAGTTACAGTTTTATACCTCATGAGGCATTGCTGGAGTGTTGTTTGGTCTAGTAAAAACGAAAACTAAAACTATTAAAAATGTTATATTAACCAATCAAGCATTGCTTTTGACTTTTTGACATTTGTATTGTGTTTGTATAAAGTATTTGCAGTTCCATAACCGCATCATAGAAGGAATGGCTTTTTTAGAATGGTGTACACACGGTAAAAATATATTTTAGGCTACCTTAAAGTCAGCATCCACTCCATCAAACCGCTTAGCATCATCTGGTAGCTGGTTTCTAATGTCTTCAGAGCCAATAAATATGCTTTCAAGATGAGCCCAAGTCCGCTGAACTTCCATCCAAATGTAGATGACGGAGTCAGCCAGGTTTAACCTCCTTTGCCAGCTTGACACTTGTTCAATAAAATATTCAACGTACTTGCTTTGCATAATGGCCTGTAACTGAACCTAAAGCAGAATGCAGAACATACGATGAACAACATATAAAATACATAAACATTTTTATGCTGCCAAGGTTAAATCTCAAGAGAGAGAACTGCTCAAGTCCTTGTATGTGCAAGCAGTAAGGAAGAAGTACTTGACTTGTGCATATGAATAATTTATCACACAACACTTCGTGCGTGTTTGTACTGCTGACTGCTGAAAAATATTGTGTGAGAAATGTGCAGGAAGCTCCAACAAAAGCTGCTATATCCATATTATGGAATAGCCATATATATCCTTCACATTGGCATATCAGAGGTGTCTTGTGGATGTGGGGCATTTAAAGAACTCCTGTTTACTGCGGTTTCCAGCACAACACATATCCATTATTGCATGCAACCTACACCTTAATGGGGAGACAAGTAGCCACTCACTCTTGCCTAACATGCCAGGTCTTAATCTTCTTAAGCTAGCCATACACATGTTGGTTCTCTGTCGGATCCAATTCTGAGCCCCCGATCAATTGGACGCGATCACTCGGACAAGGTGGTATACAGCGATCGGATCCTCTTAATTGGCTGATTGATTGCAGCTCCCATTCCCGCTGAGATCGCCGGAATCAATTGGGTGAGTGATCAATTGGCCATGGAATCCGACACGTGTATTGCTAGCTTTACTCCTTCAATGCAGTTTCTGAATCACTATCTGTTGACTAGGAATGTGCAGTGCATTTCTGTGGAATTGTGTGATGGAAAATGCATTGATGTGCTTTGTAGACTTTTTGTTAGGCCAATACCTAATTTTTATATTTATTACCCTGATTAGCCTCCACCCCTAAATTATAGTAACATTTCTGGTGTAGGAAGAAGTCTCTCTCATTTCTTTGATGGCCCTATAAAATCAATATATCAACTAAATTAAATAGTAGAGATGTCAGACAATTACATGTATTTGTTTGACAATCCCTTAGCTTAACCTAAACTAGACTGCTCCACTATAGACAGGGGTGCACATAACATTTTTGGATGAGTACCAGGAGATGGTGTTTGGTACTCACCCCATATGTAGGGTGGTCTACCTCACTGTTGTACTCACTGTCCTCTGTGCCAGCTTCCTGCATCCTTCTACAATATCAGCTTCAGCCACTGGATGTCACTAGAGAGCACTTGCCGGTGGAGCACAACACAAGCATGCTCCTTCTCATCAGAGAGGAGAAGGGGGAAAGCTCCATGCAACTCTCCTCCTGTAGTAGGCGGATGGGCTTAGGAAGCAAAATAAAAGTACACAGAGCTAGGTTTTAGACCATTTGGTATACCAGCATACTGCTTATGTGCACCATTGGCTATAGATCATGTTTCTTATGGAAACAAACTTAAGTTTTACTTAAACATTGTATCTGAAACAATGAAAGTGTAATACCCTAAAACACATGTGACATCAAATGTCAGATAAAAAAGCATATCTGTGGCATTCATTTCTCATACATATCCAAAAGGATAACCCAGCTCTTTAATAATATTTAATTATAGGTATAACCAGCTTTAAACCCCACTCTCCTACTGATCAGGAATAGAGTGTAAGTAGAAAATACAAGAAATCATGTACAAATGAGATACATTTATTCAACTACAGAGAACTGTGGAGCGAACCTGGTTGCTGTCTAAAGTCTCAAAGAGCTGTTCATCTGTTTTTATGAGAGGTGTTCCCGTTCTATAGTGCTGCTCATAGGAGAACTCCAGGTTGGTCCAAGTCTGGCTTATCTCTGTGAGTATCTAGCAAATACAAATGTTATTAGGTTATCCAAGTGAACTCATTCTTCATTAATACCATTCAAAAAGTCATAAACTTCAAAAAAACACATAAACCAGGAGATCACTCTCCGTTTTTCTCAAATTCAATAAAGCTGTTTTTTAAAAAAAATAAAAATAAAAAACACACACACATTTTGATATTAAAAATATGGAATGAATTGAAACTATTCTTTTGAGTGAAATTAGAACCTGGATATCTCATCAGTTAAAACCAGGCCAACGTAACAAATGTATTTGCAAATTATTTATTAGGAAGACAGTGCTGTGGGAAAAGTTGGAGTCAAGCATGGGATTCAATATTTGTATAAGGACTTGTCCACTGCAGATTACCTGCATGGGAATCAAGGTGCACACTTGCACCGATTCCCTGCTACTTGTGGGCAGTTTGCGTCGGGAGTGAGCCTGAACAACTTTGGGCGCTTTTTTTCTGTGATTTGTGTCTCTAGCAGCACCACATGGTGCTGCTTTGAAGACGCAGCAGTCTGCAGCTTCAAAACAGCACTGCAGGCGTCCCACTAAGAATATGCAGAGTGGACACTGTCCTATTAATGAGAATGGGAAGTGTCCTCTCTGCGTCTTTTTCCCCCAGGAAAAAGCAGCAGTGGACACAAGCCCTTAGTGTTCTTCAGTTGTTGGGGGCACTTTGGAATCTCTCACATACATCTAATAGACATAGCTGGGTGACATACAGAAAGTGACGTCATTGGCGTAATTTCCGGTATGCGGATTGTGGTTCTTCAGTGTTCCAAGTACCGGAAGTGACGTCACTGACGTAACATCCGATGCCTGGCTTACCTCTCAGCTGGTTTAGCAGGGAGAGGGCGTTACTTTCCCTGCTAATGTCCCACCCTGCTTGTGCTGATAATGTGTGGGTGGAACATCAGCAGGGAGAATAACGCCCTCTTCCTGGATTGGCCAGGAAAGCCACATAAAAAACATGACTTTCCTGGCCAAAACGGGACATATGCTAATAGAGGTGAAGCGCTGTTGTGCCCATCAACTAAGATTTTGTTGACTTAACACAGCCCTTAAACATGCATCTACTATATAAACACGTTGGAATCCCAGAGCAAAGTCAAGCAGGGAGATAGGATTGAACCCCTTACCTTCTCAGTGCCCATTTCTTTCACAGCTTTGTCCACTATATTCCGGACTTCATCCTCCACTTTATGAAGTTGAAGTGCAAGTAGATCTGACAGAGTGGTTTCCTCAGTCATTGTAAATTTTACCTACAAGGAGAAATGTGAACAATTTTATTGTAAATGCGCTGTTCTGTGTGTGATTGTAGACGCCCAGGTAATGGCATAAGGTAGGAATACACGTATAGATTTTTGCACCGTAGATTCAAGGATGTTCGAGATTTTGATTAAATATCGATTGTGCCTATATCGAATGAATACACTGTATTTTTGTTAGACCAAATTAAATTTCGTTTGACTGTTCTCGAATGAAATTTTGTTCGATTTTTGAACAAGAAATAGCTTCATTCAAATGTATTAGCTGGAACAACAATGATCGAATGAAATGATGGTACGTTCGATTTACATTAGTTTTAAGATAGATGAAAATTTAACACCATGTCCGATCAGCTTTTGAAAGATTTTTTGTTCAATATTGATGACTTTTGTTAAATGTTGGTCAAATGAAACCTTTGTTCGGTTTTAGATTTAGATTCGAACGTTTAAAAAATTATTTTTAATCTATCGAACGAAAAGATCGACCCATATATTGCCACCTTTAGGGCACCTTCACACTAGCTGTGTGTTGCGTTGCAGTATGGCAACACAGCATGGCTTGGGTTAACACAAGGTGCACAGGTTTCCATATGTTTTAACACTGGACACACTATTTTGGCCTTGTAGCACACATTTAATGCAAACAGGTGATATAAAACCACCATATGTTTTGCGGCAAAATTAATTATAATGTTTTAAATAATTCATTATTGGGGTTTTGCTCACCTATAATGCTCAAGACATTTTTATAGGTCAATTCAAAATCCTTTATCATTATTTAGATAATATTTTAGCTAAACAAAACAGTTTAAATCATCAACTACTATGCCTAGCATTCTAATTATGTGGTTCAGAGTGCATATCAATGGGTACATTTATCCTCTAGAACATGCTGACCTTGGTGGCAACCATTAGTTGGTGCCAGTGTCTGTCCCGAATGGCTGGATTCTGTAGGTCTGTTACAGCACGCAAGGAGGTGATCAGGTTTTTTACTGTTAAATCCAGTCCAGTATATGCATCCCAAGAACGAACTTGCTTGTCTAAGGACAAAATCTCCTAAAATAAATCATAGTTAGTTAACACAAAGAATAAAACCAATTTCTCCTTATAGGTAAACATATCACTTACAGATAAATTAAGACCTATACAGTAAGGGGAAAGAATGGGGATTAAAAGAAATAATATTTAATCACATGAAATGGTATGTACTGTACTGTACCATCATGAAATGGTATGTACTGTACCATCATGAAATGGTATGTACTGTGCCATCATGAAATGGTATGTATTGTACTTTACCATCATGAAATGGTATGAACTGTACTGTACCATCATGAAATGGTATGTATTGTACTTTACCATCATGAAATTGTATGTACTGTACTGAACCATCATGAAATGGTATGTACTGTACTTTACCATCATGACATTGTATGTACTGTACTGTACCATCATGAAATGGTATATATGGTACTTTACCATCATGAAATTGTATGTACTGTACTGAACCATCATGAAATGGTATGTACTGTACTTTACCATCTTGAAATGGTATGTGCTGTACCATCATGAAATGGTATGAACTGTACTGTACCATCATGAAATGGTATGTATTGTACTTTACCATCATGACATTGTATGTACTGTACTGAACCATCATGAAATTGTATGTATTGTAGCTTCATATGGTATAGAGGGCACAAGAATATTATACAGTGGCATGACATGAATGACCACAGCAAACTGGACTATTTCAAGCTCAACGAATGTTTCACACTTTTTGTTTGGTCTACATCCCATCTAGCACAAAAACAAAAAAGTGGTCTTAAAGAAATGTATTTACTTAAAAATAAATACACAATTCCTACTAAAGAGCCAACTTTTGTGGTGCCTGGCTACAGCATAGATTTTAGCGGTTATGTTCATTATAGGGAATATACGTTTTGTAGTTTAATACATCGTGAATAATACATTTCAGGACAATATTTTTAGGAAAGCGTTTTATAAAAGCAGCAGCTGTGGAACTTGCCTTGGAAAACCTTCTTAGCTCAACATCCATCTGTTCCACATTAATCTGCCTCCACTGTGTTTTAACCCAATCAGCAATGCTGCTCTGTGAAACAAGCATAAAATATGGTGAGCTCACATGGCCCAATACATACCGAGCTAGATTCTAATAAAAAGCAGATAATCATACAGAGCAGAGAACAGAAGAAATTACCAAATACAATGATATACATGTATAGAACAACCATCCCCACCACATATATGAAAATTGTGAATCTTTTTGATTGAAGGTATCGAAGATGTATTTTGGACTGTGTTTAGAGTAATTTCGTATATTTTGACTTCAGAAATTAAAGGTGAGCATACATGGTTAAAAAATTTTTTCATTAATTTGATGTTGAAAATGTACTCCTTTTTTTTCACTAAACCAAATTTGATTAGAAATTTAACATAAGACAGTTGTCAGTTGTCTGCTAGCAGATACCTGTGTTCATTAGGAGGTCAATTGATACCTCCATTAGTACCGTATTTTTCGGACTATAAGATGCACCGGACCATAAGACGCACACAGTTTTAGGGCAGGAAATCCAGAAAAAAAAATATTTATTACGTTTTCACATCAATTGAGTTAATGCAATGGATTGGCAATATTCTTTTCAGCCAGCAGGGGTCACTAGCAGCAGTGACTCAGCATATGTCTTTACACTGATCACTCGGGAGGAGAAGGAGGAGGGAGGGGGGCAGAAGCTGCAGCGTTTGTGCTGTCACTCTCCTCGGCTCTAAACAGCTCAGCTGTGATTGTGCCCGTGTGTCAGTGGGAAGTGCCGAGTTATTGCGGTTCTCACTGACACAGAGAGGGAAAGATGGCAGTCCATCTCTCCCTCTCTCTAGCTTTTCTGACGATGGCAATTTTACAGTACAGCTGAGAGAGCCGGCAGTAGCCGGCATCTCTCAACTGACATTCCCTCCAGCTCCTCCGGCTAATCTCCGTGCCGGGGGAGTTGGCGGGCAGCCAAGATGCGACCACCAGCGGCCGAGTGGCCCCAGGGGGTCGCACATTCGGACCATAACACGCAGGCACTTTTAGCCCCCAATTTTGGGGGTAAAAAAGTGTGTCTTATGGTCCGAAAAATACGGTAATTTGGCCCTTGTGGCTTTTTCTTTTTCTTATTTTTTTTTTCATATTTAAAAAATATTCTCTATGTCTTATTTCGTATTTTCCCTCCCTAGTTGTCTCTACCCATTCCTTCCCCTGGAGCGCGGAACGTCGGATGGATGCCTAGCCATAACGCACCATTCGCCTTGTATGAATGATGATGATTAATTTATGTTCCCTCAATGTCAAAGGTCTCAACACGCCGGAGAAACATAAGAAAATATTGCATCACATGCACAAACAACATATCCACATCTTATTCACACAAGAAACACTTCCAAACGGGTAAAAAGCCCAAATTTACTTCTCATAATTTCCCAGTATCTTACACTAGCACTAACCCCATCCAAAAATCAAAAGGTGTGGCGATCAACATACATGCCTCACTACCGTTCCAGTATGTGGACCACGTGAGTGACCCAGAAGGACATTATTTGTTCTTAAAATGCAACATCTTTGGGTGCCTGTTTACCCTAGTCACTTGACACTTGACATTTCTCAGATGGTTCACTGTTGTTGGGAGGCGACTTTAATTTTACTATTGACCCGACTGTAGATTCCTCCTCAGGGAAATCACATGTCGCACTATCTTCTCTTACTAAGCTCAAACATAGGCTGCATTCATGTCAACTAGTAGATGTGTGGAGGATCTTACATCCCTCTGTTAAGGACTTCACCTTTTACTCCCCCCCCCCATAACTCCTATTCACGTATCGATATGTTTTTCCTTCCCCATCACTTACTTTCATGGAATCCGAAAGCTACTATAGCCACACAGTATTTGTCACTGCCCCATTACCCTGACATTGACCATACCTGGTTCTGCGCCACGCGCGGCAAACTGGAGACTAAATGAAACACTCTTAGCAGATCCTACAGCACGGCAGGACATAATAGATACTATTTGCAATTTCCACTCTGACCACCAACAAGACCCCACACCCTCCCCTACCAAATGGGAGGCGCTGAAATGTGTCTTACGAGGCCGTTTAATACTACATGGCTCTAGGCTAAAAAAAGAACACACCCGTTTTCTCTCTTCCCTCTTACAAGGGATTCATGACCTAGAAACCAAACACAAGAGGAACAGGGCAGTAGACACCTACCAGCTATTGCTTCAGAAACGCGCCGAGCTGCAAAAGTTGCTAGGTCGACGCGCTCTCCAACATAGGGACTGCCTACTCCGCACTGTTCACCTATATGGGGACAAGTGTGGCAAGTTCTTAGCTTGGTCCATTAAATCGAAGCAGGCCAGGACTTATATACCTAAAGCACGTACAACATCAGGTGACATGGTACACTGCTCGACACAGATCGCAGCGGCTTTCCGCGATTATTACACAGACCTTTATAACTTGACCACCCTCACATTATCCCCTGACGCGACTCCCTTGTCACTGAAACATTATCTTGACCTGACGGCATTGCCGAAGATCCCTGACTCTAAATTAGATGCTCTTATGGCCCCGTTCTCGGAAGTAGAACTTGAAACCACGATCTCTTCTATGCCAGCTGGAAAAAGTCCTGGCCCGGACGGTTTTAGTAACTTGTTTTATAGACAGTTCGAAGTTGACCTTTCCCCTCTCTTGTTGTTCTTCTATAATTCCCTATCTAACGCCACCAAGCTCACTCCGCAATCACAAACTGCACATATTACTCTGATACACAAAGCTGGTAAGGATCCAACGCTGTGTTCCAGCTATACTCTTATTAATACAGACATTAAAATCTTTGCTAAATTATTAGCCTCTAAGCTTACTCCCCTTATCCCCTCGCTAATACACCTGGAACAAACGGGTTCTGTCCCGGGTAGAGAGGCGAGGGACAATACAAAAACTTTGTAAAACTTTGAACCTTATTTCCCTAGCCCAACGTAAAAATTTACCTCTCCGTCTACTATCTTTAGACGCTGAAAAGGCATTTGACCGCCTTAGTTGGTCATTTCTCTTCAGCACACTAAGCCAAATTGGCCTGCCGGACTCCTTTATTGAGAAAATTGGAGTCTTATATGACTCCCCTACGGCCTGTATCAGGGTTAATGGCACCTTATCCTCACCGGTTACCATCTCGAATGGCACAAGACAGGGATGTCCGCTGTCCCCTTACTTGTACATATTAGCCATGGAACATCTGGCTAACGCCATAAGGGCCAACCCCTCTATACAGGGCCTTACTGTAGGACCCAGTCATCACAAGATTGCATTATATGCCGACGACCTCCTCCTTTATGTCACAAATCCACTGATCGCTTTCCCGCCATTGTTGCAGGAAATAGAGACCTTTGGTAAATACAGCAATTTTAAGGTCAATTATGGCAAGTCGGAAGCATTAAACATCACCTTACCTGAATGCTCTCGACAATTGTTGAGTGCGCAGTTCCCTTTCCGCTGGCAACATACCGCGGTCAAGTACCTGGGAGTGTG
>CM070036.1:111769848-111784024 GCA_036250615.1 Ptychadena robeensis
ACTGTGGGTACAACTCGAAGCTCATAGCTCTAAGGTGTTACCTTCGTCCCTCTTGTGGGTTCGACCTCACCAACGTCCCCCTACCTCGGAACTACCATTTATGCTGCTCCCGCTGCTATATGTATGGGACAACCGCCTTAACAGGTTGGCTCTCTCCTCATATCATGGGCCAATGACACCAATAATGTCAAACCCAGACTTTGAACCAGGATGCCGAGCCGAAGTGTTCTTGTGCTGGACAGCACAACGCTCCTCCCCCCTAATTTCAGCTCTTTTGACTGGTGAACTTAAACCACTAGCCCAACTCCAATCTAATGTACTGCCCCTAACTGGAGGCTGGCTATCTTATTTCCAGCTACGGGACTTCATCATCTCCACAACTAAACATCCTGACTACTGCGACCGATCTCTGTGTCTCCTCTCGCAGAAGCCGCCACATGCTTTGTCATTACTCTATACTCTGCTCACTCAAGCCACCCCTACCTCCCGGCCCCACTGCTTAGTGCAATGGGAACGAGACCTACAACGGGCCTTTACCGATGACGAAGTCCGAACTATTTTACTCAATACCCATTCTATTACGGTCGCCTCCACAGCACAGGAACAGAGCTATAAAATAGTAACTCGCTGGTACAGGTGCCCTCAGGTGCTGCATAAAATGTATCCACAGATCTCCCCCCTATGCTGGAGATGCCTGTCAGAGGTTGGCTCCATGCTCCACATATGGTGGGCTTGCCCACATCTATCGAACTTTTGGGAGGCTATATTTCATTTCTTCCGCGCCACCACTAGATCTTCAGTTCTCCCTACCCCAGAGATAGCGCTACTCACACTATTACCCAGGGACGCTCCCTAATATACTAATATACTGATCCGGTAATACTGGTTTGCTCTTGGATCCATTCTTGTATGGCTCTACCTAGAAGAGGTCTCCTCCCTGTTATGCCCGCGCTCCCCCCTCCCCTCTTTTCCCATCCCTTCTATTTGTACTTTCTCTTTTTCTATTATTCTCTATTCTCTGTGTTACCTAACCATCCTGCTATTCTACCTCTTGAGTTGTATACTTTGTTGTGGACTATTAGATAACGATCAGTTTCCTGTTACCAAGAACTGTTTTCCTTAGTAATATTAGTGCCGCCAGTAGACGCTCGAGAGATGTTTCATCACTTGTTTTGTATTTTTTGTACCCTGTGTGAGATTGTGAAAAATTAATAAAAACGTATTGTTTAAAAAAAAAAGAAATTTAACATAAAATTGATCGAGCAATCATTGATGTTGGTAAATTTCAGTAGATAGCTCAAGTATCTGACGGGTTTTTATGTATTTCCATTAATTTGTATCCAATCATATTATGGAGTAGTATCCATGCGTACAGGGATTCGGAAATTAATCAATCAGTTTTTATTCAATCACATTATGTGGTGGTAAAAATGATCTTCTGAGCCCTCTGTTTGTCTCAGGAGACATGACGGTGGGTTTTTAGCTAGGCTTGGGCTTTAAAGAGAAAACTCCCACCAAAAGTTCCTACCAAGTAAGCTGTTATTTTGTTACATTCCATTTATATGCATTGACCTACTTTACCTACAAGTTACAAAAGAAATACACCTTGGCAGGTTTCCAAACACAGGATTTGTGGAAAATACCATTAAGCTAGCCATACACGTGTCGGATTCCATGGCCAATTGATCACTCACCCAATTGATTCTGGCGATCTCAGCGGGAATGGGAGCTGCAATCAATCAGCCAATTAAGAGGATCCGATCGCTGCATACCACCTTGTCCGAGTGATCGCGTCCAATTGATCGGGGGCTAAGAATTCTGAGCCCCCGATCAATTGGACGCGATCACTCGGACAAGGTGGTATGAAGCGATCGGATCCTCTTAATTGGCTGATTGATTGCAGCTCCCATTCCCGCTGAGATCGCCGGAATCAATTGGGTGAGTGATCAATTGGCCATGGAATCCGACAAGTGTATGGCTAGCTTTAGTCTTTTATAAAACATCTTAAAATATTTGTTTAATCCTCTCTTACATAAAACAGTTTGTGTAAAGGAAGTCATTTATAAATAGTGGCCCTTTAGCATCTGTTTAGTAAAAATAAACCTCCATCTGGTTTTGTGCAGGTTCATTTATTCAACATCCAGGTAGATAAAATCAACATTTAGTCATACGAGCTAGACAGTACAAACATGTTACACCTTGCTGTGTTAGAAACTGAATGATATTACCTTGGCTTCACAGAACTCTGCAAAAGTATTTCATTTTTAATCAAGCCCAGGGGGTACACAGAATTGTTCAGCTGTTGATATTGATGAGGAGATAAAAGTATTCCACTTATTTGTTATAATGCTGCTGGTCTGTGCCAACCTGAATGCTACTACAAGCTATATAAACTTGTCAAATTAATCTCAAGTTCAGGCTTTTGCCCCTATCCTGTTATGGTGGCCAATTTACGCTTTGCTTGCTTGCGCTGCGGCACCAAAAATGTGTGCTGCAGAGTCTTTGTGGCAACACTCTATGTTGAGCACTACTGCAAAGTGCAAATGCTGGGCTAGTGTGAAGGGTACAACAGGTTACCTATGGAAATCTGTGAACCTCTTACTGCAATGCAAACATGGCAAGTGTAAAAAAGGAACAGGAACAATGACACCAATAGGCCTAACTGTGGTTCTAAAAATCATCCATATGAGCATGCTTTCTTTACACTTACTAATATACTTGGGTTTTTTGTGGAAATTTTTGAAAGTCTGGTGCTTTTTGTGGGACGGCAGCTGAAGCCACACGTCCCTCGGATGACCTTTTCCCCAGCCTCGACCGGAGCCAAGTCTCTCAGGTACTAAGGTCCGGGTGCCCCTTTCCCTAGGAGACCAGGGCCGAAGCCTAGTCTTCCAGGTAGCCGGGGCTTGTAAAATGGAGAGACTATAAAAATTCCTCTGGTTGGGCCAAAAGGCCGCCCCCGGGAGGTAGTTGCTATTAAAGTTGTACTGTAGGTGTAAAGTGTCAAATGTGACATAAAAGGTGGTCCCCCACCAGTGGCTTTATGGCACCTCTGGGTCCCAACCAGAGGCACTAACCGCTGAGAATCAACCCCGACCCCAGGCCAGTCACAAATGCAGCAGAGCTGTTTGTCTCAGGAGACATGACGGTGGGTTTTTAGCTAGGCTTGGGCTTTAAAGAGAAAACTCCCACCAAAAGTTCGTATCAAGTAAGCTGTTATTTTGTTCCATTCCGAAATATCTTGTGCTCATGGTTATGGAGAACTCTTCACCAGGCTAGACACATTGTCGTCAGAAGTCCATAAGAAAGTTATCATTGTTATCTATCTCTTTTGTTATGCAGAACTTTCAATTATCAAAATGTTGCTTTCCTACTTACAACTGTGTCCTAGTTCCTGACTAACATGAAATGGAAAAATATTTATGGAAGCTTTTATAATTGTTTCTGATTTGAACCAGTTTATGTATGACCTTCTATAAAATAGGAATATGAACACATAAGATTTACATTTTAAAATCAATGCTTAGATGGATAATTGGAAATATAAATTCTATACTATTTAAACTTCTTACACTTGGGGGGTTGATATGTAGCTAGGTTAGACACAAGTAAGAAATGTACTTTTTTTCCACAATGCTTTAAACTTTGCATGTAATGTAACTTTACAACCCCCTCCACAGGTGACAAATTTAGATTGACGCTAAGTACTCATCATATTGCTGGTAATGCATACCTGAACGTTATATATAAGATCCCATAATTCTTTGAGCAATTTTATCTCCTCTCTGCATTTCTTCATCTGCTTGTAGTCAGGAACCGCCACTTCAAACAGATCAGCTGATTCTTGAAGGTGTTTCACTTCCTGTTCCAACTCCTGAAGGTCTAAGTTGCCCTTTGGGAACAATGTGCTCAAAATATAATAAATATAATAATAAAATATATATCTTCTTTATTACAGTAGTCCATATCCTTGCGTGAAAAAAAACAATAAAAGAAAAACCATCAGCTAAAGCTAGGCATACACGGGTAGATTACCCTGCGATCAATGGCAGAATGGTGATGTCACGCCCTACATTCCATAGAATTTTTTTTTTACATGTTTGTATCTCTTTTAAAGGCCATCCAATCTTTATGTAGATTCCCATACTTAATCGACCCCCTAATGAAGTACAAAAACAATGTACGTTGGGGTGTGTTGGGATAACAAATGATACTATATGGATGCACCAGCTCGTTATGTCCAGCCTTGCCGATAGTGGCACCCAGGAAACCAATTGTTGAAATCTTATGGACATTGTACCTCTTTATGGACTTTTTATGGACATTAAATACATTAAATGTTAATTCAAATGTCTACTGTGTGTTAAGGTTACCATTCAGGCCTATAAATTCCACTTGTCTTTATTGTTTAGTAAAGAAAAAAATGTTCCGGGGCAACAAATTTGGTTTGCTCAGGCTACAGATATTCTCAAACTTGTTATGCAGCTTTAAAAATGCAATCTTAGCCAAAGATTGTCTAGTACCAAAATGATGGTGATGTGATGGTGATAACTGGACTGTATGAAAAATCAACTGTAGAAAGATCATGCCACAGCCAAAGGCATACAACTTCTCACAAATCAGATGGGATGCCAGTCGAGGGGACAACTATAGAAGGAATTAATCCACCACTTAAAGCTGCATGAAGTTGATCTAAAAAGGATTACTTTTCCCAAAGACAAAGCTGTCCAAAGACCCCCATACACCGGACAAGCCAGGGCCGATACTCTGAGCGACAGAGT
Source organism: Ptychadena robeensis (assembly GCA_036250615.1). Lineage (NCBI taxonomy): Eukaryota > Metazoa > Chordata > Amphibia > Anura > Ptychadenidae > Ptychadena > Ptychadena robeensis. The sequence goes on from CM070036.1 coordinate 111,774,627, forward strand.
GCAACGTAATGACTTCCTCATGCTGCACTCCGTCGCTCAGAGTATCGGTGGGCACCCTTTGTGTGCTGGACGTTTCTTTGGATGAGCTGAGCTTGTGCTGTGGGCATCCGTGATCCGCGGCCGATTTTGCCGCTGACTGATGGCCGTGAGCGCACACGCACATTGGTCGCCCAAAAAAATCGGCCGGGGCTCGCTAGTTGTATGGGGGCTTTTACAGACATGTAACTTTGAAGAAAGTGCACCAGAAATGTAGGAATAAGGAAAACAATCACCACTATGACATAAAATCTCATGCTGGTTACCTTATCCAGAAGTAAATAAGGCCTTAGGGAAACATAGGAGAAAGGTGCTTCCTGACAAAACTTCTCTCTGAAAATATTCTGTTTCATCTGGAAAAGATAAAAAAAATATATACTGTATATATTTTTTTTTTGACAAATGAACAATTATTATTGTCACAAGCTTGGTTGATACCTACATCAAACGCAGCACATCTTTTTCTGATAACAGAAACCTCTAGTATCTGCAGAGGAGCCAGGTCATGCTTTACAGTAATGGCAGTTTTCTTTGTATTGTTCCATTTTTCTGGAAGTTCCTGATGGAGAAAGATAAAAAAACAGAATCACATAAAAAACAGATCTACAAACTATCCATATATTTATGTCTACTCATATTTGTAGGTTAGACAATCTCCCAAATACTATCTATGAGGGCTAGGTAATTCCATATTCCCTGGCCTTTTGTCTTTGTCCATATTCCCTGGCCTTTGGTGTTGGGTAATGATTATGAACAAAGCAATCATTTCAATAAGTGTTGAATGTCTACTTAGAGTTTTTGTATACTCTAATTTTCATATAAATGCTCCTCCAAACAAATGGACATGTGCCATGATTCATGCAGAGGATGGAGCATCTCCTGGCTGTAAGAGACAGACTAGCAGCAACTAAAGTGCACCAGTAAGTGAAATCCCAGGAACTGCTTATGGTGGAATATAAGGTTTCAAAATTCAAGCTATAAGTCCAAACCTCTTTTGTATGGAAGCTATGAGAGATCAATCCTTGGCATTAAAATGCAGTGGATGTGTATATATTTTCATTAGGTATCAGTGTGGAAAACATTAAAACATTTAGTTCTTTTGCTTTAATATCATATCCATGTTTCACTTTAGGCTAGCTTTCTTGCAACAGAAAAAATAATAGTTTTCAGCATTTTATAAAGTATGAGGCCAACATCCCGAAACCATATATCCAAAAAATCAAGAGGAAGAGAGTGCTTAAACTCTATCCCCCCCCCCCCCAACACCACAAATTGGGGGACGAGGGGACATTTAAGGCCAGTAAAGTATTGTCAGTAGATATTTTTTATTACAAAATCACAATGAGTACTTATAGCTCTTCCATTCTACAGTATATATCTATCTAAATTATATGTAAAATAATAATTATAGTTTAATGTCATTCTTGCATTGTAAAATTGTCATCTTCTAACTATAAAGCACCCCCTGATAAAGCCAAGAATTGCAAACGTGTTGGAGTTTGAGCTTTGACCTTCTTAGACAAGATGTATTAATATGTGATACATTGAACCTCTTTACATTTAAGTTTACTTGTAATGGATCAAATGGTTTGCCCATTTTTGTTCATCGCTTGCTGAAAAAATTTATGTTAGCCTTTGATATGTTCCATTGTTACTCACCTCACATGACATGTAAGTCAAATACAGAGGAAGAAGCACAGATACATACTCCAACTGTAAGAAAATTAATCCCAATGTGCCTCCACATGCACGTCATTGCCAGTCATTGTTCATTAGCAAAAGCATCAAATGACCCCTAAAACTGTTGTTTTGCACTTTGGCATAATAGACATGTCACCCATAATAATTTCCTCCTAAATGTTTCTGTTTGTGGGTACAGTAATTCTGGATTTATGTAACAATGCTTATATTTCCAACAGAAAAAAAAAAGTTACCTCAAGTTGTGTATAAATATTGTCTGGCAGTTTTTGGCCATAGCTCTCGAGCAGGGCGATAGTCTGCTTGATAGGGTCAAACAACTGATCAGTTGCTGCTTGTCTGTCTCTTACAGCCAGGAGATGCTCCATCACTCCAACCAGTGCTGTATAATCTCCCTCCGGTACTTTGAGAAGCAGACCAGAGTCAGTCACTTTAATAAATTCTTCCAATTCATTCAAACTATGAAAAAACAATAAGGATAAAACCGTCAAAATATGCGCCTTTCATTAAACATTTTACATAAAAGGCTAGCATGCCATTTATTGAGTATACATATCTTCTTCTTTTTTTGCAGCATCATGTACAAAAGCTGGACATGCCCACCACTAAAAAGAAGAGTTTGAAGGCCTACTTTGCACTGGGCTGAATCAGCACCCAGTACCTTCCAAGTTAATATTTAAAAGGGAAAATAAGAAATACCCAGAACCAAGAGACTGGAGGTAATATTGCCTGCTGTATCCTGGCTCTGGAAAAATGTTACCTATCATAGTACTATTTTTCAGAGGCTACTGGGAAGATAACACATGTAAACACTCTAGTGAACATTAGGTCATATAAAGGTGACCCTATCACCATTGCAGCATCCCATGTCTTCAAATGCTGCTTCCCAGCTGCTGTAGCTTTCCTCACATACAGTTGTGTTTCTTTCCTACCCCCCTCTCATCATATGTGGTCATTTCTTCCACACTTTTCTGTTGGGATGTAGGAACTAAGAATAGCCAATACAACCAGGGTCCCCATCCAAAGTACAGAATGGGAATCGATTGTGAAAAGTGGTGCGCATAGATTTGTCATTCAATGGATGAACGCTCGAGCATTACCACTTCGGCTCGATCATTCATTGATCAAGCGGGTATCGACCCCTGTATGGTCATCCTAACTTTCACAGCCCTGGCTTCTTTCACAAGTGGCATGATGGGTACTGATTTAAGCATTCTCACATCTATTACTATCTAATAAAATAAAGTTTTATTACAATTGTTTGCACAATGATTTACTGTACACAGAATCGTGTACAATCACAGTCATCATTTTTGCAGAATAAATTTCTGTCAAATATGTACCAAAAAAGTTGTGGTAATATTTCACATTACTGCAATCCATACATTTTATTTATTTTTTTTACAAATCTTGTTTCCTTAGGCAATCTGTGTCCTGAATGAACCAATTATTGTTCTTGGTCTAATATTATTCTTGGTCTAATATGACCAGGGGTGGTCCAAAGTTTTTTACTCGTGGGCCACATTGGCTTCTAAAATTTGATAAAAGGGGCCAGACCAAGATCCTGTAATGGCCAACCCGCCTTAGGTGTGCCAATTCCATACATCACCGGCATCAACTAATGATGTGTGAGGGGAAGGGTAACTGGGATGTTGTTTTTTTTTTTATTTCCTGTATTGCACAGTGATAATTCCTGGAGACTGTCTGTTGTCACCATGAGGATGCGCCCACAGTGTCATTATCATGCCACTGCATCATGCCACTTGTCCCCAAGGCAATGTTTGGACACCTCTAGGCACTATTTGAACTCTTTTCAACAAGGTGACAAAGGGCCGGAAAAGAAAGGTAAAGGGCCGCATCCAGCCCCTGGGCCTTAGTTTGCCCCACCACTGTCCTAGGCATATTTGTTCCCCCAGATGAGCACCCCTATGGTGCCCCCCCTCCCCATGAGCAGATCACAGATTTACGAACCCTGTGACTCACTAGAACTCCTCCAGAGACAAGCTTCTCTCTGCCTGGGCAACCTGGGGGGGGGGGGGTGGGGCATCTGGGCATCATCCCTGCCCAAGCCAGAGGAATATCTTTTCCCTGCTGTGCTGGAGTTAGGTGATGGTGCAGCGGCGATAGGCGGGCGTGGATGACATCACCCCCCTACAATGCCACCCTGTGCAACTGCCCATATATAAAACCGCCACTAAATATGACATTAGCCAACCGATTTTTTTACACAAACTATTTGTTTAGCACATGCACTAGAAAGTATAGACATAAAAGGCACAGCACAACCCATTTCTATGGTCACATAGACTGCGTATCACCTATCAACAACAAATCTGAGAAGATGCTCTTTAAACATCCAGCTCCACTTCCTTATGATAAGTAGCATATTTGTTTTGAAAGGCTTCATGTCCAGGCGGAACCAGCTTTCAAAAACCTTGGTATCTTCAGAAGAAAAAATCTGATTGTATAGATTTTCATAGATGTCAATCTGAAATAAGTAAACAAATGTTGTGTTAATTCCATATCATTTCAATCACAGTGCAGCCCACAATAACAAAAAGTACTACATCTTGCCTGCTCTTTAAACTGCTCAATAGTAGGTGGGCTTTCTGGGACCCCATCGTCCGTGTTCGCTTCAATTTCCTCAGATGTCAGCATGTGACCATACAAGAGAAACTGTTTCATGAACTCGGATCTGTCATCAGTCCACAGATAGGCATATGAATCATAAGTACTTCTGTAATCTAATACTTTGCCAATCACTGTAGTGATCTTCTCCATGATTTCTTGCCGAATTTCAGAAAGGTCGGTCATCTCATCAAGGTCATTCTGTAATAACACACAGGGAAAAAATTATACTTTTGATGATTGTTTCAAGGCACAGTTAAACACAAACATATGTATACTCTATACAAAGTATTTTAATCCCAATTAACACATAATTAATTAACACATATTTGTTAGTAGATAAAGGAACATGGACGAATAGTAGAAATAGACCACAGAGCCTCTTTTTTCCCTTATTCTTCCCTTAGAAGTAGTTTATTAATTGATTACCCGTGTTCAAAAGAATCTGGCTGTATATTAGTACTTAGGTCTTCCCCCTATTGTATACTCTCTTCCCCAACCTATTAGATTATAAGCACGACCGGGCAGGGTCCTCTTCTCCTCCTGTGTCATAACCTGTACCTGTGTGTAATACCCTGTGTTGTATCTCTAATGTATTGTACAGGGCTGCGTAAAATGTTGGTGCTTTATAAATTAATAATAATAATCTTCAGGCTCTGTTTGACAAGGTTACTTCCCTATTCCAGACAAAGATCTTTTCCCTGGCATAGAAGTAAATGCTGCTGACCTCTACCGAAAGAGATTAGATTTGCTGCAGATTTCTTGGCAGATCGACTGCGCATGATGACATCATCAAGCACAGCCGGCCGTTCTGAGAATCTGTCTCTCACCCTTTGTGTACCGGCATTTACTTTGTAAGGGGACAAAAGCATCCAAAGTAATGGGATCAACCTAAAAATTTCAGACATGTGCGTAATTTGGCCAGTTGATTTGTGGCCCGATTTAAGGTGGGCACGTTAGATTTGTGGCCGATTATTGCGAGCACGCACGGCAGTGGATCTGCAGCCAAATCGCCAACAAATCTAACCGTCTATGCCCAGTTTCAGGCGGATCATGTAGCCTAAAGCTGAACTTCAGGTGAAATTTCTTATTACACCTGCAATGGGTCACCCACCCCAATGCATGGGTAAATTGCTTGTTAAGGTCTTTGGCTTATAGAAGGTGTTGTACTTAACTGATCATTTGCTCCCTTGCTGACTGCTCCTGGAGTTTTAATACATCCTTACATAATTTGTGTGCCTGTGATTTAGAACTCTATCAGCTTCTATCCGGCCAATGATTCAAAATCATAATGAGAGTTCTAAAAGCAATGGTATTTTCCTCACCTTCTCAGTACAGGAAGTATAGATAATACTTACACTTATATTAAAGCAACCCCTTTACCACTAAGGAGAAATAAAACTTCAAACCCATAATTTTAAGAGCATGTCAGTATCCTGGTCTCTTGATGTGCTTCTGCCAACTTCAATGCCAATATAGTGCTCTCTAAAATTATTGTAAGAACTACTGTTATGTAGGGAAGAGCAGTAGTGTTGTACAAATTCCTCATGAATGAAAAGATGAACCTGCTGATATGCATTTGAGGCATGTGTGTATTTTAATGAAGCAAATAGATTTTTCTCTCTTTTTTTACTAAAACTTTCTTACTTACTAAAACTTTTTTACTAAAACATCCACAGCAAAAAAAAAATAAGGGAAATCATTAACCTGGTAATTGTCCACTCCAAAATGTTTAGCAATTCTTTTTACTTGTCCTGACATTTTAAATATATCTCCCAAAAGTTCCTCCACAAGGTCATAAAGACCATCACCGTCCTCCTTCTGCAGGGATGGCTTAAATACAATTTCATGACCACTGAGAGACATCTGTGCCTCAAACAAAGGTGCCGGCTTTAGCTTTTCATCTGTGTTCTCTATGAAGAACTCCAAGGAATGCAGAATAGTGCTGTATAAACCATCAGTCACAATGTCATCCATGTATTCCACATAGATTTTCCAGGAATCCACATCAGGAACAGCGTTTAAGAGTTTCATATTTTCCTGAGCAACAAAATAAAGTATGAATGTTATATATTTTAGGAATTAAAGCATAAATATACATACAGAATAATGGTGTCGACCTAGAATGAAAGTTCCTGAAATTACTGTACAGAGGAGCAAACCTTCAGCAATTGTAATCTACTGATGTGTGTACTGTATAGCTTATGGTGAATTAAATCATTTAGGCCATGTGCCCATTGCAGATCGACTGTAGTGAACGTACTTCCAGTCCAGGGAATCAAGGCGCTTGCACATTTGCCGGGTGGATTCCCCACGGCTGCGCTTCCTATTGATGCAGCAGAGAAAAGACCTTCAATCTTCAATGGAGGTGTCTCCAGCGGGACCGCGCAGTGCATTACTTTGGGATTGGCCTGGAATTTACGGACATTGCACGGTGATCCAACATGCAGGAGGATCCTGGTCGATCTGACCAGGTGGGTGCACCCAATTTGCGGCCAAGCGACCACCAGGCGATTGGCCAGAATGTGTACGGCGGTCTATCAGACAAAATATTGGACAGGAATCTGCCCATGTATGGCTACCTTTAGGCTTGGCATACCAGCAGAGTCTTTAAGTTTAACCAACACCAGTAGTATATACAGTATATAGTATATCATTATTTTCTCTTGCCATAAGGGCTGCCCAAGCTAAACTTAAAGGGTGACAAGAGGGTGCAAAATAAACTGTGTAGCCACATCATTTGTCTCAATATAAATTTTTTCACAAGTATTGTCTACAGGCCTCAGGTGCTTGGGAGGAGGATGTCAAATATTGACAGCAACCCTCATGTTATCCTTGTGGGTGAACATTCAAAAATCAACCTGGTTACACCACTGTCCCATTCCCTGAGTTGCAGTGGTGAGTAAGTGTGAATTGCCCCATAGCATTTTTTAAGTCGCCGCTTAAGCTAGCAGACTAGCTTAGATGGAACCTTTGGGTCAGTAAAACTACTCTCATCTAAAACAATTAGCAGTCGTTTTTTATACCATCTTTAAGAGCTTAACAAAAATCCATAATCCAATATTGTGTGAATACCTCAGCCAGGCTACGCAGTTTATATCCATCTTCTTGGATTGCTTGATATTTTTTATTGACTCTTTCATATTTGTCCTCTAGATTGATCAATGCTTCTTTTTTGTTGTCCTTTCGTGAAAATAAAGCCTGCTCAGCCCACGTGTTCATGATCTGCTGCATTGTGGTTATGTTATCTTTGGATTTCTGTACTCTTCTCTCCAAGTCATAGACAACAGACTTTACTTGTACAATGTAATCCCAGCAGTCCTCACGATTCCATGTATAGCGATCTTCAGCATCTTTCAATTGTTTATTGATGGCCTCCATGTCCTTCTTAATCAAGGGCAATTCTACTTCTAGAACAGTTTGCTTCAGTTTATTATACCACTGTACAAGAAGGTCTAAGCTTCCGATATACTGTCAAAATAGGCAAGACACATAATTATTGCACGTAACTATAAATTCTGTACTTAATGGGTACAACTAAGCAGCAGTTGCTGAAAACAGATAATGGCTTGACTCAACAGTAGATAACAGTAACCTTGATCATGTCTCATCTCACAGATAACCACTTGAGCGAACTTAAGCAGGGTACAGACGTGGAGATATGGGTCAAATCGATGGCCGTTTCGAGCGCCGTGCGCGCACACGGCCATCTGTCTGACCCATATAATCTGCGCCCACCGCTGTTTTGAGCGGGACAAATCAATCCTGCTCGAAAACAGCCTTATCGGACATGACCGTAATTACGGCCGATGTCCGATGCTTTGCTTAGAGACCGCTGGTCTCCAAGCAAAGCTTCAGCTGAGCCGGGGAGAGAGCAGAGCCATCTCTCCCCAGCCAGCCGATATCTGACAGCAGCTTGATGACATTATCATGTTGCTGCAGGGTACATCGGATGGCTCGAATATCTGTACCCTGCTTTATGCCAAAAGATGACTTTGCTTGGTAAAAGGCAGAGTGGCGATTCAGGCTTCACAATGGCCCATCCATTGTGTATTTTAGTTTCTGATAGGAAGTAGTATTGAAGCAAACTGAGAGGTCATGTAATCTGCCATTGCAGATCTAGTACTGCTTCCCTAGTTGGTGGTCAAACCATCAGGTTTGAAAACTCTAAATCATGGACCCAGACATAGTATGAAACTTATGTGTTTAGCTAAGATTTGGTAAATTTAGATGGGTCATTGTTTTGAGAGTGTGACAAACTACTCAAATGGTTGGCTTTACATCTGGTAAATTCAAATTATTAATGTAGACATTTGCTGAATTTTTTTCTTCTTTATCAGCTACCAGCTTGAGTTCCAGGAGGCAGAGGTGGGAATAGTATAATAGGAAACATTCACCTGCAGGCGGTTCTTCCTTCTGCTTTTCTGCCTCCTAGAACTTAGGTTTAGCTGGTCGTATGGCTGGCCAGGCTTGAGGGAAGTGACTGCCGAGTAGCCAGCAATTTTCTGTTGACTGCTTAGCAATCACCTCCTTGTGTATTAGACAAAGCTGGTTACCCACATAATACAGTAATACATATTCACAGCCTGTTGAGATTTTCAATGGCTTGATGAAGAATCCAACAAAACTTGCCGAAATGAGTAAAGAGATCTCAACACCCTCCGAAGGCTAAAAACACCCCTAACTGTTACCTATGACAAAAAAACAAAAACATTGCACATGCTCTTTGGTATATTGGCCCACTAGGTGATAGGAATATTGATGAGTACAAAACAATTTTCACCCTACCTTATGTAGCATTTCTTTCTTTTCATAGATACCTAAAGCAGCCTTGGGTATATCCGAATGATTTAAGACATGAAGATATTTAACTTCCCTTAGCACTGCTACCAGCTGCAATAAAAACACAGATTATTGGAAATAACATTTTATGTGGTGCTTTTTTTACATGTTTATATGGCTTTAATATTACACTGATAACTACAGGGAGTGCAGAATTATTAGGCAAATTAGTATTTTGACCACATCATCCTCTT
>CM070036.1:111784124-111794866 GCA_036250615.1 Ptychadena robeensis
TTGTTCAATAATAAAATTATTCCTCAAAAATAATACTTGCCTAATAATTCTGCACTCCCTGTATATCAAGAATTATATTATGTCCATGGGGGAATTATGTGCAGTAGTTTGCTAGATTTGTTATACATTCTCTCTACCTAACACTTAAAAGGAATAGCTCGATAATAGGTACCTTAGGGTCAAAGTTGACAGAGATAAGGCCATCATCCCTACGTCTTAGAAGTGTTTGGTCAAGATTGAATTTACAAATGTCATCCACCTCGGATATCCACTTTTCATAGGCCAGGTCCTCATGCTGGTCTAACAGAGTCATCATTTCCATATATTTCTGATAAATGGAAGAGGCCTCTGGGCTTTCCAGACTTCTACAAAAGTAAGTGATATAAAAGACACAACACACATGATTTTGTTTTTCCAAGTTTGAAATTTTGCAAAGAACGAAAAAAAGAAAAAACCTTGACCTGCTGCTGTCATAACAAACCTACAGTATGTGGGGTATGCACACATCAATGTCTGTAAACAAATACAGTAATTTTATTTCCAATACAAATTCCAGGATATGCTTTATCCACAAAATGCATTCTTAAAGAAAATTATATATCCGAATGAGACTGAATGTATACAATATTTAAACTACAAAACAAGATAAATATTTTTCTCTACAATGTTATAGAAAAGGTTTTTTCCCCCATAATAATGTGGTTGGGGAGGCTGGTGTATGATGGTGTGGTTTACAAGAACAGCAAATGCATATGAGCAGTGTATGTTGATGGTGAAAAGCTATGGGTCTCTGGTGGAGAGAGGGTCATAGTGTTAGATAAACCTTATACCAGACACTATAGGCAGGTCAGTACCTAAAAAAGCAAAAAAAAACAAAACATAAAAATAAAATGACACTCACTCATGCTGGATAAACCTGAAATTAGACCACATAGACTGTATCCGCTCTTTCAGCTCCTTGGTCCACTTCAAGATACCCGAGATGAGCGGCATGTTTTTGTGTACAGAACACGTTTCCATCTAAACAAAAACACAAAACATTATTGATCATTTCTGAACTTTCTCCTGAAATTATGAGAAATTATCAATCAGTGGATTACCTGATTCATTTGCTCATCATATAAAAGTTTACATTTGTCCAGCTCCTCACTATACATCTGAAGAAGTATGAAGTAGTTTGGACTGAAGATATCCAGAATGACTTGCCTTTCCAGAAAATAACCAGAGATAGCCAGCAACTGTTAAAAAGACATGAGATGATACTAAACAATAGAAAAAGAACAAAGAAAAAAATATATATCTACCGTATTTTTTCGGACTATAAGACACACCTGACCATAAGACGCACCTAGTTTTAGAGCAGGAAATCAGAAAAAAAAATATTTAATTATGTTTAAATGAATGTGAAAAAATCTCATGCAGTACCCCTTTTCAGCCACTAAAAGTGTGTCACTAGGGAGCACACTTCAGCAACTCTTTTTCCTCACACAAACATACAGAGGGAAAGGAGGGGAGCCCCCCCCCCTCCCCACGGGGGAATCAGGAAGCTGCAAGCGGGTGCAGCTTTGCCCACACACTCTGCATTGGCTATATTTGCCGGGCTCTGCAAACATAGCCAATACAGTTCAGCTCCCCACAGCTCTCCCGGCAGATGGAGATCACACAGCTGATCTCCTCTCCTATCTGCCGATGGAGATCACACAGCTGATCTCCTCTCCTATCTGCCGATGGAGATCACACAGCTGATCTCCTCTCCTATCTGCCGGGAGAGCTGTCGGGGAGCCAAGTTGCGATCACCAGCAGCCGGATGGCCGCGGGTGGTCGCACATTCGGACCAAAAGACGCAGGTACTTTTTCCCCCCAATTTTGGGGGTGAAAAAGTGCGTCTTATGGTCGGAAAAATATGGTAATTAACATTTTGAAAGGGATCGTTTCCCTCCAAACGTGAAAGATGTGAGCCAGGGTTTTGCGCATGTGGATAAATTGTACTGAGCTAAAACCCTTCCTGATCTTAGCATCCGTGCTCCTGATAACAAAGCACAAGCCGGTTAAATGACACCTTACAAGTTAAAGAAGAAGTTGCTCTAAAAAATTGCAGTGATAAAGTTCACCTTTCTAACCAATCATTGTCACTTTATCATTATTTTGAAGATATTAAAATATCAATATCAGCCATACCTTAAAGGCAGATTCCAACCCAGTACAGTCCTTAAATGCCAAACATATCATGGTTGCAATCTGGGTCTCAAGATCCAAAACTTTAGCCTTGAACTCCATGTAATCATTTTCAAAATCCTGCAACAAAAAAAATTTTCAGGATACAAGCAGCATGTGATAAATCAAGGGGCAGTTACATATCGTGGCATATATTTCATGTATTTGGTACCAGGGTGACCATAAACAAACATTTGCACACCATTTGACCAATTAACCTCCCTAGCGAACTGCTGAGGTCCAGATTTCTGTACCAGAAGCGCACCATAGTCTCTAATGGAATTTCTTTTTGTGTTGTACGCTTGTAACTTCCAAAAATCTGTCCGTACAAGGGTCTAATAGACGTCCTGAATATAATAATGTTTGAAACACACAATTATTATAAAAAAGTACATTTAAAAAAATTATGAAATGTATAATTTGAATGCTTAAATCTCTTGAATACTTATTTGGTGTGAAAGATTTCAAAACAGTATTTATTGATTTCAAAACAGTTTTTATGTTTGTTTATAATAACATTTTTATTTTGTTTTTGTTTTGAATTGTACTGGATACAGTTATCACTGTATCCAATACAATGGCATTCTCTGAAAGGGTTAACTTCAAAGATCACATCTGGAATGACAATGGGGGTGCTATTCCAGGTGTGCTCTTTGAAGATATTTGCATATGAATATTCCAATTTGCACATGAATGTCCTGCGGCCCCATGTGCAAATTGGGACATTGATTTGCAGATTGGGACATTCATGTGCAGATTAGGCTGGAACAGAGGTGTCACAGCCGGCTTGCATAAGATCGCACAGACAGCACAGAGCAGAGTGTGCAGCCGGCGATTCTGAGCTCTTAGCTGGACGGCACTATCTCGTCAGCTGCAATACTGCATAAGCAAGTGCAGGACGAGATGGTGCCGTCAGAAGCACTAGGAAGGTTAACAAAGAAGAGCTAATGGAGAGGGTGCTCACAAGTCAAAAAGCTCATTTACACTGGCAGTTGTCATCTGCCTGGTAAATACCCAATAAATGCAGCCTCCCAGGAAACACGGCACAAGTTCGCCAGGTGGTTTTCATCTGACAGAGCTGTCATGAGGCATTATTGTGCTGTTAGCAGCCTGGAAAGTGTCCGCATAAGCAGCCATATTGCAAACATGGGGACATGAGGCATTCGACTGTGGTTTTCTTGCCTTTTTCCAATAGAGCTGTCATGGGGGCATTCTCTAAACTCCCACCAAGCACAAGTCCCACACAGGAGCTGTCATGAGCCCAAAAAGCACCAGTGTAGAGCCTTAGGGGGCACTTTGGTGCATCTTGGAAGTACAGCAACTCCTTCAAAACATACCTGTCATCCCTCCCGTTTTGGCCGGGAAAGTCACGTTTTTATGTGACTTTCCTGGACAAATCCCGATTGCACAAGTTCCCGGATTTTTGGGAGCAGAGGTAGGAGGGAGGGGGCGTCTTACCCACTGCCCACTTACGGCATCTGGGATGCAGAAGAGTCTGGCCGAAACCGGAAGTGACGTCACATCACATATTCCATGACAGTGATATTGACAGCTATGCTTCTAAAGCAAAGGGGCATAATTATCACCCTATAACCACGGGGTAATATGGCTTCTGCCACCGAACACACACTCTCCTGTGCATGTCTAATCAGACAACATTTCCCAAAATGATTATTTGCTCCTCTTTCTACCATAGCCAACAAGGTGCCCATCTATGGTGAACATTAAGAGTTTCCATACTTACCATTACTGTTCTACACCGACGCCTTACTTTACTTATGGTTACACTTTTTTTCTTTTACAGCACAGCATCACAAATATACAATGTGCTCTTATGGAAATAAAAATACTACTAGTTAAAACATTTTTCCATTTTTTTTAAGCCCATACCTCATTGGTGTAATCTGTTGGGTCATGTGCGCTCTCTTTAAACATGTTACATCTCTCTTCAAAATCTTCTTGAAGATGTGTGACCTGTTCTGTTAATGTGTATCCTTTACTTCCTCCAAATTCTAATTTTTCCAGTTTTTGGAATTCTAAGATGGTTCGTAAAACCTCCTAAAATAATTAAAGTAATAATAAGTAAAAAAAGTATGAAAAGCCCATAGAAGCTACAAAGCTTAACAATCCTTGCATCAAAGGCTGAAGTCCAGTCCAGAAGGCGATCTTGTGCTTTAGACTCATGAGCTAATAGAGACTCATTAATTCTACTGTAAATGTACTGTGATTCATTATTGATTTTGTAAAACACATATGCTAAACTTTTAACATGCAATATATGTATTTTTTCCCCCAAAATCAGTTTTATTAAAGTAAAGAAATAACGGAGAATGTTTTCCTGATTTACAAGCATTGGATGAAAGGAGCAAAATATAAACATTTTACATATGAAAATGTAGAAACACATTTAAAATGCAATAAATGTATTTTAGTACACATAGTGGGGCAATAGCTGGCAGGTAGCGTATAGGTGTCACCTAGGGTTCTCATCTGCATATAGGAGTTCTAGGGTATGTATGTGTTACACAGGAAAATGTCTGAATGTTCAAGGTATCAAGGTAATTATGTATAAAATGACTTGTGAAACATAAAGCCAGGCTACATGGAAATCAATGTTTGTATTCTCAGATCTTAAGTTGTGTCCTGGAATCTGAAAGCTTTGTCGTATACAGCCTTTAGTCCAAGATCCATAGATTCCTTGTAAGCCAGACATCACCAATGAATCAGCGGTCTGTTTTGGGGAACCCATAAGAGGACATCCCTTGATATTCTATTGTGTAATGAATCTTTTAATGATTTTAACTTTTAATAATTGTGAAATGCGTTGAGACAAGACAGCATAATCAATGGATAGAGATCAGCTTTCCCAGTATGGGTATAGAAGTGTATACTCAAACATTTTGAACTGCTGATAATTTGTGATACAATATATATGACATTGTTGTGATGTATGGTGAGGATTACCATAAATACATTTATTATACAATTGTAATATATTTGGATGTCTCAAAAGTCACTTTCCTATACAGGTTAGGTGGAGGGAACAGTTCGGTCTTGTATTTGAAATATATATATGAAGGCATCACTGAACCTTCTCCCTCAAGGTGGGTTTACACGTGTAAATTTTTCATTCGATCAAAGAAGAACAAGCAATTTTTTGGTTGATTGAACAAAATGGGGAATTTGTTCAATGGAAAAATTTTGTTCAACCTCGAACAAACAAACGTTCAAAAGGTCATCGGACATGTTGGTAAATTTTTATAGTTGTCGTAATTTCAATTGTATTTTTATTCGATATCGGCCATGAACGTACAACAAATCGAATGTTACATTCGATAAATGAACGAGCGATGTTCGACTACAACATCAAACAAAAAATCTAATTGGCAGTTGTTTGAAGCAGTTGTAAACCCACCTTTCCAGTATACACAGGCAATGTAAAACTACAAACTACAATGTAAACTACAGATATTACAGGTAGATAGACTTTCCTTCTCTACTTGTAATGCACCTACATTACAGAATGTAGGTGCACTTAAATATAGAAGTAAACTTATAATTCAAATTATATTTATATATGCATAACATGCATTATAATTGTCAGAACTATCATTTCTATATATTGTACCTTCACATAAAATGTATACATTGTCTTACAAACAGCACATAATCATAATAAAATAACAGAAAGCCAGAAGAATCCTTTAAAGTATATTTAGACAGTAGCCTTACAATGAAATATCTATCCAATTAAATATAATTGTTGTGGTCACTGACTGTGTCAAATAGGGATAGTTATAGTAATAATTATAATTATAGCCATTAAAAGTATGTATTATTTTAAGTAGAATATATATCTTACGTAAGGAGGGAAAGTAGTTTTTTCCTTGAAAAGACCTATGCAGGTCACCTCATTTGCAATTCATAAAGCTCCACTGTAAGTATTTATAGTTTTCAACTGTGAATAGGATACAATTAGCAGAATTAAATACCTCAATCTTCATTAGGCGCTCAAGAAACCTGTCATATCTTGCAAACACCAGTTGAGATCGGAAATCCCAGGGTTTGAACTCGTTGCTATCCCCATAGAATGACCCTAAATTGCTTCTGTGACTTTGAAATGAATGCTTGAAGCTCTTGAGAACGTTCACGGAGATTTGTACGTGCTCCAGTGCTTCCTCTGTTTCCTCCTTGAAAAGATCTTCCGGAGAGAGATACGATTTTGCCTTAAATTCAACAAATGATAATCAAGCATTATGCTCTGAATGTAAGAAAAAGGGTCATGCTCTGTCAATCAATAACATTTTGTTCAACAGATCTCTGACAACAAACCCGCTGCTGAACAGACTAACAATAGAATTTATTATTTGGGCGACCTACTAAAATGTTCATACAATAGTTATTACAGTGCAAACTTTTACACCAATATGTACAAATCTATACAAAATAGAAACCAGGAATTGTAAAAAAAACCATGGGATACATGCACAATACACAGATTTTTTGTTCTATCTAATTAACCCAGATACTTATAATTCTAGACTTATTTTTTATCAAGTTTGGTTAAAGGTTGATTTAATTATATGATCTGACAGACTACTCTACAGCTCTGTGTATGCATGGTTTCATTCAATTTGTGCCACCTGCAAAGATAAGGCCAAGAATGACCACATTGGGCAATGTTACGTAAATGTCCAAGATCATTGGTAAGTCAATAATCTGGGGCAACTAATAATAACCGACCTCTACGAGTTAGTGAAATGTTACAAAGCTCAGTTTATTTGCGTTTTTTTTTCAGGTCTTTATTTTAACAGAAATGTGTATACTTAGGAAAAGTTAAAATAAAATCACAATTAAAAACGTAAACCTCCCTCCAGTACAATAATAATCTTTACAATTAAAAATTTAAATATAAACATTTAAGCTTATTTATTAAAAAATTACATGTTTCTTCAAACGTTGCCACTAACCTTCTCTACACCCCCAGCAATTGTGGTGATGATATGTTCAGGGGCATCGCAACAAATTCAGAGTTAGCTAGTTGAAAAGTTCAACTATTTGAAATAATGTGTAATCTTGCTCTGATCCCTATTCAAGCTAAATTAAATAAGATACCTCAGCAACCTAAAGATACCTCAGCAGTACTGTATGTTGTTGTATTTTTGCGTTTATGAACCAACCACTGTACCTGGTCAATCAGCAGGTTGCAAAACTCTTGCAGCAGAACAATGATCCGTGCAGGGGTGCTATAATAGGCACAGTTACTCCAGATCAGGCAGATGGTGTGAAAGAGAGGTGGGATGAAAAGACTGATCTGAGGAAAGTCGATCTCTTCCAATAACTTTATATGTGGATCTAAAGTTCTCAGGTGCAGATCAATGTCTTCCGCTTCAGTGAGCGCTTAAAGAATAAAATAAGTATACATCAGAAACACCACTATATAATTGGCATTAGCATGTAAAATGCAAACAAAGCATTGGTCTTTTAACTTTTTATATTTCCATCTGAAGAGAACATGAACCTTTATAATTAGACTTTAAAGGCAGTCCAGCAAAAATGTAAATTAAGCCCGCCCCTTCCCTTTCCCCCTCCATTCTCCATCACCTACCTTACACCCCCCCCCCCCCCTTCCTGCCTTTCCACATTCAGTCTAATAGTGAACACGTCTGATGATACCACATTGCACATTCATCAAAACAAACGTTATTGCTATTCAGGATATTTTGTACCAATAAGCTGAGGAAAAAGGTTTTGTTCCCTAGCAGCATGCAGTAGGAAAGAAGTCTGGCTTTCTATAGAAATAAGTGGTAAGAAGTCTCATACAGCACTTGGAATATACAGTATTTAGCTGATCTACACTGCAGTTGGCCTTTAACATGCAGTAGCCCACAAGGTAACAGATGATCTAAAGGACGATATATCAAAGACTACAGACATCTAGTTTCAGTCTATAAAACAAACCTGTGTTGTGGCCATTATCAGCTTGAGAAGGTAGTGATAGCAAAATGCTGCACTGCCTTTAAATGTTGTTTTTTAAACCTTTGGTCTAGCTCTCAGATTTTTTACTTTTTGCCAAAAATATTCCCTTAAATTCTGTCTTAGTTATATGAATATTTAATGTTGACAATTTCTTTAAAAAATGTAATTCAACCTGCTTACATTATATTATTATTATAATAATAATAGTAACAACAACATTTCCCGAAAATGCTAAGGTAGTTTGTTTCATTCCTATTTCCCTTCCAAATACTGCTACATCGAAATGAAGAAGCTTAAGTACCATAAAGGAACAAGAACAAATAAAGTTGAAGTGTAATAAACCTTTAGGTATAGTATTGGCATGATTAAAACCATTCCCTTTTTTTATCTAACCATAAAAAGGTAATGACTTTGTATGCACTTTAATTGTGGGTGGTAAGTATAGAGACCTTCAAGCACAACTGAAATCCTAAAGTAAACAAAAAAAAAAAACGATTAGAATTTACGATTTTTGGCTGAAGAAGAAGAGTTTTGGCTTCCTCTTAACTTTTTATTTTTTGTACACATCATGCTATGTGCACCCCCAGCTCCATGAAGAAGGGTGGTGGCACCATCTAACTCCTTCACGTATTGGTAAGAACCAAAGCAGAGAACACACGGCTCGATATTGGTTCTCTGCAGCAGCGTGATGACGTCATCTCGCTCCTGTCAGATATCGGAGGAGCTAGAGACACAGCACTGTTGTGTCTCCAGCTCAGCTGATGCTTTGCATGGAGACCCTGCGGTTTACGGTCATGTCCGATATCCCTGTTTTCAAGCGGGATTGATTGGTCCGGCTCAAAAACAGGGATGGACGCATATGATATGGGCCAAAGCATGCACGGTGCTCTAAGCAGCCATGGATTTGGCCCATATCTACACACATATCTACAGCTTAACTCGATGGTGGCTGCTCAGCTGTAGAACTGGAAGACATGAAAACCAAATGAGTAGAATATGCCAGATGCAGTGAGGGACCGATGAGCAGATAATGGATGTTACATTGCAATATGGCAAACCCCCCCCCCCCCCCCATTCTAAGTACAGTAGCAATTAAAGGTTATTAAAATAAAGAAATATTGGCCAAATAAATTGATTGAAGAAGTTTCTCAACTGAAGGAACAACTGTGTCTCGGGTTGACCCTAACTGACTCTCCTCATGGACAGGAGACCTGATAGACATTAAGACTGCAATAAAACGCATTATAAAGAGGTTGTCAAATGGGTAGAAGCCAACCTTGATGTGTCTAACGATCATCAGAGGACAAAAGCACATTTATAAAAGTGCTTTCCTCACAATATTAGCCTGTGGACAGTGAATAAGGTAGAAAAGACTTCACCTAGCGGTGGCAGGCGGGAGATCTGACAGAACATGGTGTATGTCACCAGACTCCATACCTGGACTCTGCAGGAACTTTAAGTCTGGGTCCTGGAACCTGGCACTTTTAAATGCTTTTTGTTCCCTAAACTCCAAGTAGACAAAAAGATCTGTCATACAACTCAAGTAAAAACAACCAGAAAGGAAGCACCCTGCAGAGCCAAAGTGGAAGTCAAGTGTGCTATGCAGTAAATAATGGTGCCGTGCCAGTTAAATGTTTCTTTTCTATAAACGAGGGACACAAAACTTATGAAAGCCACAAAGGACCTGATCCAGATGGGATCTAATTACTAAAGACCTACATCGAAGAGCACCTAACAGTGCAAACCTGTCTGAGGAAAAGGTTTTGTCACTTCCATTGTCAGGGAAATAAAGATGTATTTTTATTTCCTGGCTAGACATTAATTGAGTAATGACCTTCTAATAATTCCTTCACAGTATGACACTGATCAGTCTTTTAATTTAATTGTAATTGAAATCATTCCAACAAAAATTAAAAACACGGACACCTTCATTTAGTGAGGCAAAAGTCAATGAAAAAGGCACAATAACCCAATAGAAATAAGAATTCTGTAATGTCAGATCTGTTATACACCGGCGACTCCTAGACAGCAGACTCTCATATGGTTTTATAGTTCTGTTTTCCAAAGTTGGAAATGTTCGGGGGGGATTGCCCTATAGAACCCCTATGATATACAAATGAACACAGAGGCCTTTGGCACAACTACAAGCCAAGTATAGACCTAGCAAATATGAGTAAAGGATGGGTCAAACCAAGTGCATTCATCCTTTAAGTCATGTCCTAACATAATTGTTGTCCACTGCTTGGTACTGCCTTGGAAAAAAAAAAAAACAGACTAAATAAGCATAAGGACTAAACACACTAGATATATATCCAAAAGAATATGTTTGTTATTTAAACAAAACAGTGCTCTTTGCAAAAGAAACTGCCAATGTATTTATAATTACCTTACACAACCCCCTCCCTGCCACTCATAGTCCCCAACACTGTCAAATCACCGTTTAAGACAGGGGTCTCAAACTCGCAGCCCGCGGGCCATTTGCGGCCCTAGGGATCTTGTTTTGCGGCCCGCCTAGGATACTCTGCATCATCATACTCTGCTTTAGATCC
>CM070036.1:111803412-111818657 GCA_036250615.1 Ptychadena robeensis
CTTCCCGTCCCAGTTTGGGAACCACTAGATTAGAGTATGGCAAAACATTTTTGAATTAGGCTTATTTTACTGACATCGACAGCGGTTGCCCATTGATTTGCCATTAGAATCAATATTGGGACACTTAGTGGATAACTGACATCCATTTACCAAGGGCAAGCAAAATATGTGACCGCATGAATCCAGGGTAAGATGTAGCAGACCTACCCACCACCTCGTTTTAGGAACAAGCAACAGTGAACAATCCATAAGATTTCTGTGCCCAAATTATGAATGTTAAAACTGAAATTCTTTACGGTGCATGCAGCTAAATAGGTGAGTTAGGTGATTTTAAATTTGTGTGTTCACAGTGTAGGCAATACAGTAAATTAAAGTTTGCCACACATTTTCACTTGTGCCTGGAATTGGTTTTTAATGCTTTCCAACATGTCTTCTTCCCCAGTCTAAGCCCTTGACAAGCCTATAACTCACAAACTGTATCTAGACTTTCATATACATTCCAGAGAGGCTGCTTCTGATAAATTCAAAGCGTGTGTTCCTTTATCTTAAAAAACAATACGCAGCTATGAAACAATCAGATGGGCAAATATTTACTCTGGGTTCAGCATCTATTATGAAACTTTGATGTGTTCCTGGAGAGGACACTGTTGTGCATACCATAGACTAGCTAGGATTGCCACACACTTGTTTATTGAGTTGTCTTAGTAACACGGTTAGAGCGTCAACGCTAACCTATTGAGAAACCAAAAGCTGGTAATAAAATGCCCCTATTAACAGAGGGCATAGGCACAGGCATAAGCCACTTCAAGAAGAGTGTCTCGCCCATTAAATATAATTACATATTACCAATCCAACGTTTGAATCATAGATAGCATTATGAAGATAATGAATAAAATGATAGCTGAGGAATATTATATAAAACAAGAATTAACACTTAATCCCTTGTGTTTACACAAGACTAGTTTTTATTACTGTGAAACTGTAAACCTTTAATTAAAGATGAAATGTTTGCCGGTTTGCATGGAGAATAATATGGAGATGCGGAGAGGCTCCAGAAAAGGCAGAATGCAGCACAAACTCTTCGTTCGTTGACACAAATGAGGTTAAGAATCCCCATACACCCTTAGATTTCTCTGTCAGATTTCCTTTAGATATTCTTTTGTTTTACCAAAACCATGTAATATGAGGGGCTTTCTAAACCATCAAGTCTACCTGTTCAATCGCAGAGGACCCGGCACTACATAGTTGTTGGTAGATCTAAAGGATATCTGACAGAGAGATCTTAAGGTGTATGGCCAGCTTAAGTTTCCACTGCGTCAAAATCTCTCAGTTTAAATGAGTCTGTACCCACATACGTTGGTCTGATACATTGTGCTCCGTTGCGTTAAAATCAACGTAGAGCACTACGTTACTGATGGATATGTATCCACCTGCAGCGGGTTGTTTTCCCAAAACAGTTAACGTATGCCCCGATGGATGCCTAAAGTATGCCCCCAACGCATCATGGTTGCGTTAATGAAGGGACCTTGACAGACTGAAAAATGCTGTGGAAACTTAGCCTAAGGCTAGGGCATTGGCTGATTTAGTGCAAGCCTCTGTTATGTTTCTGTGGACGCAGATGAGCTGCGTCGACATCAAAGTGAAAGGGGGTCGGACCGACGGATCAGGAGTGCTGACGGGCTATGGAGACAGCCCCATTGCTGTCAATGGGCGTTCAAAGCAGGGATTTAATGGATAGTGGAGGCCTAGCCTAAGGCTAAGTTTTCATGGCATTTTTCAGTCCATCAAGGTCTCTATGTCAACGCAACCATGATGTGTTGGGGCATTCGTTAACCATTTTTCGAGAAAACAGTTCATTACTGACAGATACACATCCATTGCTAACGGATTCTATGCAAAGTCTATGGGCCAGTGCACCCACACTTGCATTGGTCTCTGTTGCATCACATGGTCGATGGTTAATCTCTACGTTAATGCAACCATGATGCGTTGGGGCATTCGTTAACAATTTTTTTTTGGGGGGGGGGGCAGTCTGATACTAACAGATACACATCCAATGCATGGGTCAGTGCACCCACACTTGCGTTGGTCTCTGTTGCATCACATGGTCGATGTAGTGCTCTACGTTAATTTTAACCCAACAGGGCACAATGTATGTGTGTACAGGCTCATTCAATAGAATGGGATTCGTCAATGGGATGATTTTGACAGTTGAAACCAAGCCTAACACTTCACAAGGTACCAAAAAAGGTCACTAACCACTGTATTCCAGCATGATGGAATGAATTCACAGAATTAAGCTAGCCATACACTCTGCGATAAAACCAACCAATAAAAGCAGTTTATCGGCCTGAAATCTGTGCAGGTCCACATGGTACGTTTTTTTCGATCGTAAAGTCATCGGACAAGTTGAAAATTTTTATTGGTCTGGGAACATCGGGCAAGTTCATAGTGTCGATGATGCTTAGTTTACTTGAACTGACCGGAGAGGTTTTTTAAAGTTGCATACATACAGTGCAGCACCTACTAATGTCATGGTATTCATAAATTCCCAAGATTTAGTTTTTTAGCTATAGGTTTTGATGTAAAGATATATTACAATTGTATTGGAATGTATTAGTATATGTAGTATGGTAGTAAACAGCATGTATACATAAATATCATCTACATAGTATATACTACACATAAATCTGTTGTCTGTAAACATATCAATATATATCTCTATATATTGTTTATCTGTAATATGTATCTATCTAATATCTATGTATATAGAATTACAATTATATATATACATTTATTATTTTATTATTTACATTTAAATTCATGTTAAAATCACATTGTCCGATATAAACGGCGATTATTTTCGATTACATTTTCAATAAAACCAGAAAAATCTATCCAAAATTGGATTTTCCATGTGTTAGTATTTTACAGAAAATAAGGATCTAAAACAACTTCGACGTTGGGATACATTGGTCGGTTTAATTAGATCGTAATTTTTATCGCAGAGTGTATGGCTAGCATTACTTCAGTATAATTAATTACTGATCAATGTATACTATATAGACAATTATCCCAGGTGTATACAAAGGGCATCTAGCCATGCAGTCTGCATTTACAAACATTTGTGGGAAAAATTGATTAGAAGAAGAGCTTTGAGAAGTTTCAACACTGATAGATTTTCCACTGCCAATGGGAAGGGATATTATTGCAAAGCAAAGCCCTTTAGGCAGAAATGGCAGAAAAGTCACAGAGCAGTTGTGGAGATGATTAGTTACAAATATTCTGGTGACCAAATAATTGCAGAAAAAAAAAACCTTAGAAAAAATGTGCACAGGGAGCAGCTTTGATTCCATGGCCAAGTACCTGCATGCAAGCCTCACACCACCAAGGACAATGGTAAGGACAATGGTTCTCAATCTTTGGATTGCAACCCACTTGAGGTTTTCACACATTTCACAGGGGTCGCCAGGTTCAGTGAAAGCATCTTACAAGCAGCAGTGTCACTTCCAGTATTTGGAACGTGGAATTGACACTCTACACTTCTACATTCCAAATACCAGAAGTGACACTTCAGGGGTTGGGGCAGGCTTGTAGGTTTCAGTGAAAGGACATCTTAATGTTTCACCATACCATGGTATTTTGGACAATTCTATGCTTCCAACATTATAGAATAGTTTTAAGAAGACTATGTTCTTTTTTCCTACTAAATGATGTTTTAGGGGGTTTGTGGTGAAATTACTTGATTTCCCCACTTAAGGTGGCATACACGGTTAGAATTTCCGTCGGATCAATGAACATTGATGGCTGTCAATCATTTGTCGATTAAATCGAAAATCAAACAAAAAACTTCCTTAGAGCAGGATTGAACTGGGAATGCCTGTAAATCCCGGTTGATCATGGATGGCACTTAAAACCCCCATCACAGCCAGTGCTGCCTGACACACAGCTCAGAACTGAGACACAGGAAAGGGGCGGAGCTGAGCAGGGGCTGCTGTGTACAGTGTGGGGGGAGCCCCCCTCCTTGCAGCCATCCTGTGTCCCACTCTCAGCTCTGCTCTCAGCTTCCAGCTTGGAGATATTTTCCATAGCACCAGGGTCCCCATGGAACAACATGTGCAAAATGGTGCATATGGATTCCCAGTCAATCGACCCACAATCAACCTTAGCGCGGTAATTGTGGTGTCATGGAATGAAGGTCCATTGCACAGGTTTCGACCCATGTACAGGCTACAAAGCTGCAGCTCTGGCTACAAATGGCGTTTCAGCTCCATATTGAAATATTAGTCTATAGATTCAGAACAGAATGTCATAAAGGTTTCTGTAGATGTAAGTATTATTTCATCTATCTATATGGTGTTTCTGTGCAAGGTCTAAACTAACATTTATATATAGAAAATAAATTTTTTGGAATAAAACAAAAAAATACTGTATATACTCGAATATAAGCCGAATTTTTCAGCACCTGAAATGTGCTAAAAAAAATGAACTTAAACTCGGGTCAAGAAATGAAAATTGCGGCATTTTGTAGGTGGAACATACAATCATTACCAAATTTACTGGAGATGTAGAGAAGGGTTGTGGGAACATTTTAAACAATTTATTGCTTGTAACACGAAACCCACTTCTTTATCTCAAAGTGCCGACTAAGAAATTTAACCTGAATTACACATACACAAATCTTTGGGTTTATAACTCGGGTTCAGTTGTCATTTATAGGGGACCAGTACAGTTACAGGCTTCCTGTAAATCCTAGGCTGCTGATGGACTACAGACCCCAGTCTTCTGTTAGTGTCCCATGACATTCTGAGGACATTGCATAAAAGGCAAAGACCCAACTTGCTGTGTAAAGAAACTACAAACACACACTTTTCTCGACTTTCTTCTTGTCCTCCGGTTGGCTGGCAGTGCTAGTGGAGGGTATGGGGTGCTTTGTGCAATCAGAAGAGAGGGGAAGAAAACTGACAGCATCGAGAGCCAATGGGCTGCAGTTTTTTCCTCCATCGTCCTCTGTGTCGGGCCAGGTCGGGTGCCCACAGAGAGGGCTCAGAGTACACACCTGTGTCATAGGTTCACCATCATAGCTCTAGAATATGTATTTTTTGCATAAATTAGGTACAAAATTTACTTATAGCAAAAACGACATATACTAGAGCACTATTTTTTCTTTGCAATATTCCTAAATCCCTTGTTTACATCTCCAGTAATTTTGGTGATGATATCATGTTCAGGGGCTTTGTAATTAACTTACAAATCTGCTCTAAATTAATAGCATATTCTAACAAAAGCACATTTGCTCTGTGTTTCTAAGCCTTAGCTGCTGCATCCCCCCCCCCCCCCCCCCCCCCGGCTTATACTAGAGTATACTTCTTCTAAAATTAGATGCCTTTGCTTATATTCAGGTCAGCTTATATTGGAGTATATATAGAAAATATTCTTTGTAGCAGACTGTAGGTTGAACCAACTAAATAGTAAAGATCTCGTACTATTACAACCCAGTTGTATACAGGTAATGTCATTGCTATAGACAAGTGACAATCTCCAGATGTAGCTACAATGAGGCTCCAAGGAGACCCTAGATGGCTATGCAGCCACATGATAGGAGGAGGCACAATAGGTATTAAGGCCCCCATACAATCTTTCCAAATTTTGTTCTACCAAAACCATGTAATATGAGGAGCTTTCTAAACCTTCAAATCACTATGCATTCATCGATCTTAATGTGTATGGGGGGGCTTTAGATAGGATAGGATGAAAGAAAATAAAGAACAAATGCCCAGTAAGTGACAGAATGTAAATGATGCATTCAAACCTTTATTTGAGGGTTTAATATCAATTTACAGCGCCACCATAAAAAACCATGAAAGCATACACAACATCCTACCTCTTCTAGAAGTGTTGACGTCTGTATGAAAGATGTACCAGTCAGCTCCCCAAATATAAGGACATCTGCATAGTTCTCTGTTCCAATAGTCGTGGGCACCTTCTTCATGCTGTAAACAGTTTTTCCTCTTGAATTAACATTAAGCTGTGATGATATAATGACGAATAAGTAGAAATAAAGTTGGGAGTATAGTCACAATATCGCTACAGGATGTGAGAGGACTCATTAAACTGCCAATATTTCATGTTATACCAAAGGACAGAACAAGAATAAAGGGTTTCCCTGATCTTTAATCTGGTCTATGGACTTCTAAGACATTGGCTACATTTTCCCCGAGTTGTCCCTCCCTCACAATTATCACATCCCTTTATAACACAAAAAACGTCATACTCCTATGCAATGTCTGTTCCCCTTTTTAACAGCTTTCCTCCTCAGTTAGTAATCATACAGCCAGCCAGGACAGAATGGTATAGAACACCCACACAATAAAACAGTGGTTCTCAACCTTTTTAGATCCACTGCCCCAGAAGTGAAGTTGCAAAGTGTTACTTCCTGTATTTGGAAGGTGAAAGTGCGGGTGCATAGTCACACTCCGTAACATCACTTCCATCACGATCAGGTAAGTGTAATGTCCCCTCCCTTATATTTTCCCACCCTGCTTGTCTAAATAATGTGCGTGATGGGAAGTTAGGAGGAAGCATAAAAGGGTGTTCGTAGGGTGATCGGTGCCCTGGGCGAGCACCCCCCCACACCCCCCATGAGGACCTCTTTCCCCAGGGGGCCGCACTCTTAACAAGCAGATGCAATGGGGAGCCTCTGGGGAGGGGGTATTACCCTTCCTTCTAACTTACCACCCCGCAGCTCTGATGCTTACAGAGAACTCGGTTCCCCCAAGGGGGTCCCGACTCACAGGTTAAGAACCACTGCAATAAAATAAACCTCAATAAGTCCTTATGGATATGTGACCCATCATTTCAATACTTAGCCCTATGTTGATCTATTACAGCAGAAACAGGGTATATCTATAGTTATGAACAGGGGTGCACGTAAGTGGTACTTTGGTTCTCAAAAGGGGCCAAAAACTAGCTATGTGCACCTGCATAATTGTTACACAGCTCATATGCGTACTAACAACTTAGAGGCACTCCATGTCTGGGTGGCAGCAAATGGTAAATGTATACAATTTATGTCACTTGGATAACTGCAGGGAAACATGAATACCTATGAAAGGTTGCAATTAGGGGTGTGAAATTGGGAATGTAAATTAATAATAATAATAAAAAAGTTTGGACTTCTAATGGTGTTGGAGATCTGGAGGATGAAAGTCAGAGTAGGCATATGTAAAGGTAAATTCTGACAAGACAAAAGCAAAAGTGACAGTTGGAATATGACTATGAAAGGTTGACATATGGACTGCAGGTAGTCTCAGGGGTTAGTTAGTGGTCAAACATATTGTACTGTGAGAGTTACATTTGACCCAAAGCCAGCTGGTGACCTGTGAATACAGACAGCTAATCGGAGGATGAATCAGGAACAGGGAGGCCCATCTGCAGCAGTATCTACCATGCAGTAAGCTGATGCAGAGGACAGTGAGTACCAAACACCATCCCCTGGTACTCATCTAAAGAGCTCACTAAAAAAGTTATGTGCACCCTTGGTAATAAAACACATCGTAAGTGCTTTAATTTAATTCGATACATGAAACAACTGTAGAGTTCCTGTTAACCAGCACCCATTAGATTGGTAGATTCAAGATATGAGGTAGTTTTTGGTTGTTTGAGAGAACTTAAATTAAGTGTGTTGGACAAGAAATCCCTGTCCCAGGGTTACGCATGAAATAGGGACTAGTTTAATAGGAATAAGCACTTTTGATCTTAAGTTATATTTGTATGTAAGTTGGAGCAAGTATTTCCATGGACCCGTTTGGACAGATGTTTGTTTCAACATATTATTATACTATATATTGTATTATTTGCATGAGCAGTAGCTGTAGCCCCTAATGATATAGACCACCACTTGCTGGGCACAAAGCCACCCACTGAGAATCAATGATGTGCAGGCCAGCCGGCAACATTCACCAACTGGAGCCACCTGAAGCACAGTACATTGCATAAGCAGCGGAATGGCCACCTCCAGCCCTGTTGAGCCATCGCAGCATCCCCAGGCCACAGATGACAGATCAATCATTAAATAAAGTTGGGCAGAAGTGAAAATGTCATTGGTCAATTGTCACTGTCCCCAAAATTTAAAATACATACAAAATGGGATTCAACCAAACGGTTGGAAAACAGAGGTGGGTGGCCATGCTAAGTCCCCTGAGGGTAGCCACCCACCCCATTGGGATACCAACCATAGTGTAGTCAATATGCCCTTATGTCCTATAATTCGGGGCCTACCTGTACATTATTTAACCCTGTATCACTAGAGGGGCCCACTGTACAATGTGTATGCACGGCATGGCGTGACAGGTTTACACGGATTTCTCTTTTTCTTTTTAGACTACTGGATATGGAAACAATAACAAGGAACTTAACGTATGTTATTTGGGCTGTTGTTCTGTTAAACATGTTTGTTAAAAAGAAAAAATAAAGATCTTCAGCTCTGCCTGTGTTATTTTTACAAGTCTAATTAGCCCTCCTTGTTCTTATATGTTGGGCAACTCATGTTGGCACATCAAAGTGCACATTACATCCCGTATTAATGGTACATCTACACCAGTGGTGGGCAACTGAGTTGATATGGCATCACTAAAGGGCCGCACATACCTTTTTCAATCTATACTGATGTGTATAAGCATTTTATTTAATGCAAACAATTACAGCAGGCATAGCTAGAAGACATTATTTTTCATTTTTAAATAACAAAACTTGTTTTAAATAATATTAATAATTACCATTATTTTATCAAGCATTGAATTATCAAGCATTAGGGAACACTGTAGTATGGTGTATGGTGCACCATTTGTTTCATATACATCATCAAAGGTTATGTGCCTCAAAGATATCGTTAAAGCCTTTGAGGATATCTATGGGGGACATGACCTATGATTCAAAGGTTAGGTTCCCCTATTCTGTTCCTTCCTGCTGTAAGAAGATTCTGGGAGAAGATGCGTCAGTGGGGCATCTGCAAACGGGTGAGTTGCCTTTGCCCTATGCATAAACAGTTATGCTATGTCTCCACAGCATTGTTTGATCCGTCAGGAACCCCTACGTTAAGCGCAGTGCTTGGCTGGGGTCCCGACGGATCCCATACATTTTACCTGCTCAGCGGATGCTCTGTTCTCATGCCGCTGAGTTAGTGCAGTACATTAACCCCTGCATCGGCAGATGTCTGTTCAGAGCATCACCCTGGCAGTGCTTGTCAGGGGTGCCGATGGAGCACATACACACTTCCGTGCTCCATTGGCACCCCTGACAAGCACTGCGCTGAACGTAGGGGTCCCGACGGACCACACAAAGAAGTGGAAACATGCCCTTAGGTTTCGGGGCCTTAAATGGAGGACTGAGGGGGGCTGCTGAAGAATGCCCAAAGGGCAGCTGGTTGGGCACCTGGGTTCTACATGTATAAGACATATTGAACAAAAAAAAGGGCTTAGGGGTGGGAGTTCACTGCTGTGAATCATTCATTGATACAAAGCTCATGACCCTGAAAGGTGAATGATACAGTCACTGCACCAGATCCCACTGTCTAGCACTAAATAACAGCAGGCCAATGCACATTGCCACTTTGTTACAGCACTATGAGATGAAGCATTTCTGGCTTCTCTGCTCTGCCCAGTTGTCGTCATGTAAAACTGGAAATAAAGGACAGAAAGGTTTTCTCCCAGGAAGTCATGGCTGTGTGACTCTCAGCATGTGATGCACAGAAATCAAAAAGGAGATAAACTTTCAGATATTTATGTGGATGAAGACTTGAAGTGGCTACCTTAAAATTTCCAATATGTCAGCCAAACAACTAGAACTGTTAGAATAAGGTCAGCAATGACATGTCTATTACAATCAAGCTGGAACCATTATGATTTTTTACAACAGAGTGGTGCCATCACTTGGGTTATCCCCTTATAGCTCTGTCCTTAGGCCCCTTATGTAATGTTATATAGTTGGTGCTCCAAACACTCGATACCAGGCTGACCACAGACACTGGAGAGCAGTCATGCCTATAGACACAAGGATTCTTGGTCCATAAACATGCCTGCTCTGCTCTGTGCTTCATGAATATGCCTAATGCCTGCCATACACCCACGAGTGGGTGCCGACAGAAGAGTTCCGTTGAGCTCTGGAATGCAGCGTGATGACGTCATCATGCTGTATTCCTGAGCTGCATGCATCGGCGGGCACCCTTTGTGTGCTGGCTGTTACCTTCAATAAAGACGCCGGTCTTTATTCAAAGTAACAGCATCGGCCAGAGAACATCGGACATGTCTGGCCAAGCTATGTGGGCACACACTGATTGGCGGCCGATTTTGCCGCCGACTGATGCCGCGAGCATGCACGACCCTCTGTCAGTGACAAAATCGGCCGCTAATCCGTGTGTGTATGGCAGCCATTAGGCTGGCCATACACCTTTAGATCTCTCTGTCAGATATCCTTTAGATCTACAAACAACTATGTAGTGCCGGGTCCTCTGCGATTGAACACAGGTAGACTTAAGTTAATGGTTTAGAAAGTCCCTCATATTACATGGTTTTGGTAAAACAAAAAGGAGATCTAAAGGAAATCTGACAGAGAAATCTAAAGGTGTATGGGGACCCTTAGAGCAGGAAACGGACACAAAGTCTGGCCCCATCTTATCAATTAGCCCCCCATAGCATTCATTTTAATATTTATTAGTTATTGTTTGAGTAAGATGTTAAATGTACTGTACCTCTGGTGTCACTGTCAACCCTCCTTTAGCTGCTGCAGAAAACATCAAAAAGATCTGACTGCCATTATCAAAAAAGTCCCTCAATGTTTTCTCATTTTGTTCTTCCTCTACAAACTTGATCCAGCGATCCTCCCGCAGCTTCATTATGCGCTGGAGCCATCCTCCTATGTAATATACCCGCTCATCCTCCCAGAAAGGTGGTACAGGGGGTTCCTCTTCAATGATGTCCATGATTTGTTCAGCAATAATTTATGGTTACCTGTGCACACAAAACAGTTACAACCAACCTACAGACAGGACTTGTTCACACCCCACGGTACTCAATGAAGTTCCACCATAGACCCAAAGAACACACTAGGAATTGGAAAGTCATCCTGGGGCCCAAAACAAAAGTTGGCAGTCATATGACCAACCCCAATTATCAATGACCTAATACAAAGAATATGCATTTTCCTAAGTGGGGGCCGACATCCCAAATATAAATATATAAAGAAAAGAACTACACATGGTGTGATAAGCATGCATGGGCAGCCGGAAATTCCCCCCGAAAAATTTCAGGGGCTAGGGGACTTTTAAGGCCATAATTCGGAATCAAAGTAAATATCAGTAGTCAAACGGAAAAAGTAAAACATACAATTATGTTTATTATAGAGTCATGATAAACATACAGCATGGCATAGCTCGGTTGGCTGACATCAATACATCAAATGGATACATAGAATACATAGGATCATACAGAGTACATATAAATAAAAATAAAAAGTAGGTAAGTACATGAGTCATAGTTATAAACAGTGCTAGGACAGGTGAAGGGGATCCTATGTGATAGGTTTCCCTATCCTAGCACTGTTTATAACTATGACTCATGTACTTACCTACTTTTTATTTTTATTTATATGTACTCTGTATGATCCTATGTATTCTATGTATCCATTTGATGTATTGATGTCAGCCAACCGAGCTATGCCATGCTGTATGTTTATCATGACTCTATAATAAACATAATTGTATGTTTTACTTTTTCCGTTTGACTACTGATATTTACTTTGATTCCGAATTATGGCCTTAAAAGTCCCCTAGCCCCTGAAATTTTTCGGGGGGAATTTCCGGCTGCCCATGTATGCTTATCACACCATGTGTAGTTCTTTTCTTTATATATCAATGACCTAATTTGAGTTCTGACCACATGCTAGTGCTATTACAATTATAACATTTTGGACAGATATAGATAACATCATCACATGTAAGAGCCAAACCTTTAATCCTTATTTTGTAGACATAGCAGGAAATCAGACCAAATCTCACTATTGTCTTACTAGTTGTCACTATTACATTTGTTCTAAACTTCTGGTGTGGTGACAACTCTATAATTCATATGTTCTGACAGGTTCACATATATGTGGTATGGCTGTATACCGCACAGTGTGATACCCCTCAAAGCATGTCCCCCACTGGGGATATGTGGCCTAAAGCTGGCCATAGACGGGCCAATCAACCGCCATGCGGGTTCCAAAACGACACGTCTATGGCCAGCTGGCAGATGAATTGGCAGTGAAAGCACACACCTGCCACTATTTAATGTGTGTGACTGCACTGTGTGCTATGTGGGGGTGCAATGTACCACTTCTAAGGAGGTGTGTTGGAGTGCCATTAAGAAAAAAATGGCACCTGCAGGTAACATCATGTTTCTATGTGATACTGCTACCCAAATGTGAACCTGACTTAAGCCTGCCATACACCCACTGAGTGGGTGCCGACAGAGCTGCTTAGATGAGCTCTGTAAAGCAGTGTGATGACATCATCACACTGCTCTCCAGAGATGACAGAATCGGCGGGCACCCTTTGTGTGCCGGCCGTTACCTTCAATGAAGACACCCCATGTGTCGCCCCATGTGGGCAACCCCTGTCGCCCCATGTGGGCACCCCCAATCAGCGGCCGATTTTGCTGCCAACCGACAGCCGCGAGCGTGCACGCCCGTCGGTCAGCGGCAAAATCAGCCGCCGATCGGTGTGTGTATGGCAGGCTTAAACCCCATATACATTTAGATCACTCCATACAATTTCCATTAGATCTTTCAAGGACAATGTAGTGCTGGGTCCTCCCTGATAGAATACATAGTGATTAGAAGGTTTAGAAAGGTCCTCATATTACATGGTTTTGGTAGAAGAAAATTTGATTGTACAGAAATTGTATGGTAAGATTGTAAGGTGTATGGGGCCTTAATGAACATCAACCACCAGAGAACCATTCCAGGCTGTCCATGGAAACATGGAATGAGATTTACCCCTACTGCCTAAAAACGTACAAAATATTGGCGAATCCAATTGCTTCCTATTAGTTGGCAATAGAAATCCCATACTTGTATCAGATGAACAAAAGGTAAACTCTATAATTGTAGACCATATAATATAATCTATAGTGGGGGGCCCAACAGGTGGATCACAACCAACAATCGATGCAAGGTTAATAATATGTTCTTTAAATTTAAAGCATATCTTATGGTATACTATAGTAGGTGTATGTGTAATATATATATATATATATCTATATATATATATATATATAAAAATCAATGTACAATCGATTTGTACTCCATTATATATTCTCCAACATATATAATGCCTAATATATGTTCCATTGTTATTACTCCAATATATGTAGTCCATCATATACTATATCAAAAATATACTCCCTTTAATATATATATATTCATTCAATTATAGCTACTAAAATATATATAGTCCATCATATAGTTATAGTTATAATTTACCCTATGACTATATATATATATATATATAAATCAGGTAGTATATCATATATATACTCCATCATATATATTCTATTATAATTACGCCAATATACCATTATATATACTTCATCATATACTATATTTTATATACTCCATTATATATATTCTATTATAATTACTCCAAAATATATAGTCCATCATATACTATATTCTATATATATATATATATATATATATATAATACTATAATGACATAAATCTTTCCCTTGTTAGTGATCCCTCCATCATCAGCACAATCCCCAGCTGCCCTGCAATGTGCCCCAAGGTGGTGATTACCTCCAGCCTGGGGCTCCTCTACTTGTCTGTGTACATGACTCGTGCCGCTTCCTCCCCTTGCAGTTCCCTTATCTGTGATGTCTGCTCCCTCCTCTGTTTACTGACAGCCTCGTGTAACGTCCCCAAACAGCGCGGCTTGACATTGTGTGCGAGCAGCGCTGAGCGGCGTCCCGTCTCCCTGGACACGAGCAGTAAACACAGCACGCCCCCGGCGGCGTTCACTCCTCCCGGGATAAGCAGCTTCATCAATGATATCAGCCCGGAGACATCCATCACATGGAAGACAAATGTTTATTCTCATTCACAAGGTGGACAAAGCAGGAGATTTACTATGCAAATGCCTTTCCAGGGCAAAGTTACTGCAAACACAATCAGGTGTTGCGATAGTTTTTTATTACTGTTAGAAATTAGTCAATCTTCTGTTAGGCAAGAATACAAGAATACAAATTTAATGCTGATATAAAGGTGCGAAGATTTGGGGAATTTTCAGTTTTTTTTTACCTGGTGATCCTGCCAGTAACATACTTGAGACAACTAGGCTGAGCCTACAGGGATGCCAAGGTGAAGAGGCGCCAGACACCAATCATCACCTGCCACCGCTCACACCAGAACGTGTCTTTGGTGGTTATATGGGCATTTCACCGACATTGTTTTGGTGATAATCCCAGGGCTGAACTCCCATTCGACACCTTAACATACCTGGTGCCTGACCTAAACCCCTTTTCTTGATGCTTAGCGTCATCCTTCCACTTACCACTTTATCCTCTGCCTAACCTGAAGCTCTCCTCTTGGGGTCTAACCCTTTCCTCTCTGGTCCCTACTGGCTTTCTGAGAGATGGTTACTAATGATTGGGAAAAGGAGGCTCACTGCTTCCATCCATCAGTGGAGACGTGACTATGGTTTTTCTTCAAACCTGCCCAGGAGGCGCCCACCTCCAGACACATCCAGGCTGCTAGGGACCATTTCCACCCACTGCTCTAAGTGACACCCAGACACCCCCACACTGTCCCACTTCCCACTCTGTCCATCTTTGGCACACTAGTATGCTTCAAGGGGGGTCTTTAGTGGGAGATGTTAATATACCGTATTTTTCGGACCATAAGACGCAACTGACAATAACATACCTGTCATATTTAAAAAAAGAAAACCTGGGGGTACCCAGGCCGTGGTTCTGCTGCATCCAAGATTCCGGAAGTGACATCGCTGACACTTCCAGTCTCGGGCTTAGTTTTCGGCTGATTTAGCAGGGAGATGATGTCCCACCCTGCTAAATTGCCGTGATTTAAAAAATCCAGGATTTGTTGAAACCGGGATTTGGTCAGGAAAGCCACATAAAAAACTTGACTTTCCCAGTCTAAACAGGAAGGTTGCCAGGTATGGACAACAAGATGCCCCCCCCCCCCCCCCCCCC
>CM070036.1:111854978-111881280 GCA_036250615.1 Ptychadena robeensis
CCGAGTGTCCCCAGAAGCGGCATGAGATACAGGTGAGGAGGGGACCAGCGCTGGTGGGGGTGACCCAGCAAGACGGGATGACCCAGGGTCCTGACACAATGAGAGCAAACCCTTTCCAACAGGAAATTAACATGTTGGTAAATCGAGTTTGAGTGGCATTACTTGGGATGAGGACCAGGGCGCCTATCAAAGTATCTAACTGGATTGATTGCGCAAAGTAATTCTCTGTTGATGAAAGCTTGAGCCGCACCATGATCATTCATCAGTCGAGTGGGTCTTGACCCGTGTATGGGGACCCTAAAACTCGGTTGAAATTTACTAGTTGTCCCCAATCTTTACGTTTCACTTCATACCTGAACCCTTATAGTGATGAACCCTTGTTGACACCTTTTCGCTATTTTATAGTATTAACCCCCCTGGCGTTCCTGACGGCCCCATCTCATCCAGCTCTGTCCTGTTAGTTTTGTACTGGACAAGATGGGGCTGTCTGGCGGAGATCGCAACTCCGGCAACATCGATCTGCGCTGCCCCAGTGGCTCCGATCTTCTGAACTGCCTTCTGCACGGAAGCCGATTCCCCCCTAGAGTGACGTGATGATGTCACATCGGGGCGGCGGGAGATTCAAAAGAAAAACTGTTTTTAGTGTGATTTGCCAGATGTGCACCTTTGAAGTTAACCCTCTCTACCCTAGTGTGATGTCACCAGGCCCATCACACCAGGGGAGAGAGGGTGCCAAAGGGACTTGTACTGGATACAGTGATAACTGAATCCAATACAATTCAAAGTAGAAATACTTTAATTTACAATTGAATTAGATTTTTATTATAAACAAAACATAAATATATGTTTTGAAATCTATCATACAAAATTGGGTTTTTAATGTTTTTTTATGCAATTACATTTAGGATGTCTACTAGACCCTTGTACGGACATGTTTTGGGAAGTGACAGGTCTACAACATCAAAAAACATTCTATTTAAGTCTATGGTGCACTTTTGATACAGAAATCTGGACCTCACAAGAGCGCTAGGGAGGTTAAATATTCAGTTACAAACAATATAGGATCCGCGTCCATGAGAGCGCTATGGTGAAGCCATACAGCCATCTAGGGGTCTTCTCAGCCGTCCTCATCTGTAGATTCTATATTCTCCTATCGCTGTTGTCACCAAATAGTCTTTTCTTACAGCTAGGCCTAGTTCTACAAAGCGACCTTCCTTGCATTGTGTAACATGTATCTTTAAAGTTTGCGTACATTAGCTTTCCAGTTCAATGTATAATTTATTTTGGTGGCTGTTTTTTTGGGTGGCACAGGAGCTCCCCGGCTGGTGCTGACATGTTTCCCACCCTAGGCCATGACTGGGTGCTCACGGCTTGTGAGTCCACAATCTCAAGTTTGGAGATATTTTTCCATTTTGTTTCACCCATTTGGGTCTTTCTCCCTTATTTTCTCATCTCTTATTCTCTCCTGATGTCTTTTCCCTTACCCACCCTGAGTCTGTCTGGTGTCTCCACTCCTGTGTCTGTTGTCTCCCTCCAGTATGTCGGGGAGTGGACGTGGTGCAGAGAAGGACACCAACTCTGCCTATGCATGATGTCCTTCAAGTTTTGCTCCCTTAAGTGCCCTAGCGCTTCTGACGGCTCCTTCTCGTCCAGCACTTTCTTGTCAGTATTGCAGTTGACGAGATGGAGCCGTCGAGCTAAGTTTAGATCTGATGCTCTAAGCTTGCTTCTTCACTGAAGCAAGCCGGCCGATGTCGCCCATCTCAAGCCCAATTTGCATATGAATGTCCCGCAGCCAGCAGGACATTCATATGCAAATTTGGCTATCTTCAAAGAAGCACATCTGGAAAATCACCCCCAGTGTCATTTTAAGATGTAAAAAAGATCATGGGTTGTTGCGCACAACCTTCAGCAGTGATTACACAGCTATAGTGATAGCAGTGGCCAGAAAGGCCCTCAGTTGATGTATGGGGCCTGAGCAAGGATCACAGAGTAAAATGGAGTCAGTATGAGGGATGGGTGTATATGTTGTGTGTCGGTGTGCAGCCCCCTGTAACAGACAAATAAGAACAAGGACAGAGGCGCACAACCTAGTACAACAATTGGTTAAATAATGTGGAATAGGATAAGATAAAACAAACTGAAATGAAACAACAGACAAGATACTCACATTGAGAGAGGTTTACAAGGGTGGGTCCCTCAGGGCCATGTGTTTTCCAGGAGGACCTCACTTCCTGGTGGGGGAGAAGAGATCACTTCCTGCTTACAGATACTGGGGGGCTCAATAGGAACAATGGGACGTGTTTCGAGCAGATGCTCTTTCTCAACCATTTCAAGATGTGCTCTTTGAAGTTAACCCTTTTAGAGGGTCCCAAATGACATTGTATTGGATACAGTGATAACTGTATCCACTACAATTCAAAGTTAAACAAAAACAAAACACATTTCCAATTGTAATAAAAATTTTATTATAAACAAACATAAATACTGTTTTGAAATCTTTCATTCTAAATAAGTATTCAAGAGATTTTATCATTCAAATGATACATTTTATAATTTTTTAATGTACTTTATTTTTATAATAATTGTGTGTTTCAAACATTATTCTATTCAGGATGTCTATTAGACCCTTGTACGGACATATTTTTGGAAGTTACATGCCTACAACACAAATTTATTTTATTAAAGTCTATGGTGCGCTTTTGATACAGAAATCTTGCAAGAGGTTAATGATAAGAGACTCAACATCCCACAGAAATGTAAACAGCTCTTGTACCTTATGCACCTCAGCCGTGTACGTGTCTTTTTCACACAAGAAACTCACATCCAGACGGGGAAAGCACCGACACACACATCCACACACTATACGCTTTCCTTTACATTGGGGCAAAAAAGTATTTAGTCAGCAACTAGTGATGGCCGAACTTCGGCCGCGTCTGTCCGTCAGTGACGTCACATCCGGCACCTGGAACGCATAGTTCCTGGTTGTGCTAACCGGATGGGATGTCACTGACGTCACATCCGGGTTTACAAGCCGGTTTTTCACTGAAAGACCAGGTTCTCTACCCGGTCTTCAGTGAAAACATTCTTCCTGCGGCAGGATCTCGCTGCTAATGATTCCACCGGAGGAAGAATAGAGGGCTCCTTCTCGCCGGCGAACAGGGCGGGTCGAACATCCGTACTTTCCGCTGGCGGGAAGGAGGGCGAACATGCTTGTATCAGCAACCAATTGTGCAAGTTCTCCCACATAAAGATAAGAGAGGCGTGTAATTTTCATCATCAATATACCTCAACTATGAGAGACAGAATGGGGGGAAAGAATCCAGGAATTCACATTGTAGGATTTCTAATAAATTAATTGTTAAATTCCTCGGTAAAATTAGTATTTGGTCACACACAAACAAATGGGCCAAAGTACCAGCAACAGTGTGTGACAACCTTGTGAAGACTTACAGAAAACGTCTGACCATTGTCATTGCCAGCAAAGGGGATATTGAGATGAACTTTTCATATTGTCCAAATACTTATTTCCCACCATAACTTGCAAATAAGTTTCTTAAAAATCCTACAATGTGAGGACGAGGAGATGGTGTGTGGTACTCACCCCATATGTAGGGTGGTCTTCCTCACTGTCCTCTGCGTCAGCCTCCTGCATGGTAGATTCTGCTGCAGATGGACCTCCCTGTTCCTAAGCCTCCGATATGCTGTCTCCACCCACAGGTCACTAGCTGGCTTTGGGTCAAATGTAACCCCCAGTAATGTTTGAACCCCCAGATCTTATACCTCACTAGTCAGATTTTAAGGCCCGTTACTCCACATACGTTATTGGATCTGCTGGCTTCCATCAAGCCTCCCGCAGCCCCTGGAACAGGGCTCTGAAGGGCTGTGGAGACAGCCCCGTTAAGGGGGGTTTACACATCCCTCGGGACCCCCTTCAATAAGCGCATTGCATAGGGGGGATCCCGATGGAGCACATATACTTTAAACAGCATTCGCCAAGCAGCTAGACATCTTCCGATGCAGAGGTTCGACGTACTCCACTATGTTTAGCTCTGCATTGGCGGTACGACTCAGTCCTGTGAGAACACAGCATGCGCCGAGCAGGTTAGTGAATGTGCTCCGTCAGGACCTCCCGCCAAGCAATACACTCAGCGGAGGGGGTCCTGATGAAAGTGGAAACCCCCCCTCATTGCCCCATCGCCGTTGAGCATTGCAACAACATCTCTGTGTTCAACACAGGGATTTTAGTGGACATGGAGCTAGGGCTTTACATATGCCTACTCCCTGACTTTCACCCCCCAGATGCTCCAACACCTTTTTTTGGATTAGTAATTTACAATGTGACACCACTTTCTGCAACCTTTCATAGCTATTAATGTTTCCCATCCGGCGTATTCAAGCGACAGAAATTGTATGCGTTTAACAATAGAAACTGAAAACAATTGGCAATCTAAAAAAATAGACAATCCAAGCAATATCTGATAGGGGGCTTTTTAGTAGGAAGAATTGTGCTCAGGGACCTAAAAATTTGCATGGATGTAGTCTCAGGGGTTAAGTGAAAGCATGTATGCAGCAGAGTAGTGCTTTATGCTCATGGGGAAGCAATATCTGATAGCTGTAGTTTAGCATAAATGTAACATATAAGTGTTGTAGCTAGAGGGGTGAAATTCGGGGTGTAAGTAGTAGTAGGGGAGCATTACTGATCCTGAAAGTTTCATGATTATACTATGAATGGTTTTCGTGCTATGAATGTGTAAAGTTACAGTTACACACAGATTTATTCAGCTAAGCTTCTACAGAGCTGCAGAGGGAGAGGGTGTGTCCTGTCCAGTGTTTTGACTGGCTGGGGAGGACGTATCTGGGGAGGAGCTACAGGAAGCAGTATCTGACGGAGAAGCACAGAATCTGCTGCCTGTAACACTCACATCGGAGGAGAGGGGGACCAAGGGGGATGTGAGTCTCTCCTTCCTGGCTGTGCAGGGAGCACTTGTCAGACCTCCGGGCCAGGCTGAAAATAGGTGGGGGAACGCCATTCCGGTGCGTTCCCCCAGAAAAAAAGCCCTGGTCTTATCTAATATGGATGCAGATTTTATTTATATTTAATGTGTCTAAGGGGTTATTTTCATTATACGTCGGGACCCCTCTGCTAAGCGTTTACGCTCAGCAGGGATCCCGTCGTATCCCACAGACATTGCCTGCCGGCGGATGGTCTGTTTACACATCCGCCGGTGCAGAGGCTGAACGTACTCAACTTCGTTCAGCCTTACATCGGCGGAGCGGCTCGGTGCAGTGAAGACAGATCCTCCGCTGAGCAGGTAAGTGTATCTGCTACGTCGGGACCTCCCGCTAAGCGTATATGCTTAGCGGAGGGGTCCTGACGTAATGGCATCGACTGTGGTTTACAGTCATGTCCAATTTTACACAGGTGTCTAGAATCAACCCAGATTTCCTAAAAGGTTGACATGGGGGTGTTTTTAAACACTTGACAAGCTCCCACAGAGATTTCATTGACAGGTGACCTTTAACCTACAGTTGACCTTCATCCAACCTTCTTGAGTGGTTTTGTGTAGAAATGGGAAATCTGCGAATGGCCCCCATACATGCACAGATATTAGCGGCCGACCGATTTAAAACTATCAATTTTTAGATCGGTCGATTGAAAATTGGTGCATGCCCACATGGTCCAATCAACTAAATTTGATCATAATTATGAAAAAAAAAATCGATCAAAACATGATCGGACATGTCGGAAAATTTTGATCAGTTGAGTACAAATTATTTTTTAACTGACAGATTTTGATCGTTCTTGATCATTTGCATACTTATACCTCATTGTCATCAAATGACCATGCTCTCTGTACACAGCACTTGCGAAAAAATTATCGCCCGATTAAATGATCAATTTCATTTACAATTACAAATAAAAAATCTATAAAAAATTGGTTTTTCCATATGGAGTATATTCTATTCTCCATCAATCGCTGATTGTACGATTAATTTTTTTTTATAGTTTTTAGTCTGTTGGACGCTAAAATCTGTGTATGTATGTGTCTGTGCATTAGTGAACACAAGCCTATTGATAGATGCCCTTTTGAAGAGTTGGCACTATGCTTATCCGAAAAGCCTGACTTTGGGTTGTAGCGTTGGGTGTGTGCAACCTGTATTTACTACTGATCATTAAACTCATGTGACTTAAAAAACCAAAAAGGAAGCTTAGGTGATCCAACTCAGATTTTAAGGCCTCTGTCCAATTTAAATGAATGGGCTGGCCTAGATAATTGGACAGGTTATGATAGACCATGTGTGTGTATATGTTAATGTATACGTGCTATGGAAGTGCTTTTGTGGTGAGTTACATCATGCTAGACCTAAATGATCTAGATTCTAGCATAATGTAACTCACCACTAAAGTTCTATTAT
The DNA here is from genome assembly GCA_036250615.1 of Ptychadena robeensis. Classification (NCBI taxonomy): domain Eukaryota; kingdom Metazoa; phylum Chordata; class Amphibia; order Anura; family Ptychadenidae; genus Ptychadena; species Ptychadena robeensis. Next base: position 111,861,399 of record CM070036.1, read on the forward strand.
AGCACGTATATATTTCCATATGCACACACATGGTATTAACCTCCCTAGGGCTCTTGCAAGGTCCAGATTTCTGTACCAAAAGCGCACCATAGACTCTAATGGAATTTTTTTATGTTGTAGGCCTTTAACTTCCCAAAATCTGTCCGTACAAGGGTCTAGTAGACATCCTGAATATAATAATGTTTGAAACACACAATTATTCTAAAAAAAAGTACATTCAAAAAAATGAATAAAATGTATCATTTGAATGATAAAATCTCTTAAATACTTATTTGGTATGAAAGATTTCCAAACAGTATGTATTCATATTTATTTTTTGTTTATAATAACATTTTTATGACAATTGGAAATGTGTTTTGCTTTGAATTGTATTGGATACAGTTTTCACTGTATCAAATACAATGCCCTTTGGCACCCTCTGAAAGGGTTAACCTCAAAGTGCACACCTGGAAATCACACTGGGGGTAGATGTGCTCTTTGAAGTTAATCTAATTTACATTTGAATGTCCTGTGACTCCCCCCCCCCCCCCTCTGATGTGAAGTCATCACGTCACAGGGGGAGGGGGGACGGGACAGATGGGTGACATCGGCTTGCTCCAGTGAAGAAGCCAGCTAAGAGGATCCACCGGGATAGCACAGAACAGTGAGTATGTGCTGCCGGGGATCTGATTTTCTGTGCTGCCGGGGACCTGACGGCTCCATCTCGTCATCTGCAATACTGACAAGTCAGTGCTGGAGGAGATGGAGCCGTCAGAAGCGCTAAGGGGGTTAAGCTTAGAACGTCTGTTATGCAATATACTTCTGCGTGGTGTGGGAAAATAGAATAGGAATATTATCCGAACAGCCTGACGTTGGGTTGTAATGTTGGGTGTGTACAAGCTGCTGGCGAAGTGTGCACCCTATCTAGATAGGTCAGCAAGACTGTTGGCGTTGGTGTACAGATAAACTTTACTTACAAAAGGCAAACATTTGGACAACAAATTCCACATAATTTTATTTCCAAATCCACGATAAAGAACAAAAGTTTATACAAATCAGCACTGTAAAAATGACAAGTTAGAGGCTATGCTGGCAGAAATAAAAGGGAAATATCCACAGTTTTCCCTTCCTCCTCAAAAATGTTACATCAGATTCTAAAAAAACATCTGTTGCAAAATGTTCTTTATTATTTTCCAAAATGGTGTCCAATTGAAAATCTGGTGCATATCAATCTATTAACATATATATAGAAGGGCAATCAAATCAGTTCTCACCCTTTGACATGCACAAAAGGCATCAAAATTAAATAGAAATATCCTTGAAATAAAAAAAAAGGAAAAAAGTGCTCTAAAAATTGAAAATATGGACCTAGCATGCGTTCTCATGTCTGACAAACTAAACTCTCATTCTACAGCAGAAAAAGAGAGAAATAATTTAAACTTCTAAAGCAAAAAAATCAGCAAAACATCCACGTGTCTACTATGCGAAAAAAAAAAAAAAAACTAACACTGAAATTCGAAACATGATAAATATACAATTACATAAACGTATCTGAATAAACCAGTGGCAATGGAAGCGAAGAATTCAGATCTCTTTCTTTGTAAGAACAAGACATTCACACCAGGAGCAGGAAGAACAACTTTATATTGGAAAGGGTCATAAACTTCTTAAAATAGATTGGGGCTTTGGGTATAGTGGAGGTTTGTTATTTGAATTAAATAGCTGATAAAATTATCAATCGGTTGAATGATTATGCACGACATTGCTAAAGTAACTTGAAAACAAAAATGACTGGCATACACAAAAGGTTCAGTAGTTCAAAAGCTCATAGCAAATGGCATTTGGGCGAAAGTGTTCTCTTTCTGAGCACTTCCGTCTTTAGCCCCCCCCCCCATTATTACTCTTGTTATATGTAAATATTGAATTTTTTTTATTTTTATCTATGGCTGATTCTTCTGTATTCCCTACTCATCATTAAACTCTCCTATGACTTAAAGAACCAAAAAAGGAAGCTTAGGTGGTCCAGCTGGGCTGTCAGGACCTATTGGATGTTGCAGGCCTCTGCTCAATTCAAATGAATGGACTGATCTAGTTAATTGAACAGTAAGGCTGCGTTTACACTATGGATCTCTGCAGCCGCCCCCTGTAATCCCCTATGGGAAATGATGAGCCAGTCTATACTGGCGCATCATGACTGCGTTTGGGGGTGGCGAGGCAGCAGATTGGTAACGGCCGACCGAGCATTGGAGGCGTCCCGCGGATGCACCAGAAACACGTATTGCGGCCATTGGTAAACAATGGGTGCGGTTTGCATGCGTCATACACTGAACCTATTGTTTACCAACACGCGTGGTACGCGTTTCCGGTTTGCTTATAGTAAGTATAGGACGCAGTATTGCCAACACAGCGAATACTGCGCCCTATATGCCCTGGAACAACACCCACACATAGGGTGCACTCTATGAACCCACGGTTGCTGGGGCGGTATAGTGTAGACCCAGCCTAAGATTTAGCACAGCCATGGGCAAACTTAAGGTAGCCATACATGGGTCAATTTATTACTGATCGATTCCCGATCTGATCATTCCAGGAGATCACAGAATCGGCGATAGATCGGGAATCGATGGAACACCACCGTGGGAATCTGATTTGAGGTTGATTTGGACATGAGCCGATCTCCAAAATTGCCGATCCCACAAAATCCATAGATCGGAAAGGCTGCTGCATATTGAGCTATGGGTCCACCAACGTACTTTGATTGCCAACGATCGATCAAAAAAAAAACCATGTGTCGGTTCAATGTCCGATCGGATTTTTAGCCTATTGGAATTTGTTTGGTCGAGTGGTCATGGTGGACAGAACCCGATTGTTCGAGTGAAAAATCGACCCATGTATGGGAGCCTTAAGGCCCCGGGGGCCAAAACCGGCTCTTTAGTCTTTTCATTCGGCCCTAAGTTACCTTGTTGTAAAGATGCTCTAGCTACCCTCCACTCATTCTCTGCAATAACAGGAGATAATGCCTAGAGGGTGATTCAGGTCTCATAAAGGCCGTAGTTTGCCTGCTACAGAATGTTTACGTTTACTAACAAAAGCCTCTATTTATGAATATTGCTTTATACATATTTTACTTTTTTCCTGTCTGGGCTACAAGAACTAAGGACACCTATGTTGGGTGGCCTTTACAGGCTCTTTGTCCAGTCCTTCTGTCAAATCTACAAAAAACATTTTGGCCCATGAGTCAAAAAGTTTGCCCACCCTTGGTCTAGCATAACTATAAAAAGCACTACCATAGCGTGTATATATTCATATAAACACAAAGGGTATTAAGCTTAGAATGTTATGCATTATACCTTGCTGTGGGAAAATAGAATAGGAAGAAACTCATATTGGGCGGATTTTAATGAGAAAAAGCCCTGTTTTCCAGCAGTATGGTATTTGCAGCAAACACAATGGTGGTGGTTGGAGGCAGAAGATTTGAAAAATATTGAGTTTTTTTTTGAGCAATCTGTATCCAAGCAGCTGACAAACTCAGAGCCAGAATGATGTAATGAGGGAAAGAAAACATTTTTTCAGGGGCTAAAAATGAATATAATGAAGGAACAAGCGCATATTGTAAGTGGAAAATAATACTGATCCTACCTGGCAAAACCTAGGTGTTTGTCACAAGAAAGAAATAAATTAAAAATAAATAATAGAATAAATATAAGAATATGGGCTCCCCGCATACAAAATGTATCCTTCTAGCTGATCACAATGCTGACCATTGTTCTCTTGAAAACCTTAGCTTGCTAAGTATCAGAAGTCTTGTTCTTCTGGGGAGGTTATGGTTCCTTCTGCCGGGGCCCATTTCCCAAAACCAGAGTGGTCTTTCTGGACATATATTCTCTGGATATTAAGCTGAAATCCAGAGAAACTGATAGTGCTTACAAATAGTAGGGCAGTAACTGACTCGATTTGATTTTGGAGTCACTCTGTGCATGCAGTCTCTGCCTCTGGCATTTTCTCCACCTCCCCTTCCTTCCAATGTTTCCTATCTTGATTTTTTTATATATACTTCTTCCTGCATAGGTGAGAAAATTGTATCCCCCCTTCCCTCTCCTCCCCGCAAAAACTGTCAATCAGAGGTAAAGATAGCATGTATGTTGGTTGGCCCACACACAGAGAGAAACCCAAGATCGCTGACCTGTGTGCATGCTCTCCGAGTCCCAACTAGTCAACTTGACCAAGACTATAGTGACTGATGACTTAATCATTAGTTGTCAATGCCCTAACAAATGGCCTTGGCCTTGCTCAAATAGTGCAATTCTTTATTAAACGTGCACTTCATTTGAAAATAACTGTACTTGTGCACAAAATGTACAGTTATCGGTTTTATCCCCAATGAGTCCTGCCTAGCTCCCATTAGATAGGAAATTTACATAAATATCAATTACAGCTGGTGGCATGGACTGGAGGGAGAATGAACTGCAGTGGCTAGATCATTGTATATGGATATCCAAGGAAAAAAGTACAAATTATTAAATATAAGTGCTACTCAGGCAATTGGTAAATTTATGTTTTTAAAGAAGACCTTTCAAATTTCATGCGGTAACTGCAGTAATTAAAGATCCAGTATGAAATGTGTCAAAAATATCCAACCCCTCCTGGGTACATTGTCAGTGGAGGTGTACGCTGGCTCGTGTAAGGGCCCACATACACCTTTAGATTTCTCTGTCAGATTTCCTTTAGATCTCCTTTTGTTTTACCAAAACCATGTAATATGAGGGACTTTCTAAACAATCAAAGATAGACACACACAGGTAGATCTGTAAAAAGATTAGAGTAAAACCGAGCAACGTGCGCCGTCACAATGCTTGATTGTGCTTTAATCTGTGTACTACCCAGGATCAATAGGACCCGCTCGAAGAAACAATTGAATGGGATTCCAACATGTTGGAAAACCCCGTTCAATCTCCATTACTTTGACATGAGTCTACATTCAAAGTATTGGAGGAGCTGCTGCAGCCTGGACCCGCTGTCAGTGTGAAGGGGGTGGGGCCAGCACGTATATCTCTCTGAGGCTGGCTGCCTTTCTCCCCAACTTGCAGCTGTGTTCTGATTCACACATGCTGCGAGCTGGGGAGAATGGGTCCCCACTGAACAGGAATCTATGTGCCCAAGTGGTGCACATAGATTCCCGTTCAATTGTGTGCCTAGCCAATTAAGTCTACCTGTGTTCAATCGCAGACCCTATACTACAAAGTTGTTGATAGATCTAAAGGATATCTGACAGAGACGATATCTAAAGGTGTATGGCCAGCTTAAGGAAACACTTTACCTTTGCCTATATGCAATATAGCATTTTTGTGCCTTGTGACGTACATTTGGGACAACATGAGCATGTAATTAGTATAAGCATAAACAAATAAAATGGCCGACATTCTACATCATTTCTGAACTTCAGTCCCTGGTATTGAGAGAAAGGGTTAGAATGAAATGTATAAATAATAGCTATGAATTTTAGAAAGGAGCCACTGCGTAGGAGTACAAATACGTCACTAACCATACCACATGTTAGCTAGTTCCAAAAAACACAAACACACATCTACAATAAGTGCTGAAATTAAAATAAAATAAGGTTCAAGCTAACTACACGTTTTAGACTCTGGGGCACATGTGCAAATAGTTTATACACATATACACCTCTGGCTATTATGAACTTAAAATTATATTTTCAAAATACAATGCCCTTTCCTATATACACACATACGTGGAATTATTACTAAGCACAATGTAAAAATGATTTGATTTAGGCTGAATGAAAATAAATACTGAATTCTTGTGGAGTTTTGACAAACAGCATTGTCCTTTCACCATAAACTGTACTTATATTGCAATAATTAAAATAACAATTAATATGCATGTGTATATATATTGTATATACATATATACATACACGCTGTCGAACACACATACGCACACACAGTGCCAGAAGTGGCATCATTTCCCATCCCAAAGAAAACAACTTTACATATATAGATATAAAAGGGGGAGGGGTTAAGTAAAAAAAAAAACCTTTCATTTAACCTTCCTCTGCTCACACCATCAATTACTTTGAAAGTAAAAAATGAAAATCAGTGTTAAACTGCTATCAGTTATAGGAAGAGTCTTTCCAGCTGTGTCAACCCTTAAGATTCTGATACCTACATGGTGGTACTTCAACAAGTGCAGAAATCATGATTCCACAATCTACACCTGGCTATGTCCCTTTTGATCTTATAGTACAATCATCTTTTTAGCTACCAACCTGATGTAATAGGAGGGTAAGCGACACACCCTAAAACTACACAATTGTTGGAACAGCTAAAGGAGACTTTAGATTAAATTGTGTATAGGGAGATATGTAACATTTTTAACCTCCCTAGTGGTTGAGACAAACCCAGTTTGTCCGGAGTTTGGATTGGTCACAACCACTACTGGAACAGGGATCGGAAAAACCCAATATACTCACGGAAAGCTGTGGTGATTCTCTCTATATATCGCTGTAAAATAGACTTCCATTATTATGGATGGGTGTCTGTTTGCCAGAACACGTCGCCATTGTCATTGAAAACACCGGCAACGGCGACAAGGCGGGTACTCTGTACATTTGTAGCACGCCATTAAAAACGGCCCAGTAGGGGCTGACCGCTAGGGATGTTATTAACCTCCCTAGCGGTCATGACGAGCCCAGCTCGTCCAGAGTTTGTGTGAGGAACAAACTCTGGATGAGCTGGGCTGCCATGAAAGCCACATATCCCCGGAAAGCTACGGCGATTCTGCTTCCAGCTGCAGAATTTCTGGGGTTGTGCGGTGTCACAATGACGCGGAAGGGGGCGGGGGTGGGCGGTGCCATAGACCTTCATGTAAATGGAGGAGCGCCGGCTTTCCAGCCCTCACAGCCGGAGTAATGACACCGGCAGTGTGGAGAGGGGAGGGGGAAGGGAGGAAATGCAGGCAGTGTACTTTGTACACTGCTGCGATTGCCCGTACCACGCTGTTAAAAACAGCGTGGTACGGGCAGTGCGCTAGGGAGGTTAATATTAAAAAATTCAGCCCATTAGCATCTACCCTATACTGAACAGGTCATTTAACAATTATCAATTAACTTCGAAATCAAATGTATCTACAAAACGTAACAAGATTAGAAGGTCAAAGTAAAATGTACATACATCTGTTGTGCTTCTTGAAACTGTATAAAGCTGCAAAATGACACCTCGCCTCCTGATCTAGCCATGAGCTACACAAGCTATATAGCCATTTTGCTAACGTGCTTGATGAAAACGTACGACTCGGTACATTCCGATGAATAATTGTGAATCCTACATCAACTTTGCATATTAAAAGTCTAAAACGTCTGATGTATACTGATTTTTCCCAAAACAGTAAATATAAAAAAAATGATAATAAAAATATATATTGAGCGTGGAATGTGGAAAGGTGTGACTGTCGCAGTTTGTACATGTTGCTTCCTAATAATGCTTATCTACAAAACGCTATTAAAAAATTCTTAAGAGCACGTTCAATGTCTCGGGTGGTATGAAACTCTATGCAGCTTGCATAGGGATAGGATTCTCTCTATATAAATATTTCCCCACATTTTACTAGCAGGTCTCTATACAAAAATCGCATCTTTGTAATGGTAAACTGCAGAATCTTTATGCTACCATAAATAACTGATTGTATTTTTTTTCTTCTATGGCCTCTTTACAAATCAGGTTTGTAAGGCCGAGTATCAATAGGTTTACTGTGGTTGTTTTAGGAAGGGCTACGAGGAATGAGAAAGCGTTAAAATTTAGAAGCCTTTACAAAATGCAGAATTTATGATACAGGTAAAATATCTTCTATTTCAGATTTCTATTGCCTAATATTAGAAAAAAAGATATTCTTCACAGTTTAGTATATATCAGCTTCAGCCTGCTGTTTTTGGGATAAACCTCTAAAAAAAAATCCTTGAAAAGAAAAATGTACCAACCACATTTCTGTAAATGGCATACTTAAGTGCAGCGATACAAGTCTTTGTCACCTTCTAGTACATCTATGTTTGTAGAAACAGTTGGGGTGTCTGGGTTTGAATCTTGGGAGATGGCTGCCACTGTCACAATTCTTGGGGATCCGAGGACTCCAGTGACTGAGGCATCCAGGTCTCCGGTTGTTACGATCGCCAGGGCTGTTCCGCCTCCCTTTTTGTTTTGATGGGTTTTGACGTGTTTTGAGAGATGGTCGCTTCTCATAAACCTTTTGGAACATTCTGGACACTCGAACCTCTTTTCGCCTAAGAAAGAAAAATATACCAGATGTGTGCAACAATTATTAAATGATCTCCAGACAAAGGCTGAATGCAATTCTAGGAGCGTTATACAATCTGTAATGCTCTTTAACCTCCCTAGCGGTCAGTCACAGTCATTTTTAATGGCAGAGTACTCTGTCCCCATGTGGGCTGGGAAACGGACTCCCCTTTATTATCATGGAGGTCTATGGCGCCCCCCCCCCCACCCACCGGCATCAAGGGACAGTTTCGGAACCTCGGAAATGCTGTGGTGGTATAGAGAATCGCGGCAGCTTTCTGGGGGTACTTCATTATTTTTCTGATCACCATTCCTGTAGCGATTGAGACGTACACAAATTTCAAACTAACTGAGTTCGTCTCAACAACTAGGGAGGTTAACGTGTTCTTTTATTCAGATAGATCAAGGACAGCCTGCACTGCATGTAAGCAACGGAAGCTGGTCCAATGCCATTCCCCAGCCCAGATCACTGCTCTCTCCATACACTGTACAAACTTTGTGGTAGGTATCTGTTTTAAGCTGGGAATACAGGGTTCGATTTTCCTGTTTGATCGTCTTAACAAAACAATACTTTTGTGTTGACGAAAATTCCTTTTTCAACATCACATAACGTGATCAATCCAAAACCAATCAGTTCCTTTCCAAAGCATGTGAGCATCCTTCACCATACAATGAGATACACATTTTTGAAATACCTAGAATACTTGAACCATCCACTCAAATTTACCAACTGATCACTATTCGATCAACTTCTGTTTTAGGCAAACTCTGATTTAGGTAAAAAGTTTTATTTTGCGCCATCAAGCAATAGATGATCGAACTGAACCATGTATGACCACCTTTAGTCTTTTGATTGATCCCTGTAGTGCCATTTGGGTCCTAGGCCCAACATTGGATCTCGACAATTCACGAATTCAAGATTAAGAGGGCAAGAGTTTAATCTCCACTCAGGCAAAAGAACTTGTGCAATGTCCAAGGGTCTGAAGGGAGCAAAGGAATTGCTTTTAAGACTACCACAAGGTGAAAGCAAAAGATGAAGCCATTATATTAGTTTTGTACACTTACTGGAAAACTTCAAATATTTAAAATAAATATATATGGGAACTGTGCAACCATTATGTTATTCTGACACCCTTAACTCCTGGATCAGCATATCTCATTTTCTCTCTGTAAACAAGTTCTGTAAGATTGGCATAACGGATTGATTTTCCCATTTAAAAATCGATTCGCCCAAAATTTCTCCAAATCGAAAAAAAAAATTGAGCAGTGATTGTTGGTAAATTTGTATGCAATGTTATTATGGAACAGGTATACAGGGCTAAGGAAAGGAATAACTCGGTTTTGAATCTATCACATTATGTGGCAGTAAAAAGGAATTGTTTTAAGACAACTGTTTTTTAAGTTGATCAAATAGAAAATCGAATGGTGTATGCCCAGCTTTACACATTACCCTCCCCAGTGGTTTGCCCGTATTGCACTGCTATCAAAGCAGAGTACACTGTTTTCTGCTTGTTTTATCTGCCCTCCCTCTTACCCTTCACACATCAATGATGCCAGTGTTGTGGGCAGGGAAACCAACACACCTTCATTAACATGGAGGTCTATGGCACCCCACCTTTTTTCAGAGATCCATGAATCGGTTCTGGGTATTTTGGAATATAGAAAAGAACGGTCCAGTTTACCTGTGTGAGTTCTTCTGTGCCTCTGTAGTTCGTCACTTCTGGTAAATCTCTTGCCACAGAAGATCCAGTTGCATACAAAAGGCCTTTCCCCGGTGTGCCAACGGAGATGTGCTCGGAGATGGGAAGTTTTCCCATAAACTTTTCCACATCCTTCAATGTGACATATGTGCTGTTTCTTCTTTCCTGGTTCACTGTTTGCCCTTATGAAGGAAAACAAACATGGATGAAGTGGCTTAAAGAAGAAGTAGAAAAGGGTGTTGAATCAAACCACTCTCATGTGGCCTTTTGCTGCTTGCAATATTTCGGTTGACAGAATTTTATAATTTGCCCCCTGCTCTTCACATCCCAATATAGAACACTATGCTAATAAAGCTGAAGCCATCAGAGATCAAATCTTTTTCGGTCATACCCTCAGAGGCAGAAGTGTGAACGTTCCCAAATGTGGGCACAGACTGCATTTAAATGTAAAACCTGTAAATCTTGAAGATGAAATCTTTGGTTGCCATTTGAGTCCTCCAAATATCTGAATTTGAGCTCAGAAGTAGAAAAATACCAATCCTGTGTAGTTTTTGCATAAATTATGTTTAAAGTCAGTTGTAGATTTTCTACATCAATACTTCTTTTTTTACGTAGAGTCAGCATAAACTTCAGTATGTACAATACTAGCAGTGACTACAGCTATTTTTTTTTTTTTTGTCAACCCACTAAATGGAAGTGAAAGAAAAGCCTCCTTACATCATACTGCATGTACTAGTATGAAAAAATATCGAATTCCTATGAGTTAAAACAAACTGCCACTAGATAACATAGGACTTTGTGAACCATTAAAAAAGGCCCAAGAAGATTGTTCACATATGCAGAGTACTCTGCTTGTTTCCCCCGGCCTTCCTCCTCCCCTCTACACATCGCTGGCAATGTGGACCAGGAAACCTAAGCCGTCTCCATATCATGGAGATCTTTGGTGCCACACCCCCCCCCCCCCCCCCCCCAAATCAACACCCCGGAGCCCCCACACCTAGATGAGTGCCACAAGCGATAGGCAGGTTTTCTGCGATTCAGAATTGCAAGTATGCCCGATCCCAGCTCAAGGGGAGTTTGCCAAGACTGGGTTCCCGCAAACCGCCAGGAAGGTTAATATACAGTATATCCATAAGGTGTAATCATAACCAGAATAATTGTTCTAGAATAGACCCCTTATTTTAGAACTGCCAACCATGTTTTTACAACTCTACTGCTTATGACAATATTTTGGGGTTCAGTTGATATAATATTAAGGACGTCTGTTTTTAAATGCTTCCAATATCTTGTTTATTGACACATAGATTTGCATTCCAACTAGCTTGTCTGGGAGTGCTAAACCCTGTTGTTAACAAAAGTCAAACACTGGTTCCTATACAACAAGAGCTTTAAACCTGCGAGGGATTACCTAGATCACTTAGACCATAAACCATTCCTTCTGTAAATTAGCTCTACTCCCAGTGGCTAATTCTACTAACCACACAAGCTTGATTGGATTGAGATGTGGGAGATCTGCACTGTCAAGTTCTTGGAATCATTCCCAGACTTTCTGAGTCTTGTGGTCTAAAGCATAATTTGCCTATGGAGAAAACTGCTGTCATGAGGTTCAGATGTCTAGTGACTCAAAAATATTACTCTACTGGTATGAGCCAAGTACTCTGCTATCGATGACAGTCTTAAGTATCAATGTATACACTTGCTGGATTTTTCCCCCAATACTGGAGTATACATGCAAAGCTTCTGGGGAATCCACAATATCGCAGTCTGACATTATTACGGAAGGTAGGGTATGCACTTGGAGCACCACCATGTGTTATTTGCTGATTGATCTGCAAAACGATTGTAGACTTACATCAGCTTTTTCATCCAGAGAGCAAGAATAATTGACAACTAGTTTTTGTAATCACAAACTCCAGAAGCCATTCTTCTCTTCTTCTCCTCTTAAAATAATATATCTTTGGTTCAGAATCATAAGGAGGAGCAGCTTTATTTAACCTCCTGAGCATTTTGCCTGTGGCGTGTCGTGTCTGCTCCCCCCCCCTTCTAATCAAGGATGTGCAGGAAAAAGTAAGCGATGCCTCCAGATCAATGGCGCTGTCTAATCATAATTCCCCCGCTCACCGCCTCTCATAATCACCTGGCCTCACTCGAGAAAGATGAGTATCCCCGAGTGTAGCTTGCGTGCATTTGCTGACCTTGCAAGTACACTTGGGTTAAATGTTTAAGAGGTTAAAACACAATTGCCAAAAAATATTGGAATAGTCAATCTTCTGAAAATGCAAGTCATCTGGCTGCAAATTTGATGTTCAGACTAAACTGGTTAAAGCCCCCCATACACCTTTAGATCACTCCATACAAGTTCCTTTGGATCTACCAACAACGATGTAGTGCTGGGTCCTCCCTAATAGAATACATAATGATTGGAAGGTTTAGAAAGCTCCTCATATTACATGGTTTTGGTGGATCTATCACATGGAAGATATGCTGTAAGGAGAACATGGAGGCATTTGTCAATATGTGTCTCCCAAGTAGCCATGGGTAGGCATTCAGGTTGTCTGCAGATTTAGTTTTTTATTTTTAGAAGACATGTTTTAAAGGGACTTAAGCCCCCCATACACCTTACAATCTTTCCATACAATTTCTGCGCAATCAAATTTTGTTCTACCAAAACCATGTAATATGAGGACCTTTCTAAACCTTCCAATCACTATGTATTCTATCAGGGAGACCACTATACTACACAGTTGTTGGTAGATCTAATGGAGATTGTATGGATCGATCTTGAGGTGTATGGGGGGGCTTTAATCAGCTTTGTTGTATACAGAGCCTCATTTCCTTGTAATACTATAGGAGTTTTAGAGACAACGATGGCACAAACCAGCCAATTTTTATAGCTTATTTGTGAACAGCACTCCAGTTGCCGCTTACCTTCCTTCCCCTTCTCTACAGTTAGGACAGGAGCAGGCAACCCTCCTCAGTCTCTTGCCAGTCTGCACCTCTTGATCCGATGATAGCTGAGACTGCTGAAGCTGCACTTGTGATAATTGATCAGGACTGACAGCCCCAATGGTTGCATTGGTAAGTCCTCCAACGGCAATGGAGGCTATGGTAGCTTGCTGCACTTTGACACCGTCAGTTCCTTGCTGCTGGCCTGGAAAGGAAGAAGTGGAAAATAGACAACAAATAATATTTAGAAATGATAAAAAGATACAGAAATAATTCCTCCTATTTATATAAAATGAATAATGATGGAAAGAATATCATACAATTAATCATTTATTCTGAATTGGTTAAGTGTCCTTAATAAACCATGCTTTTAGACTATGTTTTCACAATGTTTAGGGATGCGCCGATACCCCGTGTTCATTGCATGTCTTGACGGGAATGTCGGCGCATCCCATACACAGGCTATGTCTCCACTGTGTTGTGTGCTCCGTCGGGATCCCACCAAGCATGTAGGGGGTCCCGATGGAGAGAACAACGCAGTGGAGACATAGCCATATGCATGAATTCCTGCCCCGCCTGTTTCCAGGACGATCATTGGGTCTGACGCTGGCTGGTTAATGCAGGGCAGTATGTCAACCTCCGCTGTCCACTCATCAGACCCGATAAACACAGTGGAAACAGGCGGGCGGGAAGTCAAGTATATTTAAAATGTATCCTGTGTGAATGTCAAGGCTTAAAGAAAACTAAACTCAAACAGCATAATATGTGACATTGCTGAACTCATTCTGCACAATCCTAATTGCCTGGATGTAAAGCGGTTATTTTGGTTTCAGTAGTTTCAGTTAGAAATAACTGCAGGATAAGTTGTGTCACTTAATACCTGAGCATAGTTATTCTGGTTCAGTGACTAAAGCTGGCCACACACATTGCGATTCCCCTGCCATCAATGTGCAATCAATCGCAACATGCGATCACAAAAAAGTCTCTGAACGATCGCATCCACACCACCTTGGGGAATCTATTCCTGTCGGATACTTTGGATAGGGATCAAAGTTCCCCAATCAAAGTGATTTTAATCGACTGGATCACAGTGCAATCAACTTTTGGTTAGTTTTTGGAGCTGCTCAAGGTGGGCAGGATTCGGTTCCCGAATGATCGTTCACAACATGCACTGCTGTCTATCATTTGAAAATCAATCAAAAAATTTACCCATGTATGGCCGCTTTAAGAAAGTAGTGAGGCCTACTCAGACATGATGCAAATTGTGTGGCACCATACACTCGATACATCATTTCTTCGGATGCCTGACTTGGCAAAGCAGTCCGAATATGGGACTTGCCATACAAACAAGACTACATTGTAACACACTGCTGTGTGCTGTAAAAGGGGTTCATTCAAAACATGTGAGTGTGGTAATGTGTGCAAAAACGTGTGTTACCACAGCAAAAATGTGTGAATTTAACCCCAGAAGGACTTGTGACAATCAAGACAGCAACGTCTGTATCCTTAGGACCCCATACACCTTAGATTTCTCTGTCAGATTTCCTTTAGATCTCCTTTTGTTTTACCAAAACCATGTAATATGAGGGACTTTCTAAACCATCAAGTCTGCCTGTGTTCAATTGCAGAGGACCCGGCACTACATAGTTGTTGACAGACCTAAAGGATATCTGACAGAGAGATCTTAAGGTGTATGGCCAACTACAGGCTGCTTTAATGTGTGACTAACAATGGAAGGAGTTATACTACCAATGCTTTCACATCAAAACTTTCAGAAGAGTTCGCTGTGACAACTGACTTTTTTCTTGCACTGTTGCTTCTGATGGCTCTTTCACACTATGCACCTATGAAGTTTGTTGAGCTTAAACCTTTAGCCAACAGCAGTGATGCATTTTCAGTGCACACAGCCATGCTGAGAGTTTTAAGGTGCAATTAACTTATAATAGCAGAGCAAAAGTGAAATCAGTCACAACCTCAAAATAGCTATTTATCCTTGCTCAGGTCGGTAACAGCAGCCAGGCAACGCACATTTTCAGTCAGTTAGCAATGGCAGCCCCTATTATTTAAAATACAGGTAAATACTTATATTACAAATCTTATGATGAAAGCAATTCAGCTGTTTAGGAAACTAAAGAGAATGTGAAATTTTTTTTAAAAAAGTTGTTTGTTTACAAGAAGCCAGATGTGTAAAAGGAAAGGATCCCTAGTACAATGGCATTTTAGCTTATGACACATGTAAATGCATAAAAGTGAATGTTTCCAGTGGCTTGATATGAGTCACACAGTCATTTGGTTTAATGTCCCATTTACTATAACATAACTAGTCAAGTCTGTAATTTATATGAAACAACTGACATTTAAATATTACCAACACTATATAACCCCTAATAGCCGTAGGCAAAGATAGCATGACAAAACAAATACAGTTAAATATGTAAAAATGACACCTACCTCCAACATTTGTGATCGTTACAGGAACTCCCTGAACTTGGACCCCTGCTGCACCAAGATTTGCCACGCTGACAGTCTGCAGATTGGGCACAGATGTAAAGTGGGCAGCGTTGAGCGTGATGGGAGTGCCAGAAACAGTCACTGGTGTAATCTGGGCAATGGTGGTACCACTACTGGTGGACACTGGTGTTATGGTGAGCTGTTGTGGCAGCCCAGCGTTTTGGACCTGCAAGTTTTGAAGGCTTTGGATATTCTGAACCTGCACGGTTTGCCAGCTGATCTGACCAGACGGGGTTAATGTTGGGGCCCTGATGAGAACCTGTGTTGGGCTCAGGGCTTGGAGCTGAACATTCTGCAGCTGTTGCTGTTGAAGAGTCTGTATGGTCTGTCCTGATTGAAGCTGAAA
This sequence comes from Ptychadena robeensis, assembly GCA_036250615.1. Taxonomy (NCBI): domain Eukaryota; kingdom Metazoa; phylum Chordata; class Amphibia; order Anura; family Ptychadenidae; genus Ptychadena; species Ptychadena robeensis. The sequence continues at coordinate 111,877,187 of CM070036.1, forward strand.
AGACTGCTGTGGTATGGCTTGTATAATCTGTTGTTGTGGCTGCTGAATCTGGATCTGCTGTAAGAGTTGCTGCCCCACAATCTGAACCTGCTGTAAGGAACTCGCCTGGTCAGACACATTCTGAAGTCCATTGGCCTGAAGCTGACTGCTGCTTTGAGATTCAGTCTCGGTGACAGAGGAAGGCGATTCTTCTGCTGCGCGCTCTGTACTCGCTGGTGTGCTTGTGAACTGGCCTGAGTCTGCGGTGCTGACGAGAGTATCGCTGCTAGTCAGAGTGGTAGACACAGTGGTTGTACAGGTGGAGGAGGTGGAGGAGGAGGGAGAATCAGGCATGGTACTGACAGAGGAAGTTGTGATGGGTGTAGACACCAGCTGATTTCCATTGGTAACCCCGCCATCTGTGGGCTGAACAATCTGTGCTGAACTTCCTCCGGCAGACACACTGTTGATCACCGGCAGAGCTAAAGTGACTCCTCCGATGTTTATGGGCAGGGTTGTCACTACTTGAGGAGTACCAGCGATGGTCTGCAGCTGCAGTGGTATGGAGACTCCAGGCCGAATCTGCACTGGAACAGTTTGATTCGCTAAGTTCTGTGCAATAATATTTCCAGATGTCGTTCTGTTACCAGTGGTGATAATGGCTTGATTGTTACCGGCGGGAATAAACTGGATTTGGCCTTGCAAGTCTTGCAGTGTGGTGGCATTTCCAGGGCTGATCTGAATGTGCTGACCGTCCAAAGTCTGAATCTGAGGAATAACTTGGTACTGTACGTTCCCTCCAGGAGTTTGGACCTGGATGACCTGGAACTGCCCGGGGGCTGTAGCGGAAGTGCTGGCTTTAGTTTTTGTAGGGGATGAATTCTCATTGCTGCTTGCAGACGAAGCTGCTGTACCAGCAGCTATAGAAACGCTTTGCTGAGCTATACTGTTTTCTTTCGAGACAGGAGGTGCAGCAGCGACTATCTGCCAGGCACTGCCTGCCAGCTGAGTGGTGACCAACTCCAACTGTTGTGGCTGGTTCTGCAGCTGTACCAACCCTTGGCTGGGATCTATGAGGATCTGCTGCTGTCCAGCGGCTTGATTTTCCCCAGTTGTTCCAATCTTACTGCAGGTTGCAGCTAGGAGAGCCAGGGGAGACGGCTGAGAGTCCTAATCAAAAAGAAAGTGGGGGAAGAACAGACAGTATGGGTGTGTTTCCATCTGACAGCTCGAACAGATCTTTAACAGGAAGTGGTCATGTTTTCAAAAGCATCTAAAGTTTCTATAAACGTTTCTGCAAATTTCAAAGAGCAAGTCACAGGAAGCAGCAGATGACATTTACGTAAAAATGAAAAAGAAGCTGCCATGCAAGAAAAGATCTGTGCCCAGGATATGGACAGTATATAAAGCCCCCCATACACCTTAAGATCGATCCATACAATTTCCATTAGATCTACCAACAACTATGTAGTATAGCGGCCTCCCTGATACAATACATAGTGGTTGGAAGGTTTAGAAAGCTCCTCATATTACATGGTTTTGGTAGAACAAAATTTGATTGTACAGAAATTGTATAAAAAGATTGTAAGGTGTATGGGGGGCTTTAATTATATGTTTTTAAAACATTACAAAAGCTGTAAACGAGCCACCCCTGACCCCTGAAGATGATATTAAGGGCACATTACTTTTTCCAGCAGCAGCTGCTGGTTTGTTACAATAGAAGTCTGGCAGGGTGGGCAATAAAATATTGTCCCCAAACAGTTTTTTCCCCAATGTTCTCACAACCCTTCTCTACATCTCCAGCAATTTTGGTGATGATACCATTTTCAGGGGCTTTGCAATCCCCTTACAAAATCAGCTAGTTGAAAAATTTGGCCATCTCTATAGACATACAAGGAGTGTCAGATGCCCAGTCATTGGCTTTGAAGGGTGGGTCGTCCCACCAGCTCATACAAACCAACACAGGAATGGACAGAATAAACCACAGTGATCAGCAGGTGACACCGGCATCTGACACTCCATGCTATGGATCTCTAAGGCGCCATTCACACAGGCGCTTTCTGGGATGCCAGCAGTTGGCAGCTGCCTGGAAAGCACCTGTCTGCCTTGGTGTGCAGGTGCTCAGGGGCGTCCAGAAACTTGGGGGCGACTTGGGGGCACCTAATGACGTATCCTTTAAACTGCTGTGCAAGCTTACAGGTGCCCATGTGAATGGTGCAAGGGTCACCACCTGCCAAAAAAGTATTGAGTCTATCTATGCCAGGCAGTGTCTTTTACCGCAAGAATCACTTTTACGATCCAAAAAAAACTATTCCAATATAAGAATGAAAGACCTTGAGACCTCATTATTGTTGTTTACCCTGGAAGTTTACGTGATCACCAATTACCTGTGAACCTGAAGATTTGCCCTTTTTTTTGGTTTCAGGTTCATTACTTTTTCCTTCCTCGCTGGCCATATCTTCCGCCTCCTGATCTGTAAAATAACCAAAATGACAGGTCATCATGTAAATATACAAAGTAATGGGAAATGTCCAATTTTTGTTGCCAACCCCTTTTTTTCTGACCCCCACCACCATCCCAACATAATTTTAAATAAACTATTTATCTTTGGCAGACTGTAATGTCATTTCTTAGGGCCAAGGTCCATGCCACCCCAAGCCCTTGTCATAGTGGCCATCTGTGGCATCTTACAGTGTGTGTGCCATGGCAATCAGCAGGATGTAGGATGCTGAGGTCGCCCACCTCCAGGAGTGCTGCCACTATTTGTATATCATCCCACACACATGCTCCTGTAAACCCGACCCATGGCTGCTGTCACACCCCACAGGAGGAGGCTGTCACCCTGCCTGGGGGTCTGATGTGAGGGAGGAGGCAGCCATGGACCTGACATGGGGGATGATCAGGTGGGGGTGTTACGTACCGCTCATGGTGAATTAATTCTAGTACTTATTCGTGGCACTGATAATCAGGAGGAAGGGAAGAGGCTAGCGGAGGGGATGGGACGGGGGTGGATATAAAGGCCGGTCGCTGTGGCTGAGGGAGGCTGGATGCTGGAGGAGGAGGGATGGGGGGCCTGGCTCTCTCTCATGGCGGCGGTAGCTGGCTGCAGAAGGGGGTTGTGGCGTAGTAGCTCCGTCTCTCCCCGCAGCCGGGGCCCCTGATCCCCCCGCCCTGATTGACAGCCCCGGAGAGGGGCGGCCCGGACACCCCTTCTCTCCCCACCTCCCCCCTTCCATCCCGCTACGGGATCCATCGGCTCCATCCAGCCCTGGTGAGGCCTCCTCCCCGGGACCCTCCTCTTCCCTCCTCGCCGCCACTTACCACACGAGCTCCGGGTGCGCTGGGACGGCTCCGCTGACCGCTACAGTGGGGGCGATGGGGGGGCTCTCGGCGGCGATAGTGCAGCGATGATATTTAATTTTATTATTATTTTGTCCCAGCTGCTGGACCGAGTCTCCTCCCCCTTCTCCTCCCCCCAGACACACAGGGCTGGCCCCGCCCCCTCTCTCCACTGCCTTGCCATGGAGCGCGCACCATTAACCCTGCCCGTGCCGGCGCTCCCAGCATTGTCACACAGGATGCCCTGGAAATGCCCCTATGTATAATTAATGTCAGGTCACAGCTATAAATCTGTCACATCACTGGCTGCACCAGGGCTCCTGCTCCCTATTGGGGATTTAAAGACAAATAACCAGCGTATAGAATGTGACACGGTGAAGTTGTTGATACACCTGTTCTATGGAATTGTATACTGTGCTATGGTTATGAACATGGCTGCACACAGGCGTGACAGACCCAGCACTCGTGTCAGGATATGGAATATATGAGAGTCACATGAACAACGCCTGGAGTCTTGAGGGTTAGACTTGTCCTCTCCTGACTTGCGGCTGACCTGCAGCTAACTTCCTCCTGACCTGCAGCTGGCCTTCTGATCTACAGCTGGTGGCCTTCTGACCTACAGCTGGCATCCTCCTGACCTGCAGCTAGCTTCCTCCTGACCTGCATCTGGTGTCCTCCTGACCAACAACTGGCATCCTCCTGACCTGCAGCTGGCATCCTCCTGACCTACAGCTAGCTTCCTCCTGACCTACAGCTGGCATCCTCCTGACCTACAG
>CM070036.1:111884071-111894731 GCA_036250615.1 Ptychadena robeensis
AAAACAAAATCTGATCTGAAGGAAATCTGACAGAGAAATCTGAAGATGTATGGCCAGCTTTATTCAGAATTCTGCACACAATACATCATAATGACAACGTGAAAAAAGTTTAGATTTTGGCAAATTTATTCAAAGTGAAAAAATGTAAAAAGCACATGTACGGTACATAAGTATTCAGAGCCTTTGCCATGAAACGCAAAATTGAGCTAAAATGCATCCTGTTTCCCCTGATCATCCTTGAGATTTTTTTGCAGCTTAATTGAAGTCCATCTGTGGTAAATTCAGTTGATTGGACATGATTTAGAAAGGTACACACCTGTCTATATAAGTTCCCACAGTTCATGTCAGATAACAAACCAAGCATGAAGCCAAAGGAATTGTCTGTAGACGTCTGAGACAGGGATAATTCTGGGGATGGTTACAGAAACATTTCTGCAGCTTTGAAGGTCACAATGAGCACAGTGGCCTCCATCATCTGTAATTGGAAGAAGTTAAAACCACCAGAACTTCCTAGAGCTGTCTTGCCATCTAAACTGAGTGATCAGGGGACAGGGGCCTTAGTCAGGGAGGTGACCAAGAACCCAACCATCTCCACAGCAATCCACCAATCTGGCCTGTATTGTAGTGTGGCCAGATGGAAGCCCCTCCTTGGTAAAAGGCACATGACAGCCTACCTGGAGTTTGCCAAAAGGCACCTGATGAACTCTCAGATCATGAGAAACAAAATTCTCTAGTCTGATGAGACAAAGATTGAACTCTTTGATGTGAATGCTAGGTGTCACATTTGGAGGAAACCTGGCATTGCTCATCACCAGCCCAATGCCATCACTACAGTGAAGCATGGTGGTGGCAGCACCATGCAGTGCATTAGCATCATTATTTCAGCAGCAGGAACTGGGAGACTGATCAGGATTAAAGAAAAGATGGCTGCAGCAATGTACAGAGACATCCTGGATGAAAACCTGCTCCAGAACTCTCTTGATCTCAGACTGGGGCGAAGATTCATCTTTCAGCAGAACAACGACCTTAAGCACACAGGCAAGAAATCAAAGGAGTGTCTTCAGGACAACTCCGTGAATGTCCTTGAGTGGTCCAGCCAGAGCCCAGACTTTAATTGAACATCTCATGGAGAGATCTTGAAATGTCTGTGCACTGATGCTTCCCATCCAACCTGATGAAGCTTGAGAGGTGCTGCGGGGAGGAATGGGCAAAACTAGGGGTGCCAAGCTTGTGGCATCATATTAAAAAATACTTGAAGCTGTTATTGGTGCCAAAGGTGTATTGGCAAAGCATTGAGCAAAGGCTGTGATTACTTATGTACAAGTGATTTTCAATTTTTTTATTTTTAGTAAATTTGCAGAAACGTAATTAAACTTTTTCACTTGTCATTATGAGAAAAAAAATAATTGAATCCGTTTCTGAATAAGGCTGTAACATAACAAAATGTGATAAAAATGATGCACTGTGAATACTTTACAGATGTACAGTATCTTGTACATAGTCTGAGGCTTCGTCTTGTGCATTTCCATGATGCCCAATGGGTGGCTGGGTTGCATTATGCCCATGGCTCACTTCTGCAAGGCACTGTATCATGTAAAAACCAACGCAGAGCCCAGCGGGCTCAACAGGCACATCATAAGCGCATTGTAAACAAATTGCAGCATGTTCACTGTGCTGAAATCCATGCGTTTGGCAGGTGTCCAATGTGGGAGTTTCGATACAGAGGAGACTAGGCCTTAGGGCTAGTTTCCATTACGTCGGGAGCCCTCCGCTAAGCGTACACGCTTAGCGGGGGTCCCCGACGTATAGACTCCTGCTCGCGGACGGTCTGTCTTCAATTGGCTGCCGACCCGATCCTCCGGTGTCAGCGAACTTAGTCGAGTACGTCAGCCTGTACACCGGCAGATGTCTAAACAACCATCCGCCGGCAGGCCTAGTCTATGGTATACGTCGGGACCCCTGCTAGCTGTATACGCTAGCGGAGGGCTCCCGACGTACATGACAAAGCCTTACTGATTGCAATTTGTCCCTAAACCTCGTATAATGATTTTTGTTTGAACTACACTTCAGTGAAATTTTATCAACCTCAATGGATTCCCCACCCCACTATAAGGATGAGTTTAGGTGGGCTTGTCCCATTATGTTGTTCAATTCCTACCCCCATCCCCCATTACTCCCCTTGTATGTTGTGTTCGATGCATATTATTGTATTGTACTTACAATACAATTCTCAATAAAGTTATTGGAAAAAAAAAGTCTAGGTGGGTGATATACTCACCCAATACTTTGCTCACTTGATCAGGACAGGACTGACACATGTGGCGAGAAAAAAACCCCCATTACCCCTTTTAACCCCTCTAACATTAATAAATGAAGACATGTGACACTACATTTGATGGAAACGTAGAATATAACATCGGCCACAGCTTTAATGAGAAAAACAAATATTACAAAAAATTATGTCCCTGACAGCGCCCACCCAATTTTCCAGTAAAACCTTATTACCACCAAAAACTAGTACCAGCCACCAGCCTCAAATCTTTACCGGCTCAGCCCAATTACCTGTTACTCCTATACTCCACCTTTATCCACACCATCTGGGTTATTGGCCCTCACAGATTGTCCTTCTTAACCCTCTGAGCGTTTGCCACGTGGCACGGTTTTTTCATAACCGTGCCACGGGCAATCGTGGCGGAGCTCAATATGCTCCGCCGTGATTGCCTGCTCAGCTCAGGGTTCTAAACATAAGCTCGGCGTCACTGGAGACGCCGGACTTATGCTGAAGAAAGGCGACGCCCCTCCAGTTTGACGGAGGCGCCGCCTACCCCCGCCCCCTTCGCGTCACCGGTGACGCGATCGGGGGCGGACCCGGAAGCATCGGCATACATGCCGATGCTCCCGACCGCCGCCAGAAGACGGCGAGACCCTGAGCGCGGCTGCAGTTAACTGGGGCTGAGTTTCATGATGCATGAAACTCAGCCCGAGTTAATTCGGGCCAAACGCTCAGAAGGTTAATGACTGCCCCTCCTAAATTTTCCTTTAAGAGTCATAATGCATGGCCAGTCATGCCGAGAATCGCCCATGCACCCATTGTGTGCCGGCATTTAATTTGGATGGGGTCACGGGTCCTCATCCAAAGTAATGAGATCAATCTAAAAATTACGGACACGTCCTGTCATGGCTGCCAATCTGCCGCAAAATCGGCCGCAAATCGAACCATCTATGGCCACCTTTAGTAGTATAGACCAGTAGTGGTCAACTAAGTTGATATGGAGGGCCACAAATGCTGCCCTCAGCATCACTAAAGGGCCGCACATAACATTTTCAATCTATTCTGACATGTTTTAATAAAGAAATGACAGCAGGTATAACTAGACATTATTTTTAATTGTTGAATAACAAAACTTGTTTTAAATTATACCAATATCAGGGAAATTATACCAATATCAGGGAACACTGTAGTATTGTAATGCACATTTTGTGTCAAACACATTGTCAAAGGTTATATGCCGCAATATATATATTACAGTCACCCCTGGTCATTGGTGGACTAGTGATAGCGTAGGCACTCACCTGTCTGCTAATCCCCTGGCAACACTAGAGGAGGATAGGCGAGGGACTTGCTTAGGCGCCACCTGGGTCGCTGATTGGCTTTTATGTACCTTGTCGCCTCTCCTCCTCTTCCCATTCTAAGAAGATCCTAGACGGATGGTCTGCAGACAGCTGAGTTCCTACACCCTATGCATTAGCAGTTAGGTTTCAGCGGCCGCAAGTGGAAGACTGAGGGGGATCGCCAAAGAACGCCCAAAGGGCCGCAGGTTGGGCACCGGGGGTATAGACAAATTCAATACAACATTTCCTACAACCCCAATCTAGCCCCAAGTAAAGAGAATGAGGGTGGGTCACACTTGCTATCATCAAAGAGGATGGGGCCCATCCCCATCAACTTCCTGGCCGGCCGCCCCCTACTGACCAACATTGCGAACATTATCCTATTTCCTCACCACAGCCCGTCTGAGGGTGCTCCTTGTGCTCAGGTTATGCAATTCTGGAGCAGGTGCTGGCCAGGGATGTCACCCATGGTAAAGTGAATGGCTTTACAGTGCATGGAGAAGAAGAGAATGACCTGCCCCCCAAATGGACCACAGATTTGACTACCACTGTTGTGTAGATCTTCTTTTCTGCTCCTAAAGGTAGCCATACACAGGTCGATTTGTCAGCGATCAATTGCCTATCGATTGCCGATCCGATCGTTCCAGGCAATCAGGGATCGGGAATTGATGCAACACCACCTTGTGAATCCGATTTGTGGTTGATTTGGAAATGAGCCGATGTCCAAAATGGCCGATTCCTCAAAATCCATTGATCGGAAAGGCTGCTGCATAGGGCTGTGGGTCCATCAATGTACTCTGATTGCCAAACGATCGACCAAAAAAAAACCAACATGTTGGTTCAACGTCCGACCTGATTTTTAGTAGATTCTGATTTTGTTTGGTCGATCGTTCAGGGTGGGCAGAATGCGATTGATCGCCGATCGATCACCTATCGATCTCGTGAACGCGCGCAGTGATCGATCGGTCACAAATCAAGTGCAAAATCGACCTGTGTATGGCTACTTTTACATCTAAATAAACCTTTAGCCAGGTTGGGGGATTTTTGTTCAACTTACTGTTGTTCATTTTTAAAGTTGGTTAAAAAAAAGTGTTAACGTTTCTCCTAAAATAAGCCAGTCTGATGAAAGAATTCATCCCAACTGCACTAGGGCCTTATTTTTTATCTATATTTATTCTTGAACAAAAAAAGATGAATTGCCATCAACGCCCTTAGTGTTCCAGTTTATTTGGGGCCAAGTGGGGTCTTCTGATTGTGATTCTTTTAGGTGATCAGCCGCGGGGCTGACGCGATCGGGCGCAATTGACCAGACAATATTTACACACGATTTTTTAAAAAAAAATTTGCCCATAGAAAAAAATTGCCCCTTCAACACGCCCCTAGAGAATGAATGGAAGTGATTTTTCAAAAAATTACGTCCATTCATGTCTATGGGCTTGATCAGGGCAGAAAAATGGTGGGGAGCCGCGATTCTGATTGCGGGTACAAACGCGTCTGCACCTAATAGCGATTACAATAGCGTTTGTCCCCCGGCATATATATGTGTGCAATGTACTGTAGGTGGTACAGGGGTATGCTGATACTTTAAGTTCAGTTGAGATTTTTTTAATACCACAAACTTAGGCAGGGGTACGCAGCTACACATGCAGAATAAAAACTAGCTATGCGAAGCTGCAGAAGCATCACTTCAGGCATTTGCGTAATAACAACTAAAAGGTATTCTGATGTGTCACAAAGAAGTCAGTGACGCGATCTGTACATTCACGGCAAGTGTTCACTGGGGGCATCTTGTGGTTGAAAGCTGTATTGCAAGGGGATTTATTTTTCCCATTGAGATTAAAGCTTGAACACTTAAAAAATCTGTGCAAACAATTTGACTTTATCACGTATACATGGATCACAGGCAATGATTGGCTGATAGCCCTGCCCCCCAAACAAGCTTGGCTCTTCTCTGTAGGGCTGCAGGATGGCGAGCACGGATGCCGCCCCCCACCGCAACAATGCCGCCCTGAGTTGCCCATACTACCAATATCAAAACCGCCACTGTACCACCTCCTATGTCAACAGGGGGTCCAGTATGCTCTGGGGGGGGGCACACTGTTCTGGGTCCACCTTTTCCAGAGCATACCCATCCCCCTTCTAAAAGTGGGTCTGGGGCTCTTTTTAAACCAAGCTTAAAACATCTGTGCAAACAATTTGACTTTATCATGTATACACTACCGTAAAAGTTACATTTTGTAGACTACCCAAATTTAATGTTAAATGCATAGAGAGGCTGTTTACGTTGAACCACCATTGACTTCAGCCACAATACTAATGAAAAAAGGGTCAAAAGTGTGCAGACACATGGACAGTGTCATGCCAGAAGGCATTGGTTAAATGAAAAATTTTTATGGCTTTCAAAAAAAAAAAAAAAACAGCAATCGAAGGGTTAAAAAAAACCTGCGCCCCCCCCCCCCCAGAGAAAACTAGACCCATATTGGCAAGCTTGGGCGGACCGGAAGGCACAATTGAGTCTTTGAGGGATGAGAGTAGGCACTTTCCAGATAACTTTGTTAAATCTAATGTTATAAAATGTTAATAAAATAATTATTCGTGGTCAATCATCCTATTTCATGGATTTTTAACACCCCTGTTAATGGGTAAGAGGACCTTGGGACCTCTGTACTAATTCAATGGGATGAGGAGCTAGATATGGGGGTCCTCTTGTTAAAGCCCCAACCTGCGCTCCCACATGTTGAGATATGGAACAGGGGAGCAGTGCCTCCCTTCCTGTTCTACCAGGCTTGCCAAAAGGGGTCTGGTTTGCTCAGAGGGGACCCCATGCTGTTTTCCAAAGGGGCAGTCCTAGCCTGTTTGGTGTGGTGAGCGAGCACCCCCTCTGGTACCCCCCCAAATAAACACACAAAACATTAAGGATTGTACTTTAACCAGATAAATATATACATACACATATATTTATATGCATATATACAGCAAGGGCAGCTAACTGCACCTTCCTAGTGATGCCACTGACTATGACCCAGGGTGGCCCACAGATGGATCACAATGACACATGTGGCTAGAGAGGGATCACTATGACTCAGGTGACCAGAGAAGTATTACTATGACATGTGGTAGCCATAAGGAATTACAATGAAACAGGTTGGCCAGAGAGGGACCACTATGACATTGGTAGTCCAAGATGTATTGATTGTATTGAGCCTCTGAGTATAGGGGACATCTGAGTATATGTTTACTCGGACAATAGAAGTCATTCAATTGTATGGGGCCTCTGAATATAGGGGACCCTTGACTATAGAGGACCACTGACTATAGAAGTCCTCCGACTATAGGTGGTCTCCCACTTTGTTAAAAAAAAAATTAGTAGAATCTACACTGAAGCTAATTATGACACAATGTCTGCTGAACTCCTTTATGGTTTTACTATGATATGTTCATCCTTAAGCTAGGAACACACGGCTCGATTTAAGCGTACAATCGATGTAAGATTAGATGAAGAACCTCGATTTTGGTATTTTATCGATTGTACCGTGTGCGCTATAGTGTCATACAATCGTAGTACAATATCGATGTAGAAAACATTGATTATTGACTAAAATCGTCAATGCCATTGATGCCCTACAAACAGTAAACTATCACTTCATCGAATACAATTGTACGATGAAAATGAAAAAGTAGTTTGATCATGGTACAATTCGACGATAATTTTCCAACTAGTCCGATCACTTTTCAATTGATGTAAAGCTCTTCATCGAACTAAAATCGTCGATTGTACCATGTGTCCGCACTACGATTTTGGTTCAATCGATGTAAATTTTCATTGATTTACATCGATTGTACGCTTAAATCGAGCCGTGTGTTCCTAGCTTTAGACTTCCTCATCTGTTTACACCCACTCAATGAATGATCACAGCTACGGTCAGCTGCAGCTATCATCAATTAAAATGATGCAAATGTGAGTTTGATGTTCAGCATCTGATAAAGCTGCCGCAGATATAATATTGACACTTTTTATTATATGTCTAGTCACTTAATGATACAATGTGCACTTACACAACAACAAATTCCAGGAAAATCTCCCAATCTCTGGGATACCAAGGTAATTGGGACGGATGATGGTGTCCATGACTGTGATCCCCACAATCACACAGAGATCCCCCCTATCACAATAATATGTGAAACAATTCACCATCAGATTACTGATGATATTCCGGCTCTCCCACAGATCCTTCATGGCCAGCATGCTGGGCAATTCTTCAGTGTTCAGACTCCATGGGGTTCAGCTATATAGAGCTTAGAGATAACATACAAGGTGCACATAACAAGCTGGTTTTCCTCTGCTAGTCACACGGTAATGGCATGGATCACAGTCAATGATTGGCTGATAGCCCTGCCCCCCAAACAAGCTTGGCTCTTCTCTGTAGGGCTGCAGGATGGCGAGCACGGATGCCGCCCCCCACCGCAACAATGCCGCCCTGAGTTGCCCATAATACCGATATCAAAACCGCCACTGTACTACCTCCTATGTGAACAGGGGGTCCAGTATGCTCTTGGGGGGGGGGGGGGGACACTGTTCTGGGTCCACCTTTTCCAGAGCATACCCATCCCCCTTCTAAAAGTGGGTCTGGGGCTCTTTTTAAACCAAGCTTATAAGTCTTAAAAGGCCTTAGATTGCTTATTGATCTTACCATGGTGTTTGCTCTCACCTCATTAGTGAGGAGCACACAAAACTACATTTCGGAGTGTGAACTAGGGAAAAACCTCCTTCAAACCCCTGTGAATGGGTAAGAGGGGACCTCTATACTTATTCCTTCTATTATTTTGCGATTAGATTATCTTTTCAATTTTCATTAAATCGATTGTCAGTCGAACATCGATTGATTGCACCACCACACAGTGTGATCGTTTCACAAACGATCATTTCCTTTCCTGAGTTTGACGCACAGGTGCCAAAGTACAATCAAATAAAATTGATCTAAATACATAGAAAACCCATCAGATACTTGTATGATCATTGGAAATTTACCAACATGTCCGATCACTTTTACTTAAAATTGATCTAACGGAAATATCAAACCGTGTATGGCCAGCTTAAGGGCTTATGTCCACTGGGTGTCATGGACGCAATGGGTTAATGCCACATTGACATTAACATGCCATATTAATTTTAACTGAAACCAAAAAAAGGAAAAAGCACATGGTCAAGCTGACGCATTCATTGAATATCAGTGGAGACATTACTAATCATTGACACTGATGCCCAGCAACATTTGAATGAATAGGGCAGGTTGTGTTCGTGCCTAAGGCTGTGTTTCCACGGGGTCGAGGGCTTCGTTAACATCCCCTACCTTAATCACATTCCTTGAAGTAGCCCATCCATATTTCATCACTATCGCACCATCTGTTTCCACTGCGTTGAGCTGGTCTAGTGGCCGAAGGTTGACATAGTGCAAACATAGAGTAAATGTGGAAATATCCTGTTTCTTTCTTACCAGTGCATTTTTGTGTTTCTACGGCATCAAAATGAATTTCCCCACAACCTTGTTCCGATGTTGTGGGGGTTCAGATGGGGGCTTAAAGAGTATTCTGGGTTTCCCTTTAAAAAAGACGGAACATGACACTTCGCTGGAGCTACATGGATGTGACCCCCCCCCCCCTGTTCATAGGACAGTTGACCCTTGTATTACATTTCTAGAACTTTATTTTGAATTGTTTTTGGGAATAGGTAAGAGGTCCTAGGAAGCGCTATACTCATTCCATAGGGTGGGGTGTGCAGAGCCTCTTTTTTAAAGGGTAACCCCAGATACTCTATAAGCCCCCAACTAAACCCTCACAAAACCGGGTCAAAGTTGTGGGGGGAAAGCCCCCTACCTTACCAAGCCTGGTTGAACAGGGACCAGGTGTGCCAAAAGGGCCTGGTATTGCTACACTGTCCGTTGCCCCCACACTCTCCAGGCTTGCATGCAGGGGGTCTGGTATGCTCTGGAGGGGTCCCCCCTCTTCCAGACATACCAGACCAGATGCAAAATGTTTGTGCCTTCCTGTTTAAAAAAGAAAGATACAAAAAAACACACAAAACAACATAAACAGAACACAAACGCATCCCAAGTGCATCAAAAGCATTTGAAAAAAACAGAAACACAGCAGGATCCAAGATGCAGCGGAACCTTTGTGGAAATACATTTTACAGATTACTTTGAAAAGTCTTCTTTAGTTTGAATTTTTTTTGTTATATTGTTTGAATCCCCCACCATATTCTCCAGAATGTTACAGAAACACAAAAAATAAGGTGTCCTATGTTACACACATAACTTTCTTTTTTCCACATTAAAGATCTACATTTCTTTCTCTAATTTAGGTTATAAGAATGAATACATCACATTTAATTGTTATTGTGCATCACCTTTATCTTTAGGCAAAGTTGATGTTTTCTTGCTCGAATGTGACAAAACCTCAACATTTCTAAAACATTTTCACAATTTTTCACAAGACTGTATGAGACAATGCTGTTACCATCTCTGCTGAAGAACTGCTCAGCTGACCACGTATAGACCAATATACTTGTGTTGAGGGAGAGCTCGGTGACTGCACAGGAAACATGCCGTGCAAATGTAACAGTCGTACATGGTTTATGATTTCGAGTTTCGTTATTACCTGACACTTGTCTGACTGCTGCAAATGATGTCTAAGCTGTATTCAAGAACTGTGCGAACTGACGGTGAAAGCGGCGTGTGAACCTGTCAGTACTGTCACTTTATATCAGCCATAGACAATTTTATGCAGAAAAGCATGGTTTGATTGACAGGAAGAGAAGAACTTTAGTATTGAAGAAACTCACTAAATATGAAGGATACATTTTTGCATAAAAAGTTGAAGTTATTATGTGTGTGTGGTTACCCCAACAAACTGATTGTGCTTCAGCCTCTAGTCTGCATGTAACAATGTAATTGGATGTTGTAGCTAGAAAGCTAGTTAATTCATTCATAGTTCTATATAGCTTTTTGAAAAAAAAAACTGGGGTACCAGACAATTTTAAGGGGGGGGG
>CM070036.1:111914570-111970557 GCA_036250615.1 Ptychadena robeensis
GCACTTTCTGCACATCAGCACTGGACGAGCTGGACTCGTCTCAACCGCTAGGGAGGTTAAGGTGTATGGGGGGCTTAAGGAAGTGGATCCCTCCACCCTCGGTATTTCAGTGATTTAATCATTCAAATGATAACTTTCAATAAATTGATATATTTTTTCATAATTGTTTGTTTTAAATATTATTATATTTAGGATGTAGACTAGAACCTTGTTTGGACATATTTTGGGAAGTTACAGGCCTACAACATAAAAAATAAATAAATTTTATGGTGTTCTTTTGGTACAGAAATCTGGACCTCAGCAGTGCGCTAGGGAGGTTAAAGTGCTGAGTGGCAGGTAGCAATCTATTAAGATTGTTGTGCTATGCACTGCTTGAGTTGAGGGCTTTTTGATTCCTTCAATCCCTTCTCACCATAACCTTCATGGTTGTACCCCCAATATTATTAATTAATAAAATTAATTATTAAGAATTGTGTATCTTGTTCCATATAATATAGACAATTCTCAGTTTGTCTCTGGCCTACCTAAAAAAAAGGTTCTTCTCAGTAATGGTGGACAATCTGTTATTTTTTTACATTTCTTATAATCTTTAAAATTGTAATGATCTACTTATGCTTTACTTAAGCTGTAACCTAAACCTGGAATTGGCTTCATGTGAGTGCATGCTCTAAAGCTAGCCCTACACGTAGAGATTCCTGTGCGTTTGGCCAGCTAGCGATCACAGTGTGGTGACATCACCATGGAGTCAGAGTCTGGAGGAGGAATGGAAAGGCACACAAAACAAGAAGCTTGAAGTCCAGTGGGAAGTTTCCACAGTCTGTGTTGATTTGCTGGTGTTGGTGGACTGTGCTTCATTAAGTCCAGAGTCAACCGTTATAAAGGAGATGCACTTCATGCTTCCTTCTGCAGACACAGAGCTTAATGGAGATGCTGACTTCATTTCCTAGCAGGACTTGTCCTAGCAGGACAGGTTCAATGACCATGGGATTACTGTGCTTGATTGGCCAGTAGAGAATAGAGAATGTATAGGGCATTGCCAAGAGAAAGATGAGAGACATGAGGACCGAACACTGCAGAAGAGCTGAAGGTGGCTATCGAAGCATCCTGGTCTTCCATAACACCTCAGCAGTGCCACAAGCTGAGAGCATCCACACCACACCGCATTGAGGGGCCCTAACCAAGTACTGAGTACATGCATGATTATTATTTTTGTACAGGTTCTGGATCAGCCAAATGACACAGAGGGGGACGTACTGCGAAAAACCCTTTATTTGAACAACCACAGCAATATAGAAAAGAACTTGTAATATCAACTAACTGCAACAGTCTTAAGCAGAACAGGAAACAGTCTCTTGAGATGCGGGCGTAAGCTTCAACCTGTCCCCTTTCACACAGGGGCAGGTCCTCTTCTCATGCAGAGTGAAGGGAAATCTGTGCACCGCACTTTATATCTCCAGCCTGACCAAGGCTGGATTGAGTGTGCTGTGGATCCAAGGAACTGCTACCGCAGGGTACAGTCTGCCCCACCCCACTTGAAGAGGGTATTCCAGGTGGCTGCGAATTGGGCAGAATGCCTGGCAGCTGGGTCTGAGAGTAGTGTGTACTATTTGGTCTGTGGGCTGTATGCAGCCAGCATAGACGGGTGAGCATGCAGAGCCTGGAGCCAGCTAGTGTGCCTGGCTGCTGCTGTCTCATCAGGACTCCCTGCTCTGGACTGAGATTCCTCTTTCTGTGTGCTCTCTCTTAACACCTCTGGCTGCAAAGCCTTCTGGGGCATGGCCTTAAAAGGGACAGCATCCCATTCAGTTTGTGTGACTACACTATATTTGTTTTAAAGGTCCGACATTTTTCAAATAAAAATCTTTGTTTGATTGATATCATGTATTATTGCAATTTTCTGAGATTTGGGGGGTTTCAGCAGCTGAATTATAATAAATAAAGTCTTTAAATGTTTTTACTTTGTGTTTAATCAGTCTATTTCATATATTAATTTCACCTTTTAAGTTGAATTATTGAAATACAGGAACTTTTGGATGATATTCTATCTGCATAGGTTCCTGATACCAAGCATGGGTTTTTAATTCTAGAACAAGGTAGTTTGATATTATGCTAAGTGGATTTAAATGCTGTAGTATATTCCTAGAGCTCATATGAACTGAAGAAATTACTAAGATTAGGAGCTAAATCTTTAGCATTACTAAACAACTGTAGTTGACAACGTTTGACTACTACAGTATACTAGATGGGGTTTATGTAGTGCCCAGGCTGTGGTGCCTCATGTATTAAGATACATATAAGAAAGAGTTGTTAAGAGGGTCCTGGAACTGGACCAGGAAAAAACTTTGCAT
Organism: Ptychadena robeensis; assembly: GCA_036250615.1. Lineage (NCBI taxonomy): Eukaryota > Metazoa > Chordata > Amphibia > Anura > Ptychadenidae > Ptychadena > Ptychadena robeensis. The sequence goes on from CM070036.1 coordinate 111,916,919, forward strand.
GGCTTTCATTCACAACTGAATTATAACCATGTGTATATAGCCCAGGTACCCAACCTGTTGCCTGGAGGCTGCATGCAGCACTTTGGACACTCATCAGCAGCCCCCCTGGTCTTCCACTTGTGGCTCCCGAAACATAACTGTTAATAGGAACTCATCTGTCCACCGATCCCCCGCTTATACATCCTTGCCCAGGATCTTCTTAGAGGGCGTGAGCAAGTCATTTGCCTCCTCTTCCTGCTCTTAAAAGATCCCGGGCAAAGACATGTTAGTGGGTGATGGGCAGACAGGTGAGTGCCTATGATACCAATATCCCACCAATGAATGGGGCATATAATGTATATAGTGGCACATAACCTCAGAATGGGAGCACATAACCTTTGAAGGTATAAATTGAAAATGTTATGTGGGGCCCTTTGGTGATGCCAAAGGCCACACTTGTGGCCCTCCATATCAACTCAGTTGCCCACCACTGGTATATAGAGTGCGGGCGCAGAAATCAACAAGTCTCAGTTTGGGATTTTTTATTGCTACAGGATGAAGGAACTAGTAATGGAGCCTGCAAACATCATCACTATATAGAAATAGGGTGATATGGTCCAACAACAGACAGTCATAGCTCATAGTTCAGCAAGAAACTACCATATTTTTCAGACTATAAGACACACCTGTTTTTTCTGCTCTAAAAACTGGGTGTGTCTTTTCACACCCAGTTTTTAGAGCAGAAAAAACAGAAACAAAAATATTTGAAGTGTTCAAATCAATTTGGGGGAAAAAATCCCCTGCAGTACCAACTTCAGCCACAACTGAACTGGTGTCACTAGAGAGCACACTTTACGGCAGATCCTCATCTTCCTCACTTAAGGGAAAGAGGGGGGCAGAGGGGAAGCTGCTTTCTTGTCTCTCCTCTAGGCTGTATGTCTGTGAGGAAGCTGCCAGCCTGAGTGCAGCTTTCCCACACACAGCTCTGCATTGCCTATATCAGCAGGGCTCTGTTGATATAGCCAATACAATTCAGATGGGAGATCTGGCCGTGGCCAAATTTTCCAACTGACAGCTCCTCCACCTCCCTGGCTAATCTTCTTGCCAGGAGAGCTGGCGGGGAGCCAAGGCACAACTCAGCCGCGGGTATTTGCAAATTCGGACCATAAGATGCAGGCGCTTTTCTCCCCGATTTTGGGGGTGAAAAGGTGCATCTTATAGTCTGAAAAATATGGTAATATTTTTCTGACTTGGCACATGGTAAAATTGCCCCAAGTTAAATCAAGTGACCTACAAACCCTGAGTTATTGCAGTGCCTCACAGCTGGCATCCAGGCATTTGTCTCTAACCAATAGTGGCTCAATCAGATGTCGCACAAAGATTACATAGAATGCTGATGTTAAGAACAATGCTGAGTGGCTGCCTTTCTCAGTGCAAAGCGGATAGGTCTGTAAAATTTCAAACAGTCAAGAAAGGGCACTACTTATGTCAATAAAGGATCAGTCCATTCAGAGTTCCCTTTTTCTTGTGGAAAATATTTACAGAGCAGTGGTGGGCAACTGAGTTGATATGGAGGCCCTCGGCATCAACAAAGAGCCGCACATAACATTTTCAATTTATACCATTAAAGGTTATGTGCCCCCATTCTGAGGTTATGGGCCTCTATATATATTATACTAAGAGCAGGAAGAGGAGAGGCAAATTACTTGCCCTCTAAGAAGATCCTGGGCGAGGATGGGGATTGGTGGACAGATGAGTTCCTATGCATTAACAGTTATGTTTCGGGTGCCACAAGTGGAGGACCAGGGGGGCTGCTGATGAGCTTCCAAAGGGCCGCAGGTTGGGCACCTATGTTATATTTTTTATCTACAATCTGATTACTGTGACATATCTGTTGGCCCCATGTTCAGAGGTTCCTTTTCATGTCTGTATTCTCTAAGGACTACTCAAATTAAACAGGGGATATATATTGGATCTGATAGTTCTTAAAAAATATACAATTTAATTTAGATAACCATAGTACAAATACAGTGTAAAAATGCCTCTGCAATTCCCTTTTATCAGGGAAACCAAATTAGGGTGAGGGTGGCACGACACAGTACTCCATAAGATCTTCTCTAGAGGACTTTCTGTGGCATAAGCAGGAAATATATTTCTAATAAATATGGATTCATTTTGATCTTAATCTTAACCTGGCAGTGACTATGTAACTGCTTAAAAAAACTTAAAAAGGAGACGTACTATATTTGTGAATGAATACTCCGTCTCTAATAATATTCCTTTCAATTTGTTCTGTTTCCTTTGTCAGGGACTTGAACACTCAACTGGAACATTACTGAGATCACCAGTGACATCTGTTGACTCATTTTTATTATTACAATGCATAATGCTGTTACGCTGTTTCTTCTTTCTGTTCTTTTCAACACATTTCTTTTATTTGTGTTGATTCTCTGGAATTTTCTAGACTCTTAAGCTTGATGACCAAGTTACAAGGCTCCTGACACAGATCCCCCCCAAAGTACTGGGTGTGGAATAGGAGCCCCCTTCTATTTAATAAGGCTTCAAAAAGCTGCATTTATACACTATTGATACACCTGTGCAATGAAAAAGCCAACATATATCTACTTTTCAACCACTGAAGTCAAACACTTCCTGCTGTGGACATGTACATCCTGTTGTAGAAGAAGTCTACACTACTACATGTGCTTACTGGAGCATACAAAGTCGCCGGAGGGGCAGCAGGTATTTAATGCAACTCAAATCTAAAGCTAGCCATACACAGTCGGATTCCATGGCCAATCGATCACTTATCCGATCGATTCCGGCGATCTCAGCGGGAATCGGAGGTCCGATCGATCGGCCAATTAAGTGTGTCCGATCGCTGCCTACCACCTTGTCCCACGGATTCCTGGACGATTCCGTGTCCGATCGCTTACTTCCCGAATGGCAACTCCCCCTGATGTGTGCAGAATCGGATCAGAAATACCAACATGTTGGTTCTCTGTCGGATCCGATTCTGGGCCCCCGAACGATCGGACGTGATCGTGTTTCTAACACACAGACCAATTTTCTGTACAATTCCTGAAGAATGCTCTCAATGTGTGTTCGGCCCAAAAATTCGGCAATGGAACCTTTGGGAATCACAAGTGGCCACCCTTTCTTTGAGCCAGATTGATCCCACCTAAAGATAAGCTGATCAAATAGGAAACCAACATGTTGGTACAATCTCTGCTCCATTGCCATTACTTTCGCCAACATCTAAAGTATCAAACGGGAATCCGTTGCTCAAAGTGGTGCGCATTGATTCGCCGAACAATCAACGAACGATCATTTGGCAATTCTTAAGCTGTCCACACACAGGTATATTGGGACGTGGTGACATAAGAATCACTGAACGATTGTTTGTTAATTGTTTGTCGAATTGATGCGCACCACTTTGCACAATTGATTCCCATTTGATGCTTTGGATGGGGACCATGATCGAACAAGGATTTACTAATATGTTGGTTCCCTGTGTGACATAGCTTTCTTCTAATCATGATCGACTGTTAGAGTTAGTTAGCATTTATACTGTGTGTGTACTGAGCTTGTATTATTATTGTTTGACATACACATTGCTGTTTTTTTTGTATATGAACTTTTTGGAATGGGCAGCTCCATCTTTTCTATAACTATGGGGCTGTCCTAAACAATGTATTGATCGCTTGAAGTAAGTTTAATTGATATGTATATCCATAAAAATTTCAAAAGATTTTAAATGAATGAGCCTCTTTGGATATAATATCTATCTGCAATGAATTAAAAAAGCCAACTATTTCTTCTTTTGGTTTTTCTGTTTCACATATATAACAGAATACCTAAAATGTTTGTGGTATTTACAATTGTCAGGTAGTGTCTATATGGATATATATGGTTATATACAGCCTGTAAATAGATCCTATAACTTTGCCCTAAATGAACAAGGTAATAGGGTCTTTTTAGAAATCTCGACGAGGCATATCTAAGCCTCTGTACTTTCCAAACTAAAATCTTTCTAAAATACCTAGTGTATTTTTTTAAATGTTTATTAAAGATGATGTGTGTATTCACACACTGCAGGCTTTCATACCAATACTAGATTTACTAGATAGATTTACAATATTTTCGCTCTATGCATCTTTCCCCCTGCACCTTATACTGCATCTTATAAAGCGAAAAATCAGGTACTATGATTTCAAGGGAGATGCTATCAAACGGTTATCTGCAGAAAGGTAAATCTTAGATATGTTCTACTATAAAGAATGAAAGCTTTTCCAGACTTAACAGACATTACATGTATACAATAAATCACTCACCCTATTGTGTATATTCCCCCATTCCACCACTACCACAAGGAACCTCCTTGTCTTCAAATGATGTTCACTTTATCTAATTTAGTAGTTATAAAGCTGAGTATTTCTAGAATACATATTCTTTCCATTTGATTTTGTGGTTAAAGCTGTATGTAACTGATCATATGCCTTCAATGTAACTGATCAATGTATTCATGTACCACAGACAAACTCTATCATCTTTACAATAACACAATAATAACTGCACAGTTTCTATTAACATGAGGTTCATTGCTGTATTTTATTTATACCTTTGTAGGGATGTATGAAAATCCCTTAATTTAAACCTGTTAAAAAAAAATTACAATTAAACAGTAGACTATCTGTGAGCATTTTCTATAATGAACCTTCTACTGCCATCTTGTGGGGTGGTAGGACACTACATTATGTAACAACATAATGGACTTTGCAAGGCCTTTTCCTATTTCTTAACCCAGACGTGGGCAAACTAAGGCCCAGGGGGCCAAAACCGGCACTGTAGTCTTTTAATTTGGCCCTTTGTCACCTTGGTGTCAAGACGCTCTCGCTACCCTCATTCCCTGCAATAGGAGAAGATAACACCTAGAGGATAATTGTTTCCTAGAAGCCGTAGTTTGCCTTCAATAGAATGTTTAAGCTTCTCTATCAAAAGCTTTTATTATTTAGTATTTTATTTAGTATTTTTTAACATATTTTCTTTTGTTAAATATCCTGTCCTGGCTATGAGGACTTAGGACCCCTATGTTGGACGGCCCTTGTAGACTCTTGTTCTTGGTTAAGCCAGGGGTTGGGAAATGTTTGGACTTGTGGACCATAATTGGTTTTTAAATGTGACATAGGGGCCCTATGTCACATTTAAAAACCCATTATGGGCCACAAGTCAAGACATTTGCCCACCCCTGGCTTAACCTTAGCTTTCAGCAACAAGAGTTTAGTGTAGATACTCCAAGTACTCTGCCTAGGTGGGTCGTACTGTACAGTCGTAGTACATACATAGCCTGTAGAGATGTTTTCACTGACCAATGGCTGACATCTTCAGTTATTTTCCAACTTTGTATTTAATAAAATAATGTTATTAACCTTACCAACTTTATTATTAAAAGAAAAGTGTATTATTCTTTTCAAGTTTGTTATATGCTGAAATATAGCGCCTTTGCCCAACTTCAATTATATTCCATATTATTACCTTTTTGAATAAAACAATCCAGTTTTGTTTTTCTCTTTTTTTTTCTTCAAAGAAAATGAGCGTCATCTCACTAAATTGCTGCTCCTAAGTAGATTTGATTGCTTTGTTTTTCCTAATAGATTTGTGGGCTCTGTAGCAGGTAACCATATTGTGGGAACCACCAACAGTGAATACTGGGAATTTGGTTATAAAGAAACAATAAAAATGTAATCACCAAGAGACTACACTATGATATTCTATAACTTGTATTGCTTTAACACTTTACACAAGCCCATATGTTGTTGGTCCCAATCGTATTACAAATAAGTAGTTGACAAATAACTTATGGGACTGAAAGATGTGTTAGTGCCATTGGCCCAGGGGATGCCGGCATAAGTGCTTCAAAATCCGTCCCTCAAGTCCAATATTAATAGAGAAAAAAAGAAAATGTCATAAACTTAAAAATTTGTGTATTACTGGGATGTATTATGCAGCCAAGATTTTAAAGAAAGAAACAGTTAAAGACAGAGAGAAAAATAAAATTGAAATTTAAAATCGCTTTTCTTTTCTCAAGGCAAACAATGCTATTTTTGGAGATCAAAATTATAGAGTACAGGAAAGGTATAAGCCCAGTGGTCCCAAATTGCTATGTAAATTAGTGTAAAAATCACAGCTGCACCCCACATCAGGAATAGCTCTTTTTTTTATTAACCCATTCAGCATTAATTTCCGGACAAATTTAGGCCCAAGTTTGAATTATTTTGTTTCGACTTTTTCAATACGCAGTTTATTATTGTGAAAGTTGAGGATAAAAGGGTTTAAAAGGTTATAATAATTTCCTTTTTGTTTGAAATGAACAACCCCACACAACTTAGGGGTTAGTTTCATATAGGATCAAATAAAAGAGTCAGCAATCTCTGTCTTTGGTTTCACTCCTAGTGACCTCCTAGCACTCTCTGACTTTGACAGTTCAGCAACATGAAATCTTCTCAAATCGACAAATATATGTTTATTTTTTTGATTGTGTGACTCTAGCATTGATTTATACTTGCATACTATTCCAGGGACAGGGATCCTAAATAGGAATCTTTGCAGCATGCTTTAAACATAGAACAGCATTTAGATCTAACTCAACTCAAAGATTTGTGAGTTCATTGCAAAGCCCCTGAACCAAATATCATCACCAAAACAGCTGGAGATGTTGGAAAGGGTTGTAGGAACATTAACGTGTAGTTCCTACATTTTGTTATTGCATAAATTAAGTTTAAATTTAACTTTACATAACCTAAAAATGTCAAAATGACGTTGAACCTAATTAATGCAAAAACTACATGTGTAAGAGCAAAATATTTTTTTTAAATGTCAACATTTTTGGTGATAATTTTGGTGATACAATGTTTAGGGGCTTTACAAAAAAAAAAAAAAAAGTCAACCTGGGAACTGTTGCGATTTTCATCTCTTGACTCGAGTATAAGCTGAAATTGTATTTTTCTGTAAATTCTGGATGTTGAAAAATTTGACTTACAAGTATACACGGTATATGTCCACACTTAAGCCTAGACCATGTCCATGTTTTGAGGGTAATTTTTTAAATAAATAGAGGTACATTTTGATATTTAATTGGATCATTCAAAAATTTTAAGCAGTGTACAGTGCCGATTATTTAGATGTAGAGGAGACTGATGTTGTTTATGTTAAAAAAACGTTTTATAACAAGCTGTTAATATATATTTTTCTTTCATTGTTTATTAACTGGTAATACGTATGTATATCTAATTTTTTAATTAATAACTGTTAATATGTATGTATATCTAATTTTTTTATTTAAGGTGATAACATTTTTGAAGTAGTACTTTCAGATAAGGGCCATACATTTGCAAACAGTACAACGTTATTCTTATTTATTTAAAACTTTTTTTTAAAACTTTTATTTTAAAATGGTGTACTTTTATATTTATTTTATCACCACTGTAATTAGGTATATTTAAAGGTATTTAGGAATGCTTTTGTATACATTTTTGTTTGTATATCATTTTGACAGATATTTCATATTTTTTTTATGAACAGAGTTGCCACTATTTAACATTAATGTTATTTATAACAGATCTTAGATTGTAAGCTTCTCCTTCTGTCATAGTCTGTACATGTGTGTTAGTTTGTGTTGCCTTTTAATCCTTATTTAGTGTACAGCGCTTTATATAAAAAAGTTAATAATAATATATATTGGGTGTGTTTAAAATAAAGTCCTGTAGGATTTTTTTTTTTTTACGATGTATCTTGTGTTTCCTCCTTTTCTGTATTTGTGAGGGATCACAAAAAAAGCTGGGTTCCATATATTGTTTTTTTTTTGCCTTTACACATACAATATTGGAGTCCTATAATTTATAAAACAGCTGGACAGCATTACATTACTTTTAATAGTAGATTGTTGTACTGAATTAGCCACCAATGAATACAGAAAGTGTTGAGTCTAAGTGATACAGTTTTTTGGCTAACTGAAGTCATTAGAGAAGCAAGCTTTCGGGGTGGCTCAGATCCCTTCTTCAGACGTAATACATTTCTGGTTTTTGAAACTCACATTTATACACAAAATTACAAGGTCATAAATATTTTAACAAATACAACTTCTGTTCCTTGACACACTTGACTAATGAAGAGAGAGGTGAGAGTGAAGGATTAGTTAGTTAGGGATTAGTGATCAGAGCTATTTGAGCTGCGGTCAGCCCCTAGCGGCTGCATTGACATGTAGTTAGCCAATAGCGGCGGCCATGACTGCTCGTGATCTTGGTCAGCCGTGAGCAGCCAGCTTTGCCTGTAGGGACAATAACTCTTAAGGTACCCATACACACATAGATATGGGCTAGATTGATGGCTGCTTTGGGGACATATCTAATGTGGCCACCCATGTTTTCGAGCGGGATCAATCCTGCTCAAAAACAGGGTTATTGGACATGATCGTAAATCACAGTCGATGTCTATTGCTTTGAATTGGGGATGGCAATCCCCATCCAAAGTTATGGCTGACCCTAATCTATTGAGGGATTAACTGCCCATGTATGGGCAGCTGTAGGAGGAGTTATTGGGGGTGATAGAGATAAGAGGTCCAGCCGTGATATTCAACTCCTTCAGCAATTAAAATGTCCATAGACCTGGGAAGCAGAGAAATATGGCAACATAGATATTTCTCTGAAAAACCTAAATAGCAATGGATTTTAAATTAGATTTAAATCAGAAATTATGCATGAATGGTTAATTGACATATAGATAAGTCCAGACACACATATTGTTTAATGATGAAGAGTTCCAACTGATGGAACTCTTCATCATCTGCAACATTCCGAAAGCTTGCTTCTTTAATGATTTCAGTTAGCCAATAAACGGTATCACTTGAACTCCAAACTTTCTGTATTACTTTTATTGTAAAGTGGTTCACATATATTTATTTCAGGCGTGTATTAAAGGTTATGTGTCATTGAGAAACAACACCCAAAAAACACATATACACAATACTTACAGCTCCAAGCACACAGCTCCACAATATACAACACATACTTAGCTTCCAGTCTTTCTTGCTCCAGGTGCCTGAATACTTCCCAGGTTAAGTTATCCTTTTTCCAAGATGGCGGAGCGAGACCAGACGTCTTAGACCAGACGTCTTACTGCCATCTTGGACAAAGAAAGATGGACTCGGTAAGTATGGCGGCCACCAATACGGATCTAAACCCAGTGATCCTCCGCCCCTTCAGTGACAGCGTGGCCGGCTGCCAGGTAGAAGGAGACTAAATTTTCAAGTCCCCTCGTGCCCAGAGCATAGCTCAGAGTCAGTGGTGGGGCAGAACGCCGCTGGATTTATATGTTTAACTCCATTAAGGTATGTTATTTTTTGGTCTTCCTATAATTTAAACTTTTGGTGCTGATAATAGAGAGTGATTAATTTTAATGTATGTAAGAGGAGTACCACTTTAAGTGTATTTGGAAATGCCACATTTTAAACTTCAAGCATGTTTTGGACATTAGTAGAAAACAGTACCTAACCTTTTTTGTTTTTATGCAATGCTAATTATGCCTGGTAGGTGGATTTAACACTTTATGTGTTTTTTAGAGTAAATAAATACATTTCCTTTCCCAAGACTCAATTTACATGAAGAAATGGGGGGAATCAGTCAATCTTGGGAAAAAATGTACTTCATGTTGATTTATTTTCCTGCTGCATGAGAGCATGTGATTGTTCGAAAACGAACAGCAAACTGTGCCTCTTTGAAATTCAATTTGCTCCCTACCGTAGTGTGTGAATTACTTGCTCTGTAGCCCTGGACATTCAGACATGAAAAATAAAATATTAAAAAAAAACTTCTTAAAATGGTCCGATAATGCTTTGACATTTCAAACCGCAGAGGTGCTGTCATTTTGTCAGGTTGTGGTTTGCATCCATTAACATTAACATTTAAAGGCCAAGGTAAAAAAAATGTCTTTGTGTAAAGTATTACCTTGTGCAAAGTTGCTCTCAGCTTTGAAATTAACTAAAAGGTAGCTGGCATCGTTCTTTGTTCTAAAACAAATACGGAAGTGTAGTTTGAGGCACTTATACTGATTGAGTCACTTAAGATGGAAAACTATAAAAACAGAACGGAGCGCATTCCAAAATGTTATGGGCCAGCTTACTTTTCACCCTTAAAAAAAAGATTGCCTAAAGTTTTATGTTAATACTGATGCTCTCTTCTTCTGTTTTGTCCAGCGCTGTCATCTAGTCTCATGCTTTGAGGAATACCAAGGTGTTTGCCAAGTTTTCCTGGCATATGTCAGTCACTTGTACATTGATTGTAAATTGAAGATTAAAACAGACCTCAACTATGAAATTAGGTGAGATGGCATTGTTGACAAATATTGATATAAGTCATGTACAAAAAGAAACCATGATATAACATCTACAGAGTCTGTGCCTGCATCCCAATCATAAAGCAATAAGAGGGCAAGGTTGGGAAAAACTAACTAACTAACTGGCTACTCCCCAGGGACCTTAATGGCACTCAAATTACAACACGGCGAGTAGGTAAAAAATTATTTCTTTATTAAGATCCAAGAAAAAAGAGGAAACAAACTGTCAGGATCAGGTACAGAGGGGACAACCAGACAGGCAACACACACTGACATCCAAGCAGAGGTAGGGTGGTGTCAAAAACAGATTTAATGAGGACTCACAGACTGGAACATAACAGGTATGAAAAGTCCAGGGTTACAGGAGTGTCCAGGGTTCAGGTTCAGGTATGGAGACAGGAGATTACATGAAATCAAGACATGAAAAGCAATGAACAGCCAGCGTGTCTGAATGAAGCACACCTATATAGCCCTAAAGCTAACGAGGCAGGTGTGTGCTCCACCCAGCCCACGCTTGCAGGGAGCCACCTGCTGGTGACTGTGGGACCAACCCATGGAAGGGCTAGCACAGTGCCACCAGCAGGCGGTGACCGGTACAGCTGGGCTCCTCACACAAACACTTAATGCATATTTTGTTACATAATCAGATGTGCTTCATTGTTCAGTGTGTCAAATGTAGTCCACGCATTTCACCCCTCAAGGGGGCTTCATCAGGACAATATCTTGGTCACAGGTCATAATAGAAGCAATAATATATTAAAAAAATTCAATAAAAAAGAAAAAGACTCTTAAGAATACAGAAATAGGGGTGATCATTTCACCCTAAGAGGCTACCCATCAAGGGTCCTCCTGGTCACTCATATCCCTATATCCTCAATTACCCAACATTGGATCCCAATAAATATACATACAATCTGTTCTAAAAACGTATACATATATTTTTTACAAAATATTGAAAATACTTTCATAATTAATTCATGCCAACAGGGAATCTCTACCTGAGGGCTATTTTTTTAAATTAAAACATATAGCATCACATAGTTAATGTTAACCTTTATATACCCTTCATAGTATATAAAAAGGTGAGGCACTCACTACTGATATAAGTATTCTTATCGTTACTGGTGTGACTAGAGCAAAAAGATCAACTTTACATCCAGGCAATTAACATTCTTTAGAATGAGTTCAGGGATGGCAGTTTACTTAATCTGTCAGTGATAGGTTCACTGGAATAATCTTTGAATCACTGACCTAGAAATAATATGTAGTCCAGGCACTTAGCTACTTATGGTAAAAACCTGTCCCTCGGTTAGCGACATGATCGTTTCAGGTGCCTGACTGAATGCCAAAAGACCAGCTTCATATCCAAGTAGCTGCCGTTCTTTAGGCTTGGCTCACACCTATTTACTTGATTTTAATTTAAATGAGTTAATGACGATATCAACACTATAACATAGTTTTAAGCCACAATTATGATTTTAGTGGACATTTTGGGTCGATTCGCGACTTTTTCTTTAAAAAGTCTAAATGGCCACATCGAAATTCGACTATGCAAAATTTTGGCAAAAAAGTAAAAATTTCTACTCTAAAATTTGCATTCCGAATTTTTTGACCATCCCTATATACAAGCAGTTAAAAAGCCACGAGACCTGAGGTCCTTAACATGTGGGGCACATGGATTATCAAGCATTGTGCGGCACACAAGTGCTGTCCTGTCCTTGCCCGTCTGGGGTAAGAAATGAGCAGCTCTCAACTGACAACCAGAAAGGATCTAGAGAGAACATTGATGATGTGGTGGTGCTTGATGATATGATCTGTACCAGATACTGATGATCTGATACTGTACCAGATTTGTGCTAATTATGAAAGAAATAGCTTGGAGTGAGAAAAGAAAAATAGGAAATCAAATTAATATTTTATTAGGCAAATTTGGAACACCATGTGGCTATCTTTGATTAATTGCTACTACAACACTTCTGTATTGCAATCTTCCTTTAGAAATCACATGGAGTATCATTAGTAATACTTATTTTCAACATTGTATTATAAAGTTCTTACACATTGACACCTAGCTTCAATTGTGACAGAATTGCTTTGTAATTAAATTGCAATGCTCCTGGAAGGGTTAGAGACATCAGGTTTCATGGGATGTGTTGAAGCACAATATCATGTTACTCTCCAGGTTTCAGCATTGTTAATGGCAAGGTGTCAGGGGTTAAGCAAGACACGGAGGTGGGACTGTTTATGGTTCTTGCCATATGTTTCAGGATGATGTTTTATTTGTATTCTTTAATTACATCCATAACCCTATGTTTTATACCTTTCATCCAAGATCAATGTTTGTTGTCACTGAAGCTTAGAAAAACTGTTTAAGTTTGTTAACTTTATTTACAATTTTTTCACATGAATACCCACTTGAAGGATATCCACACATCCATGCACATTGTTATAAGCTACTCTATAGTACATAGACTTGTTAAACAGCTCCACCCAAAAATGTTACGTTGTATGAAGTTTAACTAACTGATAACATTTTGCAGATATGGGCCAGATCGATGGTCACTTCGAGCGCCATGTGCGCTCAAGGCCATCTATCTGGCCCATAAAATATGCTCCCATAGCTGTTTTCGAGCGGGACAAATCAATCCCACTCGAAAACAGCCATATTGGACATGACCGTAAATACGGCCAATGTCCGATGCTTTGCATAGAGACCGCTGGTCTCCAGGCAAAGTTTCAGCTGAGCCGGGGAGAGCAGAGCTGTCTCTCCTCGGCTCCTCCAATATCTGACAGGCTCGAATATCGAGCTGTCTGTACCCTGCTTTAGAAAAAAAATCAGTAAGACACACAGTGGCTGATTTCAGGGGAGAAGTCCATCTTATACTCTGCAAATACAGTAATAGTTCTGTAGCTCAAAGCTGACAAGAGCATAAAGCCCCCCATAAACCTTTGGATCACTCCATAAAATTTCCTTTAGATCTACCAACAATTATGTAGTATAGTGGCCTCCCTGATAGAATACATAGTGATTGCAAGGTTTAGAAATAGATTTTCCCAGAAGTGATGTCTCAACGCATGCACACAACCCTTTTATATATATATATTTATTAATTGTGGGGATTATACCATGTTCAGGGTCTTTGTAATTAACTCCCAAAGTCAAGTCAAAAAGTCACCCTTGATTGTGAACCACTTAGGCGATTAATTGCCCGCGCTGGCCTGCCAATCGCCTACACTACTTTCAATGGGCTTGTCCCCATTGATAGGATTGAAAATTGCCACCTTAGGCGATTAACTGCCAGCGCAGGCAATTTATCGCCTAAAGCTAGCCACACATGGTACAATTTTAGCGTTTGATCGACGATTTTCGATCGAGAAAATCGTCGATCGAACATTAATCGATGTACTCCCACATAGTCCAATCGACGATCGCTGAACGATTTTTGGTACAATCGTCGATTGAAAAGTGATCGGACAAGTTGGAAAATTTTGCTCGATTGGTCGATTTTTTTTGGCTCGATTTTGTGGCTCGATTTTTTGGCTCGATTTTTTACGCTACTTCCCTTTAACTTCCAATTGAAACTAAAATCGTAAGAGGAATTCAATCGACGATTTTGGATTACTTCGATTTAATTTCAGTTGAAATTTTCAATTATCGTGCTTCCCATGTGGAGAACTTCGATTAAATGACAATCGATGTTCGATTTTTTAAATCGAAGTACAAAATCTAATCGAACCTCGATTGAATGATAAATTGTACCATGTGTGGCTAGCTTAAGTGGGAACATAGCCTTAGACTCAGTGGGTGATTCAATTGCTTGTGAATTAATTTCAAGTTAAGATGACTTTTATTACTTAATGCTTATGTCATCACCTTGCATGGCCTCTTCTATCATTGTATTATCTTTTGAAATCTCAGAGAATGTATTCATAGGGGGTTATGTATGCATCACAACCAACCCATAGATTATATTGTATTGTATTGTATAGTATATTGACAAGACAAAAGCCTTTACTAATGAAGAAAGACATCCAAGCCAGGCTACATTTTGCAAAAACACATTTGAAGTCTCCCAAAAGCATGTGGGAAAAGGTGTTATGGTCTGATGAAACCAAGGTTGAACTTTTTGGCCATAATTCAAAAAGATATTGTTGGCGCAAAAAAGAAAATTGCACATTACCAAAAGAACACCATACCCACAGTGAAGCATGGTGGTGGCAGCATCATGCTTTGGGGCTGTTTTTCTTTAGCTGGAACTGGGGCCTTAGTTAAGATAGAGGAAATTATGAACAGTTCCAAATACCAGTCCATATTGGCAAAAAAACCTTTAGGCTTCTGGATGGCATTTATCATGGCAACAACCCAAAGCATACATTCAAATCAACAAAGAAATGGCTTTACCAGAATGAGATTCAAGTTTTGAAATGGTCAAGCTAGAGCCCAGACCTAAATCCGATTGAAATCTGTGGGGTGATCTGAAGAGGGCTGTGCAGGAGGTGCCCTTGCAATCTGACAGATTTGGAGTGTCTCTGCAAAGAAGAGTTGGCACCAGGGGTTAAGTTTCCAACCCTGGAGCTCCCTCTGCTGGATGCTATGATTCTGCATACCTATCAGCTGCTCCTCCCTCCTGCCCTTTATAAGGATGCCTCAGGTGACAGGAAGTCGCCTGATCTTTGGGTTTTATATGTGTTTGCTACCAGCCTCACTTGAAACCTGCCTGACATCCTGGTTCCTGACCCTCTGCTTGTTCCTCAGACTACTCTTACTCCTTGATCCTCTGCACTTTATCCTGGTACCTCTCCTGATTCCCTGGCTTCTGACTTTCAGCTTGTTTATCGGACATCTCTTACTACTAACGCTTGGCACTATGTATTGCTTTTGCCCTCAACCACCATCTTGCACAGGTGCTCTCTGGGAACCGCAACCTGGGGATTACCTGCAGCCAAATCCAACTACCTTTGCGGGGAGCTCTGGTGAATACCAAGTGGTCCCTTAGACTCTGCGCCCCAGATTGCACCCCTGCCTATCATGCAAACTGGTCCAGTGGGTCCACACCCGTGAATCACCGGTGTCACTATTGTTCTGGAGTCCCCCGCCTTGAGACTGGCTTTCATGTGTCTTGAACTGAGGAGAGGCTTCCGTCGGCCACTCCGCCATAAAGCACCAGCTGGTAGAGGACTGGAGTGATGGTTGACTTTCTACAACTATCTCCCGACTGACTGTATCTCAACCACAGTGATCTTTGGGTTCTTTTTTACCTCTCTCACAAGACTCTTATCCCCCGATAGCTCAGTTTGGCTGAACAGCCAGCTCTAGGAAAGGTTCTGGTCATCCCAAACGTCTTCCACTTAAGGACTGAGGTCACTGTGCTCTTAGGAACCTTAAATGCCTCAGAAATTTTTTTCGAAACTTGGGCAGATCTGTGCCTTGCCACAATTCTGTCTCTGAGCTCTTCAGGCAGTTCCTTTGACCACATGATACTCATTTGCTCTGACATGCACTGTGAGCTGCAAGGTCTTATATAGACAGTGTGTGTGGCTTTCCTAATCAAGTCCAAACAGTAAAATCAAACACAGCTGGACTCAAATGAAGGTGTAGAACCATCTCAAGGATGATCTGTAGAAATGGACTGCACCTGAGTTAAATATATGAGTGTCACAGCAAAGGGTCGGAATACTTAGGACCATGGGATACTTCAGTTTTTCTTTTTTAATAAATCTGCAAAAAATCTCTACAATTATGTGTACTTCTGTCAATATGGAGTGCTGTGTGTACATTAGAATAAAAAAAAGAACTTAAAAGATTGACCAGTACCTTATCTTATGACTTATAAAGTATGAATTTTAAGGATTAAATGCTCTTTTTATGTCAAATTCCCATGAAGCATTTCTATACAGAAAACATAATTGAACATCATTTCTATTATTTTGAATAGAAGACTAGATACAATGGAAAAGGAAGGCTTGGTGAAATATAGTGCTAAAAGCAATGATACACAACCATAGCACCATGTCACAAATTATTTTATTCATGTTTATATGCTGAATGGCTGAATCTGAATATTTGCTACAAATGCTACTATATAATCAGTTCCATTGTGGGAACATAAAAAAAAGAACTTCGCTTAAATGAAGATGGAAACAAAAACGAAATCTAATAAGGCTTATTGACATAATGCATATGGATTTGTGATTCATATTTTATGACAATTTCATACATTCAAATTTTTAATATGTACATTTTATAGCCTGGTCAAGGGGGATACTCAAGTCCCTTCAATGCATTTTTGTGTCATAAAGAAACTCTACTCACTTACTTAATGCAGTACTTAATACAGGTTCATAATTGTATAGTAACTACCAGATAAGTCAAATACCAATAGTGTGCCCTTTGCCTTTATAAACCGTTTATTACATTTTTAGACTATTACATGATACTGCAAAAAATTGTCTTGTTTCATTTCATTGTTTCATAATAGAATCAAGGTCAGATTTACAGAAAATTATTTAATGACATTTGTTATATTTAAAAAAACTTTTACAAGATGTAAGAGGCACTCCACAAATTTAGGTATATGTCTGATCATGTAACCTTGTAATTTAATGTTAGTCTGGAGTTCAAAAAAGATTAAAGTCATAAAGTATGTACAAGATCACCTTGTCCTACGAACACCGATTGGTCAAAAGGTTCAAAGATGAATTTAGCACAAGAAAATTAAGGGTAGTAGGTTGGTCATGACAACTATATTATCTCCCTGGATTACTGAAGGAGGATGAAGGGTTCAATTGAGCCCTCTGGTCATTCTGGTATTTTGGCAGAACATTGACTTTAATGCACACTATTTTAGACTCTATGTTCCATAATGTCTGGAATATATTCCCAGAATTTTGGCTCTTTGGAGATTAAGTTCTAGTAGGTTTATGACCTTTGTGCTTCAAGGTTTAAGAAGGTGCATTAGTGAATGTCTCACCTAGCCATTTACTTGTCACCTCACCTTAGTGTCAGTTACAATTGTTTCCTCTAGGCTAGACATTATTTAGCAGCCAGGATCTTTCCTCATCTTCTAGGAGCGTTGATCGTGAATATTCGAATTGTGAATTTTTATTGCGAATATTGGCACTTTGAGAATTCGTGAAGATCTCGAATATAGTGCTATATCTTATTGCAATGATTTCAAGATTTTTTACATTAGTACCTGGAACTACCGTGCATTGCTTTCACAATATGCACATGTACAAGTGCCCATTTGAGCAATGAAGGTAATAAATGATTCGTTTTTATGTGAACGTTTTTCATGTATGAATTTTTATGCAAATATCGGCACTTTATTGGGTAAATCTTTTTCGCAAAGAAGATAATAATGACTGGAGATCATGAATTGTTGAATTTGTTGCGAATATCAGGTGAAAAGTTTGCGAATATGAATATTTCATGCTCATCACTTAAAAGACAGAAGCAAGGAAACATGCAGACAGCCGATGACACCATCTTCTCATGACCTATGCCATGGAAGGATCACACTCAAGTAAATGTCCTAAATATTTATCAACCCAAACCGTGCCACGCTGACCTGAGAGGACCGTTCTGAGGAGGCTCCAACCTACCACACCCTACTTCATACCCTGTACTATGGTCTTACCATTGAACTACATTGTTACTCCATGACTTATTAAGGCCTCTTTGTGGTCCCAGTACTTGGTCTATACTTTGATGGGCTCTCCGTTCTCTGGTCATTTGGTGAACATGGTCGACGTTACATACTTATGGTCTTTTGTGGTACATCTTTGTTAATCCTCTTTGCCCTAATAACTTCACCCCCTGATGAAGTGTGTTCAAGACGAAACGCACGTCAGGGTGATTAAATTGGTCACTTTTTTGTGGCCCTCAAGCTTATGGAATGAGTGTCTGAGATCTCCCATTCCGATCCTATAAGCGCCGTGTCATTTGGATTATGTTTGTACCACAAACCTACTGAATACGATATATGGACTATTAAAATGTCTAAAGGACTTTAATTTTACTTCAAGTGGCTTACTGTATTTACTTGTGTTACCTGATCTCCTATGCCGGCCGTGAAAGTCGCCGTGCCTCTGCCCTGGTGGAGGACAATTGATGCCTATAGGGTGATAGTCCTATCGCCCCTCTAGTCATTTTTTTCTGTTTTTTTTTTATCAACCCATTAAACATCACCAGGCCCATGAATTAAGTGATTGGCTGGTTTGAAAAATAAGATGTTCATCCTAGAAAACACTCAATATGATCTTGCAGAGAAAAAATATTTACAGCAAAAAAAGGTGAAATATATAGCCTGACTTCAGCCCATTGCTTTCTACAGATCACTCTAAAGAACAAAAAGAATAAAAAAAATCAACCTATGCTACCCATTCTATGGCAGTACTATGGAAAATAACCAATACTAAATATATATTAAAAATACATAGTGTAGAGCATCCCAAGGGTGGATCCCGGAGGGGAAGTATATCTCCCTATATTATGGGCTGTGGTCCCGGCTGTATTCCGGGAATCCGGGAAAATAAAGGGGCAACCATGGTTGCAATTTGTTTCGTTTTTCGGGTCCCGGACTCTGGAGTGAGGCTTCCCACTCCACCCGGGGTACACACCAGGATTAGACAGAAAGGCTGGTTGAAAAAGCACTGATGTCAGAGAGGGGATGGAGGAGCTGAGGCCAGGTGTGCAGTCTGGGTGTGTGGAGTCTTAGGCTAAGTTTACACTGGCGATTCCTGAGCTGCTAGCAGGTTTTCGAGCTGCTAGCAGCTCGGGAATCGCCAGTGTAAACTTAGCCTAAGACTCAGCCAGTGCGCTCCCGCAGCCGCGGGATAAACGACTCCCTGTAGTCGTCTGCACAACAGTGCAGGTGATTACAGGAAGTCTAATTAAGGACCCCATAGACTTTCTATGGGACGGCCGCCCGAAAACCGACCGGCGGAAACCGCCAGTGTAAACTTAGCCTTAAGCAGGTTACAGACCTGCAGATATGGGCCAGATCGATGGCCACTTCGAGCGCCGTCCACGTTCACGTCCATCTATCTGGCCCATATAATGTGCGCCTATCAGTGTTTTCGAGCGGGACCTATCTATCCCGCTCGAAAACAGCCATATCGGACATGACCGTAAATACAGCCGATGTCCGATGCTTTGCATAGAGACCGGGAGTCTCCAGGCAAAGCTTCAGCTGAGCTGGGAAGAGCAGAGCTGTCTCGCCCCAGCTCTGTTGATATCTGACAGCTGATGTGCTGCAGGTTACATCGGACGGATCGGATATCGAGCCGTCTGTACCCTGCTTTACTCTCTCTCTGGAGTTTTCATTTGGACAGTCTTGGAGGGCTTGCAGGACTGTTTCCTGATTATCATGGATTATCATTATCACGTGAGCTGTAACCACTGACCACAATGGATATATGTGTTTGATTACTGCATGCAATAAGTCAAGATTATATTTGTGTTTTGTGGTGAAATAAACCGTAGTTTTTGTTCATCATTCAGTTGTGCTGGTGATCCCTTTCCCCTGAACTTTACAATAGTTGTTAGTTTCATTGCAGCACCACACAGTACACAATTCTTACTGTACAATGTACAACAACCTGTAACAGCCACAAATAGGTTGCTGGGAATTTTCAGCCGGGTTATGGTTGTTGAGGAATATTTCTTCAATGCCTTATAATGACATTCAAACACTGGAGCAGTACATTGCACGCTATAATTAAATACATTATTGTCTTAGCAGAGTAATTTAGCAGTCCACCGAACAATAGTTCTTTATATGCAAGTCCCAGTCTTTGCAATGTTTGAAGTAGGCAACAATGGATGCGACTGCCCTCTGCTGGGAGACTCGGGAGTGAAGTCTTTCCAAGGCTTCCGTTGGAATAAATGTACACATTTCTTTTAAAGAGATAAATTATTAATTATTTTGCTTGAGGCAATATTGAGTATCACAGTGTTATCAAATGATAAGCCATGAATAAAATATTACAAACAACAATTAGAACAGATTGTTTTGATTCTTGGAGTTAATGATATTGTGTGAACATACATTTCTTCGAAACTTGCTGACACAGTCATTTACAAGAAGGAAAATACCAGCTTAGAGTTGTGGAGAATTTTAAAGTGAACCTGTCATGAGAAATATTGAGGGGGGGGGGGGGTTCCAATGCTCATTTCTTTATAAGAAGGTTAGCTGATAATATTCTGGCTTTCACGTTTTGATGTCAATGTAAAGGCAATGCTCCTTGTAAACGTAGTCTTAGACGGGTCGATTACTTGTTGGGAACATTCGAGTGTGTAATTGATGCTTTGCGATCGAAATGCATACCAACTTGGATAATAGATTTATCATCAATCTCTTCCCAGAAACGATCGCAGGCTCCCAAAAAAGGTTGATTGCTCAAATTAATTTGATTGAAAATTATGTCAGGGTAGGTGCTTGTATATAAGTGGCATTGCCCTTCACTAGTTATTACTACACTTATTCTGTCTTGATTTCACCCATAGGCATGAATGAATCAAAAATCATGTCCATTCATTCTCTATAAACTTTTTTGATGGGGACAATTTTTTCAAATGACGTGTAAAGATCACTTGTGCCCGATCATGTCAGCAATCATGCGGACAGAGGGGAATCCCTAAGGGGGAGGGACAACAGGGGAACCCTGCAGTGTTACTATCCAACACTGTTGGATGGCTCACCAGCAGGGAGCCCCATGAGGCCCCAGCCTGCACACACCCCCCCCCACATTAAGTGGGGAGGCGTGCCCCCCGCCCAGCATGCACCCGCCCCCACCCGTCGGCAGAGACAGGAGGAAGGAGAACAGCCCCGCATTGACCCGAGCAGATAGGGGGGAAAAAGGCAAGGCTCTCCCTCCCCCCCAGAACTGCACCCGTCTCCTGGGTCAGGCTGTATGCCCAGGAGCTGGGTGCAGGTACTCCCCAGTTACTCATGATTAAGTGTGCTTACCTCTCCTGAAGAAGTGAGGAAATCTCACGAAATGCGCCGAGACCAGCATACACTTATATAGGTGAGACAAGCATACACAAAAATATTTGTATATGAACAATACTAATCTGTATTGATTATTCTGTGTATCATCACTGCTGTATTTCTTCCTAGAAAGAGAAGGATTAGTAAATCCTTCTTATTCACAAATAAATACTTTTGTTGCTTTTACCAATACCTTACTTTGCCTTAAAAGTCATAGTACTAGGTGACCTTGGAGTTTTCCTTTGATTACCAGGGGGCAAACTTTTGTTTTTGATTCTGTAATATTTAGGGATGTTGGCAATTCACTAGATCAACCAATGGGGGTCTACCATTCTTTTCATAGCCTTAAGATGACTATGTATTTTAAAATATCCTGTCTGCATTAGCCCCCTCCATATTGATAACGCTAGGGATGCAAGACCTATGCCGGTTAGACAATAAAGAGCAATGGCGAGGATGGCCCCCACGCTCCTGACTCTGGTGACGTGCATCCAGGTAGAAGGACCCTGACAGACATTAGATCATCCAGATAAGGTAAGCAACTCTGAGTGCCACACTTGGGAATACTGCTAGGGAGGGTGAAGCGGACCTAAACTTACACTAAAACCAAATTGTGCTTCTGTAATACCCAGGTGCCCATCCTGCGGCCCTTTGGACGTTCTTCAGTGCCCCCCCCTAAGCTCTCCACTTGCGACCCCCAAAACCGTTAATGCATATGGCATTGGAGGAGGAGAGACAAGGGATTTGCTCAGCATGCTCAGCCTGGGCAGTGGGCAGACAGGGAAGTGTCTATGCTCCCACTATTCTAGTCAGTCCACTGATCTGATAGGACAAATGTAAACAAATCATTAAGTATTCTGTTTACATCTTTTGTACCTCTTTTGGCACCCATTCTGCAAGGAATGTCCCCACTGGAGAAAGTTTTTCTTTCTCCTTATGTCGCTAGTGACAAACATTTGTAACATTGGAATTCTTGTTCTGATAACCCAGTTGGGGAGTTTTCATTACCTGTTGTCTTTACAGACCAGGAAGTGAAGCATGTGTATGCCATTTTTACTCCATCCAAAATAATAAACATTGTTGTTTGATTAAATTTAAAGCTCATCTCAAAGGAAATTTAACTCCTTCCCATTATCCATCACCATCTCCTATCTGATGCACTTTTTATTCTTACCTTGGAAAGAAAAATATAGTCACTTAACTCTGATGTCTTCCATTACCAAATGTTTCACGATTGGCTGGTCTCCGGCAGGTTCTATATTTTAACTTGACCACTTTAGACATCTCTTCTGGATACTAAGAGGACCCTGCAGGTGGTTGTCCAATGCGAAGTGTTGACCTTATGTGTGCAATCACACAGACACCCAAAGAAGCACACCCCACCCTCTGTAAAGAGATGAAGAGAGAAGACTCATGGCTGGGACATCACATGACCACGACTTAGATAAGTTAACTGTATTTTTTACTGAAAAAAACTTCCCTCCAGGTCAATTTCAAATATTTACATAAGGTTTAAAGAAATGGTTTCACAAGTTTTGTTCTGTAGATACTAAACTAGGCCGTGCTAGTTGAGTGCTAAGTGGTAGGTTCTACCTTCGATAATCACACAATGATCCTTGGCTATATAATAACAAACACTGCACCATTCCACCCAACTTCCCACAGGTCCCTGGAGAGTTTATTCTACCAAAAAAGTTTTATGTTAGACATTGCTGGTTATATCCATCATTGTGTTAAAGCTCTAAGGAATAGCAGTAAGCCAATTAGAAGAGCAGGAAATATATAATTCTTTGAAAATCCTGTATGCAAAATGAATACTGTTCCCATGGTTGCAGGAGAATCTTTTTATCTAGTTTTTTATAGCTGGATGCATATTGAAATACAAAAGCAGTTTTCTAAAAAAATTACATTTTATTACTTTATTATTTACACAAAAACCTGGAATTTTTTTATTTAAACCCTTGATGGCTTAAGCTGTGTACTGCAGCATTCTTTATAATGAATAAGCTCTGCGAGCATGTGCCATATGATATCATATTTGAGTTTCACTGTTGCCCAGTTTAATGCCTCAGACGTCTTATCATTGTGTTAAATTGCAGGATCTCAAAACATGTTCCCGAGATGCGATTGTTTAAAATAGGTTATGGAAACAGATTGGTTTTTCCTTTCAGCTAATGATAAAGCAATTGGCAGCTCGGAGCAGAGAGCAAATAAAGTGCATTGTGGGTCTCTAATGGCAGACTTTACAATGTGGTCATTGTAGATGAAAAGGATAAGACAATATCTTTGTCAGCATTATTACGCAGATCTGTGTGTGCATATGCGGCTCAGTAATTTGAAGAAAACATTAGGAAAGGTTTGAAATTGAGAGGAAACAATCGGTTCATTTATGCTGCCCAGTGTGCGCCGGTGGGAGAATGAGACATATCCTCTCTTTGTGCTAATTATTATGCACGTTTTAAAAATACATGTGCGGGACTATTCAGAAGAAATTGATTCCCACATCTTTGTGCTGAGCACCCCATGGAGAACATAGATGTGAAGAACTGCCCCGGGAGAAACAAAGCAGCACCACAAACCCCCGGCACTGCTTATTTCAGGGTTTGTATCACAAATGTGGAGTCATATTGAAGAGCTGCAAATTTTTTATTGTTTTCTTTATTCAGAAACCAGCATTCATGAAAGTGGTCACACCAAGCTGCTCAAAACTCACAATGGATGACTTTGTAGAGTTCATGGCTCAGGCATATTGGTAAAATATGAAAAGGTTGCCTTTAAATTGAATCAGTTACTCAAAAAACTTGTTAAGTGCCTTTAGTTTTTAGATTCTAGATGCTCTATGAATTCAATTACCATGGATGTAAGTATTCTCATGTTCTAAATCAACTGGATCTGAACCAGGGTTGTTCTAATTAAAGTGGACCTCTACTATGGAAACATAAGTCCTCCATATCACTTTTAGGCTCCCCATTCTAATTATCTGTTTCTCATTAATGACAAATGGGAACTTGACAGTCAACTGGGTAGATGAGTAGGGCCTTGCTTCGGAAAGTTCCTGTGAACTGGTTGTGTGATAATTGGAGAATCAATACTTACCTTTGCTGCATCTTACCACTGCTCATTTGTCTATCCAAGCCCTGTGAAATTTCACACTGTGAACCTTTCAGATACCTTTCCTTAAGCTGGGAATACACAGGTCGATTTTGCCCAGATCTTTGCAAAGCCGAGTGCCGTGCATACACTGGGAAAGCCAGTGTATGTCATTTTTGTTGGTAAACCCGTGGTTCCCCATTCAAAGTTTAGGACGGGCTGACAGCTGGCTCCCGATATCGGGGAAGCCAGGCAGCAGTGTGATGACATCATCGCGCCACTGGTGAGATCTCTCTCTTGGCTCAAATATTGAGCCGTGTATTCCAGCCTTTACGCAGGCCAGAGATGATGAACCCTATATAACAGT
This sequence comes from Ptychadena robeensis, assembly GCA_036250615.1. Classification (NCBI taxonomy): domain Eukaryota; kingdom Metazoa; phylum Chordata; class Amphibia; order Anura; family Ptychadenidae; genus Ptychadena; species Ptychadena robeensis. The sequence continues at coordinate 111,941,741 of CM070036.1, forward strand.
GGTGGGCAACCGAGTTGATCTGGAGGGCCACAAGTGTGGCCCTTAGCATCAATAAAGGGCCGCACATAACATTTTCAATCTATACTGACTTTTATGAGCATTTTATAATGACAGCAGGCAGAGCTAGAAGACATTATTTTTAAATAACAAAATGATTTGTTTTAAATGATACTCCAAGCATTGGGTAACACAGTAGTATGGTGATGCAGATTTTGATTCAGAGGTTATGTGATGCAATATGAGTTCCTATGCATGAACAGTAAGGTTTCGGGGCTCGCAAGTGGAGGACTGAGGAGGGCCGCTGAAGAATGGCCAAAGGGCCGCATGCGGCCCCCGGGCCACAGGTTGGGCACCTAGGCTATAGAAGCTCTGATGCACAGTTTCATGGGAGTAGACTCAACAACATGGCAGAGGAATTTTGTAAAGGTTAAAATAAGTGGGTGGGAAAGTTGAAGTTTCATAACAGGGGTCAATGGAAAAAAAATCTAGCTATCTGGATTGATCTTATGGAGCAATAACAAGAGTTTCCCTTAATATAATCACCTGTAAAGGCATTCACAATGGACACCAAGAGTAATTTTTTTCGAGCAAGTACATGGAAACCAATAATAATCTGGTGGGTTTCTAAAGCTATTTGCTTATTCAATAGATCGATCGTACTACCACATTGTGTAATTGGTTTGTTTATGATTGAAATTATTTATGATCGCGCTATGGAGTATGGGTAATATGATCGCAATACCTGGAAAACCCTTGACGAATCAGATCAGTATGATTGACTATTGTGCTGATCTAGCAGGGAGAGGGTGTTACTCTCCCAGCTAATGTCCCACCCCGCACATTATCAGCACAAGCGGGGTGGGACATTAGCAGGGAAAGCGCCTTCTCCCTGCTAGATCAGCCTAAAGGCCCCCGGACGCCGAAAGTGACGTCAGTGACATCACTTCCGGTACGTGGAACGCGGAAGAACCAAGATCCATATACCGGAAGTGACATCACTGACGTCACTTCCTGTATGTCCCCCGGTTTTTTCATTTCCAAACTTGACATGTATGATATTATCACTTTGGGTAAGCTCTGCCAGCATTACTGGTGGTCAACTCCTGCACTGGATAGGAAGAAAGGAATCATGGATCAACAAGTATACCTTGTTAGAGGAATCTGAAGGAACAGGGCACAGGATTCATGTCCCTTTATTTGTGTGTTAAATCTTTGTATAAATTCTTTACATTTACAGAAAAAGTATTAGAGACCGAAGAGCAGTGATTTTGTCTTTCTGAAAGTTTCTTTCCTTTCTTTGACTTCAATATTCAGACATGGAAAAAGCAAGCAAGTAATTAACAAAAGAAATGTGTGTCATGAGGCAAAATTACAACTACCTGGCTGTGCCTCTAATGATGGAAAGCTTCTTTGTATAGTATTTGCACCATGGCCCCTGAGTCATCTACAGCAATAGGGACTTCTGCCTGTTGTGGGAGATCATGTCATTTGTTTGAGTCATTATGCACTGGATTTTTTTTGTCACATCTATGACATCAAGTGCCAACCTAATCTAGAATTGGTCAGTAGGTGGTGTCTAGTTCTACAGTGCCACACACTAGAGGGCAGCTTATACACATATAGTGGTCCTGTTAGTTTACATGTGCATTGTGCTGTCAAGGAGGGATGCAGCAAGCTCCCTTCAGACAGGTAAGTAGGCATGAGTGTATCTTGGGGTGAGTATTGTTAGTAAACAAACTTACCCTAATCTACACTCAAACTAAACACCCAAGAGTTTACTGTTTTTTAATGCTGTAAAAAAAAGAAGTGCATTGCCGATGCATTTGTAACTTTTGTTTTAAAGGGATAGTGGTTCCTATGTTTCATATGGTCTCTCTGACTAAAACTTAAACAGAGCCATACAGAGCAGGGCAGGTAAGGGATGGGGTCGCTTTAGTAATTTCTCTGTTCAGTTTACAATTCTGTAAACAGTAGACTGCAACAACAATAGAGTTTAGCTGTGTACATTTGCAAATCAAAGTCTAATGTTCCACTTGTTTGGCTTGAAATACTTAATATCAAATATTAATGGGAGACTTTCCATATCTTTTTACCCCTTTAATACTCTTAAGCTAGCCATACATCGATCGATTTGCCAATTAAGTGTGTCCGATCGCTACATACCACCTTGTCCCACGGATTCCTGGACGATTCCGTGTCCGATCGCTTACTCCACAAATGGCAACTCCCCCTGATGTGTGCTGAATCGGATCAGAAAGACCAACATGTTGGTTCTCTGTCGGATCGGATTCAGGCCCCCGATCGATCGGACGTGATCGATCGGACAAGGTGGGCTTCACACGATTCCGGGACGATCGTTTGGCGTGCACGCGCCCGGAATCGATCGTCCCGGAATCCGCTGGGAATCGGACCCGTGTATGGGGACCTTTAGTCCCTTCTTTTGTCTTAATGTGCTAATGCTACGAGTGCTCCCCCTATTTCTATACAGGGCTCCTTCCCTGGAATACATGTCCCAGGTATGGAGTCCCCTCCCCCTCCAAGTTAATTGGCTACAATCTGACGGGAATCCCCTGTGTTGGTGGAGCACACAGGATTCCCGTCAGTTCTGTAGCCGACCAACCACAGCGTGGCGACAGCCTTAAACTGAATAATATTTATGTGTTACAGGCTAAACCCACCCTAGCAAATGTGTATTATGTTCTCTGGTCAGATTCCTGGTATCTCAGCTCAAACCAGATTTCCCCAAAGTTTAGTATGTTTTTGCACTTCTTAAACAGGCAAATCAAAACATAAGGGAACATAGAGGTTCATTGCTAGGGTTGACATGTGCTTTAAAGGGTCAACCACCACTTTATTCTTTTTACTTTAACTATTAAGTAAATGTACTGCTAACAAAAACAAATAGTATAGCTCATAATATTGTATTTTTCTAGATATATTTTATTTACTCCCATCCCCGCTTGTGCAGATGATGTATGGGTTGGGAACTCAGGAGGGAGAGTAACACCCCCTACCGGCTAAATGACCTCACTTTCAAAAAATCCAGGATTTATTAAAATGGAGATTTGGCCCGGAAAGTCGCATAAAAAACATTACTTTTCTGTCCAAAATGGAATGGTTGACAGGTATGCCCAAAATATGTATGTTTATGTTGGCCATGTGATCATAGTAATCCTTTTAGTATAATATGAAAATAACCGTCACTTTCACTCCTCTCCTTTAGGACCACGTGGATTTAAATGATTAACCCCCAACCCGACCAAGTGTTCTCTTCTTCCTGATGACTGAAAGACTGGTGACTGACATGCTGGCAGTTGTGGACACTGGGCAGAAACCAGCAATGTGATGGACAGACGATTTCCAAAGACTGGACGCTGGCAGGACCAAGAAGAAATTGTATTGACCTGGGAGACATGGTGGTAAATAAACCTGGAGCATTCTAGTGTGTCATCCACACTACCCGTTCCACCGGTTAGAGAATCCCCCTGGCGCTACCCCTGGACCAGTGTCTACCTCGGGCCAAGGCTGGCGGACTGAGGGAGAGACTAGCCTGGAAAAAGATGTTTATGTAAGCACCAGCACTTTATTTGGACAAATCGAACCCTTGAATATTGCTCCACATGCCTGAAGAAGTCCTATAAGTGGACAAAACGCGTTAGAACAGATTGCATGCAATCTGGAAATGTTTGTTAATTTTTGGATTAGAATTGGTGGTAATTAACAAAAAACTCCCTGGTTGAGTTTAGGGTATATACATGGAATCAGTCCTGATTCCTTGTCAAGACCAGATCGTTGATGTAGACATGACTGATATGCTTGACCGACCATATTGACATGACTGATATGCTTTTACTCATGTATACTTATCTGCAAGTGTAACTTTTTTGATTAAAATTGTAAACCTCATTTATCCGACTGGAACTCTATTTACAATTCTCACCTTTAAAGTCCGTAGGGGCTGGCCACCCCTCTTTGGGTTTAGTTCACTCTACCTATTTACAGGTTTTTTTCTCTTCTTCCTGGCTCACCTCACCTGGCTGGGGTTAATCCTTGGCCGGTCTCCCTTTTTGTTCATTTGGCTAGATGTGTTTTTAACACACAAAAAAGGCAACTATAAAATTTTTGCATATCAGTTCACCACAACGTTCAATATGTCCATTTTGGTGCAAGGTACTTCAGGGTGTGGGCAGCTACAGTACTAGTGTTTGCAGTCTAATTGTCAAACCCTGCTAAATACTTTTAATGTACATCTAGATTAGAGTGGCATATAGTTAGAATCGATTAAATGATATTGAAAAGAAACATTGTGATATTCATTTGTAGGAGGAGGAAGGGGGTGTTACTCTCCCTCCTAAGTTCCCACCCCGCTTGTTGAGATGATGTGCTGGGTGGGAACATAGTAGGAAGAGTAATGCCCCCTCTCTCCAAAGTAAGCCAGCTAGTAAATAGGAGGGAGGAACAGTAAAACTCCTGATACCCGAAATGACATCCATGACATCACATCCTGTATTTGGAATGTGAAAGTCCAGCAAGTTATTTCACAGAACATCACTTTTTGCACATTTTGTTAGTTATGATGTCAGTGACGTCACTTCCTGTCTGTTTTCACTTATCAAAAAAAAGGAAAAGTTGACTGGTATGATTCTGAGGTCAAATGTTAGTGAATTGAGCCTTTTGTGTTAAATGAGCCCTACATTTTTACATTTAACAGTCAACCATTGCCAGAAAACATTTACCCCAAATGTTCCTACATTTTAAATAATTAAAATGCCGCCAGTGATAACAATCAAGTTTTAAAACAAATTTTCTAGGTTTTTGGTTGTATTTTTTCCCCCAATCATATTAATTTAAATTGACATTTGTTGAACTGTACTTGTATTAGGGTAGGTGTCAGATCTTCCATCGTAACACTCTTTCCCTATCTGCTTTTCTCTTTCTTAGCAGGAAGGTAATGTAGCTGTAGTCATAAGTATATACTTGTTATCCTGACATAGTGGGAAGCACTGTTCAGCAGTAGCACATGTGAGGTGTTAGAGGCTCTTAATACCGTGTTGTCATTATTTCAGCGGCTGCATTAGTGAGTGTTATCTTCAAGTTCCGAACATTTCTTCTTTTCTCTTCAAAACCGACACATTAATGTAGAAAGAAATGTACAGTTTCTTACTACAATTTTTTGCTGGCTACTCTACAACAGTAGTAGCTAAAGAATATTTAAAATTTCTCTCTCTTTCTCTCTCTCTCTCTCACACACGTGCCATTCACACCAAAGAGTTCAATCTTTTTCCCATCAGACCAGAGAATTTTGTGCCTTTTGGCAAACTCCAGGCTGCCATGTGCCTTTTACTAAGGAGTGGCTTCTGTCTGGCCACTCTAGGATACAGGCCTGATTGGTGAATTGCTGCAGATAAGGTGACCCTTCTGGAAGGTTCTCCTCTCTCCACAGAGCACCTCTGGAACTCTGCATCATCCCGCTGCACCGTTGGCCCCTCAGCTGATCGGTGGGCAACCTTTGTGTGCCACCCATTACTTTGAATGGGGGCGGCAGTCCGGCCGGGAATTTACCATCATGGTAAACCCACCCGATTTTCGCCTGAGCAACCTCCGGGCGATTGCTGGGAGTGCGCACGGCGGTTGATTGGCCAAAAATCGGGCAGTATATGGCTACCTTAATGAAGATCAGTCCCTTGCTGCAGCCTCTGATTGAGCGCTGACACCATCTCAACCTGAACAAAAGCAACTTTCATCATATTGAAAAAGCTAATACAGTCATGGATTCTGAAAAAAACACATGGATGGACAGCTCTATGAAAGACGCCATCTGAACTGTAATGCATGGTAGTGCCTGTATCCTTCTTTTTCTTCAGCTGGAACTGGAGCTTTAAGGTAACATGGAGGGAATTATGACAGTTTCAAATTCTTAAGTAATTCTTAACCCAGAACTTTCAAGCAATTTCACCTTTCAGCACAAGAAATACTGTAATCATATATCCTAATTAACACAATCAGTGTGTTTACCATGAACATAGTTTTAGAATGGATCAACCAGAGCATATGCCTAAATTCTTTATGTCATTATGCCCCATGCTTTAAGACTCCTACCCAAGATGACTGGATGGTAATATTTACCTCCCTAGTGTTACGGCCGAAGCCAGTATGTGCGCAGTTTTATCGTCAATCAAACTGTGCCCCTGACGGAATCGGGCACAACCGCTGGCTTTCCATGTGCCTGCAACATTTCTACAGAGCTGCAGGCACACAGAGCCTTTCCGGTCCATTGTCTTCAGCATCATCGGTGACGCCGAAGGGGGTGGGGGGAGGGCAGCACCATAGACCTCCATGTAAATGAAGGAGGGAGCGTCGCTTTTCTCCCCACACACCACCGCGATCTTATTGACACCGACGGTGTGTAGAGGGCTGAGGGGAGAGCCGGCAATCGCGTCGGAGTACACTGATTGCCCGTGAAATGGCTTTTTGTGCCATAAAAAAGGGTGCGAAAAGCCCATAACGCTAGGGAGGTTAAATGTGCTCCACCAAATAATTAGTTTTAGGGTGTGAATACTTGTAACCAGCTTCTTGTAGATTTCTTTCTTTTATATAAGTTTATCCAAACAGATTTGTTGTTCAATAAAATGATATAGGTTGTAGATAACATAAATGGTGAGAAAGGTTTTTAAAAGATTTAAAGTGGTCTAATTTTTTCGTTGCATCACACAATTAGTAGAACTAAAGCCCCCCATACATGTGTAGAATTTTGTCCGATCTCCCGGCAGATCAACCCCGTGTGACGATGTCATCACGCGCAGCCACTCCTTCCGAGAATCGGCCGGGCATTCTTTGTGTCAGCATTACTTTGGACATCGGTTTAAGAATTACGGATATGTCTGTAATGACTTAGATTGATTTGGCGGCCCGAAATAAAACTTTAAGTGTTAGACTTCCATCCGATTTTTTATTCTAAGCGTGTATGGGGGGCTTAAGTGATTTTTTTTATATCCACTGTATTTTTGTATGGAGAGGGAACTGTATTATATGTATGTGTGAGAGGGTGGATTCAGTGTAGAAGGGGCTGCGTGTAGGCTAGTGAATAAATATGTGTGGAGGGGAGAGGATACCTGTGGTGTGTGTATGTGAGAATGTGTGGGTAGATAGTGAACATATATGTGTGTAGAGGAGATCTGCGGTGTATGTATGTGTGAGTGTGGGTAGGTAGTGAACATATATGTGTGGAGAGGAGACCTGCGGTGTGTGAGCGTGTGAGTAGGTAGTGAACATATATGTGAAGAGGAGACCTGTGGTGTGTGCATGTGTGTGGGTAGGTAGTGAACATATATGTGGAGAGGAGACCTATGCATGTGTGTGGGTAGGTTGTGTGGAGTGTGGAGAGGAGACCAGTGGTGTGATCTGTATGTGTAACTTTAGCACATCATACTTACCAATGCTGTATGAAGCAGAGTATGGGTAGTACAAAACAAGTACAGCGGTTCACAGCGGAAATAAAAGCAGAAAGGAAACTTTTACAATTGACTTTGTTATACTTTGCTATATCTATAAACAACATATTGTTTATTTGATACTTGAGCAGGGAAAAAATGTATTATAGCAAGGCTTAACCTAGAGCAAATAAATTCTGATTTGTTGGGATAGGTTACTTTAGTTTGTGCCTTGTGTTTCAAAGGAAAAGTTTCATTTGTGTTCAAAGTTTTCATGTCTCACTGCACCTGTGTAATAAGCCTCTGATGGACGCAGCCATTCCTTCAAATACAACATTTTTGGGAGATTAACTAATTTAGTGAGAACACACCCAAAAAATTAGAACATGAGCAAGGGAATGTCAACTTTTAAGCACCAAAGCTAGGGCAATGTCATAGATATTACAGCTAATAACTGAATCATCTGTGATATATGTGGATATAAGATTTATAGTTATAATATCTGCACAAACGTTGACATCTTTAAGCCCCCCTATACACCTTTAGATCACTCCATATAAGATCTACCAACAACTACGTAGTATGTGGTCTCCCTGATGTAATATAAAGTTATTGGAATGTTTAGAAAGATCCTCATATTACATGGTTTTGGTAGAAAAAAAGTTGATACAGTACAGAACAGAAATTGTATGGAAAGATTGTAAGGTGTATGGGGGAATTGATTAAGGAGTTTAAGAAAAATATTTTTTTTTTATAAATATAAATATAGAAATGGGATGTCATTTTTTTGTTAACAAGAAAGACTTCAATAGTTAATATATACAGTATATAGATAAAGACTTCAATAGTTAATATATACAGTATATAGACTTCAATAGTAAATATATATAGCATATATATAGACTTCAATAGTTAATATATGTATATAATTTTCTCACCAATAACAAGTTATTAATAATAAAATTTTGCTACATAAGGCCACTTTTTGCTCACACACAAGAATGATGCAACTAACATAGCGGAATAGTCAAGATGCTATTTAAAAATGTGTTTACAATAATTTTCCATAGGACTCTGGTGTGTTGTTTTTCCATGTATAACAATAAATGTATGCTATGTAATAAATGAGTCCAACAAAAAATAAATATAAATTTCTGCCATCTTTTCCAGTTAATACGGAATGTGGCCTTAATGAACAATTTACATATATATATATATATATATATATATATATATATATATATATATATATATATATATATAAAGTGTGTATGTGTTCATTTATTGCAATAAGACAAAATAGGATATCTTTGTTTTAAATCCCATATGCCCATACACATCAGACTGCCAGGTAAATTATTGCTCCAAAGTTGCAATAAGATTTACTGGATTGACGAGCCTCACCGTAAGTTCACAAATTATACCGTAGCGCTGAACAAAGCTATCAATTTCTCAGTGTCATGGGCAGATAACATGGGAGCCAAGGGCTGAACTCAGTTTTCTTCCTCCCTGAGCCTAGCAGGCTCGGAGAACTGTAACCAGTAGACGTTTTCCTTCGCCTTACCAGTTTTTGGAGAATTCATTCATTGTTTTTTCTTTTTTTTTCCCACAACTGATGCTTTTACAGCTTCACATGTCTTAAAGAACAAAGAAGCTTCAAGGGAACCACTGCTGGTAGGTCTTTATTTAAATTCTAGATTTAATATACATTATATCTGTAAGTTAAAAAGTGGCATTTGCTTACAATGCTTCTTTTTTGTTCTTATGTATATTGTATGAAAATGCAGTTATTCCATACTCCAGGAGGTGCACTCCACAGTTGAATGCCACAATATGTCCAGTAGAGGGCGCTCAGTGTGCTTTGAAAGGAGTTGAGTTAGAAACATTTTAAAAGATAAGTCTGATGAAAAGCTCCAGATTTCTCAACTGACCAAATTATCATTTCTTTGGGGTGCTGTTGATTTGTGAATCTATGTGACTCAGGAGAAGGAAACCCTGAGATCTGGTGGAGAGAGAAGTTGGTTGACAACAAAGCAAATATTTATGGTCCTCCATGAAAGTTTGCACAGTATGACAGAACCGATGTGAATGTTTTGGGTGGTTCCAGTAATTATTGCATTATGTCAAGTGTCATGATTAAACTGGCTCCTTAATGGTGTTCCTGACACAAGATGCATTGATATTGTAGATTTGGATACAAACAGTTAAACAGTCTGCCAGCATCTCAGGGCACGTTGTCACTTTCAACCCTCAAACCCAGCATTCTGATTTTTGGGGCCAGACCTTTTTTTTCTTTTCTTACGATAAAAGCCATCAGAAATACAAGTGCTTTTCAACAGCACTGCTAACTGCTGATCCACAAAACCTTCCAGAGCCTCAAAATGTTAACACTGAGTGTATGTGATATAAAAAACAGTGGCAATGATTGCCTTTATTTTTTTATGCCAATTGAGTTTCTTCAACATTCATCCCTAAATGATACTATACATTTTGGACTTTTTATTTGTTTTTATGAATGTAGACCACAGCCAAACATACTGCTACAATAACTGTAAAGTATTGAAAGTGAAACGAGTATGAATTTTGTAAATAATTTTTCTGTTTCATATTCATCATTGAAAAAAGTGAAATTAATAACAAATCATTAAAACATTTTTGCTAAAAATGCTTAAATGCCATTATCTATATTTTTTAGAAGGTGCCTCATCTAAGGATACCGTGTGCCTGGATGAGACTAATTGATAATAATATGATAATGTTGACTTCGTTTATAGAATAATGGCAAACATTCCTTTAATCCTAAACTGTTCAGTTAGGTAATTTTGCATGATAAGCTATTTTTAATAAGAGTCCCTTTAATTTCATTGATATCAAAAACTGATAAAAAAAAAACAATTTTCAACCACTGAAAGTTATTTTGGTATCTTTTAATGAAAACTGTATTTTCAGAAAAAAAATCAGGACGCCTCCAAAAGCAGATCTCGTACATTAAGCTTTTTTTTTTAATGCATCTTCAAATTGATTTGCAAGCAGATGCTGCAAAATGTTTAAATACTGTTCCCACTGATTGCCAACTAACCATAAATTCATCTCTGTATAGTTTGAGTTGCAGGCATAAAAATAATTACATGTCTGATTAAATCCACTTATGCCTTCATGTCTTGATAAATCCATAGTAAATATGAAATGCTATGATGGGTTACATCTAAGTGCATAAATGCCGTAATGAGGTTGAGTGCTGTCCAGATTATCTTGAGAAGGTTGGAAAGCAATAACGCACAAATTGCTGTTGTGGCATTTTATGACGGCTGGTTAAAAGAAAAAGAAAAAAAGGACAAGGCGGGCAACCTTTCTTTTATTTAACGAGATAAAAAATGAAAAGGTAAAAATTACAGATGCACCTTGGCATTATATTGATTCTTTTCGCCTAGTGCTGTAAGATACTCAATATGAATCCCAATTCTCTGAATCGTTCCAGTTCCCATTGTCCGGGCGCCATTGGTGAGGATTCCTATTTCGGAGAGTTAACACGTATGTGGTGAATATGTCCCCTTGTAATGAGACAGCATTTCATTGAATGGGAGGTGTTGTTCCCAGCGCTCTATAGCACTTAATACTAAGTGTCCCATTATTAATAATTAATTTGGCATTCATCATCGTTCCATGAATCTTAATAGGCTAATTTGCGATTCACTTCCTAAGTACAAATGTCACGTGGTTCACCATTAATTAATGTTCCGCTCCATTTTCCTGGTTAAACGCAGATGTGCTATATATGTCAAAAAAATAATTTATCCTACGTAATTTTCATCTGTATCAATGTTATGTCACACTCCCTTCGTTTGGCTGAGCACAGAGCCGGCTAGATGTCAAAGTGTTACCTGTTAGATTACAAGCCTGTGTGACAAGGCACCGTTCTCCTTATGTTTCTCATTATTGTGTAACTGATATATAGGGGTTTTTGTGTTTCCAATAAACTGATATATAGGTTTGATGATATACAAGGTTGTGTATTATGTGGACTTTCCATTAATTGTTGATGATGATAAGGATATTATCACAACATGCTGTGATTTTTTATCTATTGTGCATAAAATTGTGTATTTGTCTTCTATTGTACACAGGAACACAGATTGATAATATGCAGCTATTGGCCTGTTTGTCAGGATTGTGCTGTTATTTTTGTTATTCGAAATGGTATTTTTCCCTATGTAATGCAGGACTTTAAGTTTAAATATAAATGTATTTAAAAATGCCTTAAATTTGGTTTTTTATACTATATACCTACGTACAGCCTTTTGTTAACTTCCCACAATAACCTGCATAGACAAAGTACACAGATATTGGTAAATAAGGCAGGCTTTCTGGCATTGTACACTACTGTCATACTGACATGTGTTATGGGCTGGGTGCAGTGGGGGTCTAGTATTGGTAGAAGGGGTTAAACAGAAAGGAATTGATACATTTTAAATCACCTTTCAAACTTTAGTGTGCAAATTGGCAGCAGAGAGAGCAAGCTGCAAATACAAATAATGCGTTACAATATACATCACAAAGCCAGGTATGTCTGCTGAACATGAACTTGTCTGATTGGAATTACAATTGGGCCACAATGATAGGCATGATGCTAACAGCAGTCTTTTTTTTAACAGCAAATATTTAGAGATTCAGAATTCACCTGATTGATTGCTCTCATTTATCACTCCCTACTATTTGCCCTATGAAGTGAGATTGTTTAGGTTTAGAGAGCACTTAAACTCACCTTATGTACTTTGTGTCCCTCGCTGTCCCTATTATTGGTCTGTAAAATAGATTTAAAATCCTTACCTGTAAGCAGTTATTTGTGCATTTTCCCCATCGCCCCTTCCTTTTTCTTCTCTCCACTGTGATACGGGTCGATAGATGGGACATCCTAAGCCAGTGATTCCCAAACTTTCCCTGCAGGACCCCCTTTCCTATATAGGTTCATTATCGAGCCCCCCCCCCCCCCCCCCCCCCCCCCCCCCCCCCCCCCCCCCCCCCCTCACCCATTCAAACTACAAGTGGTTTAGAATGAGGGCCAGCACAATGCGGAAACACAGATTGTTTTTTTTTAACAATAAAAGACACAGTAGCATTACCGCTATCACGTCTTTCATGGTGAAAACAAAAATAACACAGCGGCCGCAGTGTGCATAGAGTGAAATGGACCTTAAACTTTAAATAAAATACAACTCCTTTTTTTACACACACCAATCATGCGAAGACATGCATCATTTATACACACACCAATTATACACAAACATTCATCATTCACATATAGACAACACACACAGAGACACCCATAACATGCACTCTACCTACTATCTGCAGCTAGTTCCCCCATGGTTGTCTTGATTGGCTGACAGTGGTAGGGGAGGATGGATGGACTGTGTGCAATTCGCAGAGGGAAAAGAGAACTGACAATTGGTAGGGGTCTCTCTCTCTCTCTGGCTGACAACGCAATTCTCACATCCCCCCCCCCCCCCCCCCCCCCCAGTTTGGGAACACAGTCTTAAGCTTTATCTGGTGCCCCTCGTTCGAGGCAGTATGCATTACTGCAGCAATTTCCCCTGTACGACAGGAAGTGACACAGGAATCAACAGCCAACTACAACAGACAAGAGCAGAGCATGTGAGTATATTTTTTAGGATTTTGGAGTGACTTTGAGCTATTGGGACAGCTCTGAGGTAAGTAAAGATTTTATAATCTATTTTTTGTTTCTTAGTTTGAGTGTGCCTTACATTTATATTGGCACCAATGAAATCGGCCACAGAAGCCAATCACTTTTCTGTAGATTAACGCATGTAAATTCATTGTCTTCCCTCAATAAAAACGTGATCCATAAAACTTACCCTTATGCGTCTCATGTCACATGGTGACACTTATATTAAACAGCATTGATAAACTTTATGCTTTGCCATTTTTTATTTGAGAATAGAATGAATTCAGATTTTTTCCAAATACACATCACAATAACACTATTACTAATAGAAGAAACAATTTGATGCCTTTGAGTCTCCTTGTACGCGTCTCAGTCCTCCACTACTACATGGAAAATGTGCCATCAGTGGGCTTGTAATGGCTTTCAGGTCACAGGGGTCTTCCAATTTAGCAATCTGCATAATATAATTAGCGGAACAGTAAGAACGCAGCTCTTTAGCGAGGCTTCCAGACGTACCATGTGCAGGATGCAACCTCAGGAAAAAAAAAGATAGTTTAGCGTGTTCTTGTTAAATATATACAAGTTCAGCGTCTCAGGCCATTTAACCGCTGATATTGACTGCTAATCATAAGCTAATTATTTTATGATACTTTGAGCCCTGAGCAGACATGGTCTGAAAAACATAAAACCTCAAGAACTGGCTTGTTTATAATTAGTTCCGGCGATGTAAATTAGAAGACCTCCTGCATGAAATCTAAAGGAAGAAGGGGCTACTAGGCTAGAGCAACCAATCACATTCTTCTATTTCATTTGTACATCTAATTCATATAAATGGCGTCTTTAGTTGGTTAGATTCTAAGACAACTTTCACGTGGAACAATTGTCATCCTCCTAGGAAGTGTTAGCAGTATACAAGTTATATCCTGTGTAAAAGAGTTTTGTATAAGACAATTTATTCATAGAATGATCCGCGCTGTAGTAAATGAAATCCTCTCTTCTTCCTTTCTCTATCCATCTTTTTCTTTTGGACCTCCGTCTCTCTCCCTCCTCTTTTTTCTTCCTTCTTTCATTCTCCTCCTTCTCATATCACTTATCATAAAATACGTTCACTGGCATTTGAAGTCAATGAAGTCAATGGTTTTGTCTAAAAACTTTACATTGATAATTTAAATGTAAATATTTATTTATATAGCAGCACTATTTTACATTTACTACTTGTAGCTACCAGGTGTGCTGCATTTGCTAAATAATTCTACTTCTATCATGTGAATAGTCCTTTATCATCTCCCGATTTAGTGTCATTTACTGTGTCATTGTGTCCTGTTTAATTAATGTCTCTTTACGAAGTAAGAATTTCAAAATAACTTATATGTATATACGATATAGATTGAACACTACTGAATGATGACTATATAGGGTACCATCATATTGCCTTTAAATGTTTATAATAAATTACTATAGTTATATGCAGGGGTGCACATAAGTGGTACATAAAAAGGGCCAAAAACTAGCTATGCGTACCTGTATTATTGTTACACAGCTATTGTTACACAGCTCATATGCATACTTACAACTTCTCCGTGTCTGAGCGGCCACAGCTAAAGGTGAAATGTATACAATTTATGTGACTTGGATAACTGCAGGGAAATATAACTATGAAAGGTTGCAGTTAGGGGTGGGAAAATGGGAAGAAAAATAATAATAATAAAAAAAAAGGTTGGAATTCTACTGGTGTTGGAGATGTGGGGGATGAAAGTCAGAGTAGGCAAATGTAAAGGTAAAATCTAACAAGAGAAAAACACTGTGTAACAGCTAGAATATGACTATGAAAGGTTGACATTTGGACTGCAAGTAGTCTCAGAGCTTAGTTAGTAACCCAGAAAATGTCAGGGTTGTACTACTGAGGTATGAGATCTGGGGGTTCAAACATGTTGCACTGTGACAGTTACATATGACCCCAAGCCACCTGGTGACCTGTGGATGGAGACAGCTAATCAGATGCTAAATAAGGAATATGGAGGTCCATCTGCAGCAGAATCTACCCTGTAGGAGGCTGACGCAGAGGACAGTGAGAGAGACAGTGAGGAAGACCACATACATATGGGGTGAGTACCAAACACCATCTCCTGGTATTCATCTGAGGAGCTTACTAAAAAAGTTATGTGCACCCCTGGCTATATGCCCCCTTTCCTCTCCCATTTATGAATTATAAATTTCCAAGTACTTGAATGAATGATGAGCTTAAAAACATACAGAAAACACCATAAAAGTATCTCTTATAGGAAAATGATTATCCAAATGGCTGATTCCCAACTTTTTTATTATACACATTAAAATTGCTACTACTTAAAAAAATCTGGTGAAAGGTGTCTGGTCCATTAACATTAAATCCAAATGAACGATACCATGTGCAAGATCTTTTCTCTTCACACATACTTGCCATTATTATTGTAAAGCTAGAATTGTAAATTGGCTCAAGTTTTGAGGGCACAGAAGGTCAGCAATGAGTTAAAAGGTCTTAAGTATTATATTGTATTGGTTCATCAAATTTACATCTTACCACATACTTCAAATAATTACATCCATTAAAAAGTAATTATGATTCTGCTATTAATCATACAATGCAATGTGTCCCATACATGTATCAACAGACCTGAGCAAACACTCCGATGTGTTTCACCCTACATAGTGCTTCTTCAGGGAGATTGTAAAAAGAACAGTCTAGTGTCTTCATATGATATATGGACTTACATATACTGTAATTCATAACAGGTAAGTCAGTGCTAAATAGTGCATGGTCAGGTGGTGGCTCCGATGACTCAAACAGACCCTAAGACGTAGTGGAAAAATGCCACAGGGTGGGTGAAACCAAGGTATTACCCATGGGATTAGATATGACCTAGTAGTAATTGAAGGAACATGGGTCTAAAGTTGCATGGGGCATGATCCAGGTCCAGGATATGTCCTTTAAAGAAGATGGTAAACATATATAAGAAGATATAAGTACCCCATGTGTGATGGTAGTCCAAAACACGCCACTGATGTTTTGAAGGTAAATTTGCAGAAATCTTGTTGTTAATGGTTATTTTTATGGAGAAATCAAGAGTGTTGTCTCAATTCATAAGGGGGGGGGGGCTAATCATTTGACATTTTGGTCTTTCGTCCTATAGTGATATAATCGAGGCGCCCCCCAGGTACCTGTACATGTGTGCAAATGCATGCACATGGGGGTAGGCTGGCCTGTCAGCAGGCAGGAACACTGTTCATGTAAATGCAGCCTCATGGGATATAAAGAGATTCCTATAATGATAAAATCTAAAGCTGATTGATTGTAATGTACATGTCCAGCTTTGAATATTCTCATAGCTGTTTGCTTATTATTGTTTGAACACAATGCAGAGTAATTTGATGTTTAGTTATCCAGAACTAGAACATGACTCTACCCCCCAAAAATCAGTATTAACTTGCCAGGCTGTGGATACGTACTCTAGATATAATATTGGGTTAAATAATGGTGTATATACAGTATAGTGATATGGTTTGCTGGGACTTGTGCTGGCACAAGCTGGGTATACTATTTAATATTGACACGATTTATCTGAAAATCTACCAGGCCCCCATACACCTTACAATCTTTCCATACAATTTCTGTGCAATCAAATTTTGTTCTATATTTTGTTCTATCAAAACCCTGTAATATGAGGAGCTTTCTAATCCTTCCAATAACTATGTATTCTATCAGGGAGGCCACTATACTACACAGTAGATCTAATGGAAATTGTATGAATCGATCTTAAAGTGTATGGGGGGCTTATTGTATTGTCATATGATGAGTTTCCTTTGCATTATCTGTAGAGCCCATAATATCAGATATCGCCATCCATGTAGATGGTAAAACTTGCACATATCGGACTGCCTGTCACCATAAATGAGAAAACGTATCTGTAGATCAGCTGTATATATATACTGTAATCCAATCTACAGGTAAATGTACACGGTAATACCAGGAATTCCTTTTTAACTTTTTATGAGAATGATAAAAGTACTTACGAAGTGTGGTCGTCTGATTTTTTCTCATGTTAGTGTTCTCTCAGGCACAATAGTCATCAGTATCTTGTAGTTTTCTTTTTTTTAATAAAACTCCTTTTTATTCGAATTCCGTAAATGATTGCAAGTACAGCTGAATGAAGATAATTCCACATGGATTCCTCAGTGGTCTGTGTGGTGCAATCTGATTTAATGGCCTATTATAAAACATGATTCTTTGAACTGGCCCTAATGAAACCTAGACAGTCGTCTCGCTTGTTTCCCAAGCTGAACAGTAGACAATTTCTTGAGGTATGTGTAGGCCATTCTTTGGAAATTACATGGTTCCTCCAATACTGCGATAAAGTGTAACTACTCCTCTTTACAACAGCCCAGGCGGGTTTCAACAGTTCTGGATAAGATGGAGCACAGCATTTATAAAATGTAAAATATACAACCAGATTATTGGGATGGTAATTGGCTGAGATGGTGACTTATAGGTGACTAAATAATATACTTACATTTTGCCTCCCATTGTTCCTTATTTACTCATTTACTCCTCCTTAAGCCCCCCATACACCTTAAGATCGATCCATACAATTTCCATTAGATCTACCAACAACTATGTAGTATAGTGGCCTACCTGATATAATACATAGTGATTGCAAGGATTAGAAATGTCCTCATATTACATGGTTTTGGTAGAACAAAATTTGATTGTACAGAAATTGTATGGAAAGATTGTAAGGTGTATGGGGGGGGGCCTTCATACATTTTGCAAACATTTCTCTTTTTATAACCTCCCCTATTTTAGACCCCGTAAAGCCGTGCAACATGGCTGGTTGGTTGCAGTTGTAGAGTGCCGTTCATCACAGCACCATGCCTCACTAATTCCCTCAGGAGCCCGCAGCCCTGATGCCAGCAGAAGCATTACTTCAGCTTGTAATGATTACTGTAAAAAGCAAAATCGGCATCTGCAATTTCAGTGCAGTACAACTATGAAGTTACTAGATGAAGTTAACTATGAAGTTACTAGTTACTATGAAGTGTCCCTGTCGCCCCTATGAAGTGTCCCTGTCGCCCCAAAGCTCATGTCTGTAAAAGACATGTCCATAAATCTCTGGCCGAGGCTCGTCTGGTGTATGGAGGCCTTTAAGCGAGAGTTTAGGAGTAAAGCTTTCTAAACATAAGACATAAGGCATATATATATATATAAAGCAGTTTATCTTCACTAGTGATGGCCGAACTGTCCGCAAGGCACATAACATGTTCCCCCGGCGAACAATACGGGAAGAAGGTTATTATTCTACTGTTGGCTGGTTTAGGAGCAGAAAGATCCGGCCAGTGGAAGAATTTTTTCCCAAGACACTGGGTAGAGAACCCGGTCTCTAGTGAAAGAAAACCTGATAAACCAGAAGTGATGTCACTGATGTCACTGATGTCACGGCCGGCTATGGAAACCGGGAACTGTGCGTTCTAGGTACCAGAAGTGACGTCAGGGGAATTTGAATCTCCCCGCGAACAGGTGGACGTTGGACTTTTTTAAAAGTCTGATCCACCTGTTCGCAGACAAACCTGGCCAAAGTTGGGCCATCACTAATCTTCACTGACTAAACATTGACACAAGCACCTAAGTAAACTTATCTGAGTGTGTGTTAAACTCTTTGGCCAGAGTGAAATTAAAACAGATATCTATGGGATATTGATAATGCCAGGGACTTGAGGGCCAGGGGACAGTCATGGGCTCCTGTACGTTCCCACCGCCATCATTGGGACATTGGGAACACAAGAGCCAGGTGCGTATTGCTAAAGGACGCCGTGGGCCATTCTGAGTAGATGTAAAAAGTGGCCTTATCACTAAATGCAGACTTTGTGTTACCTCCAAGCAAGATAATACTTATCAGTAACTTTTTAGATTAAAGATTGTATGTTAGCTAGCATTCTTAAGCTGGCCTTACATGTGATGAACGCACACCTACTATCAGTTTATCCCACTCGAAGTTAGGCTGGTCATGGACATGTTCATGGACATGGACAGGTCATGGACAGGTCATGGACATGTTCGTAACTCCCCATCCAAAGGTACGAACAGGAATTGAGCACCTAAAGTAGTGCACATTGACTCCCATCCAATCGATGAGCGCTCGATGACATCACCGCGCTATTGCTTGAATGGGTCATCGATCTCGTGTTGGTCTGCACGTGCATGGGCACCTTCACTTGTTTACAAGTAACTTAGTGGATGGATGCTACAAAAAAAAATATAATGATACTTTCAGTTACCTATTAGCCGACACAATGGTGGCGTAGCGCTTCATAGTAGTGATGAGAGGCATTGACAATATTCAAATTCGTGATATTTCGTGAATATTTCTACTGATATTCAATTCTATATTCGCGAATAATCTAGATTCACATCTATACTCGGCTCGCAATTACCTTCAACATGAATGGTCACATGTGCTATTTATTTTCACATTGCGAATATATTTTTGCAATCCATGCCCAATGGCAAATATCACAAATATTCAAATTTGCGAGTATCAGTCGCCGTTTTCACGAAATTTGTGAATTCTCGAATAGCCAATATTTGCCGAATATATTCGCAATTTGAATATTCGAGCTTAACACTACTCCACAGCCCTAAAAGAATATACCCACCTGCTGTTCCCCTGAATCATAGGAGAGATTCCATATTTATCTGCCAGGCTTCTGGTGGTAAATTCAGGGGGCAATACCACAAGTGGCCAGTAGGGGGGGCATTTAAATGGTTTTTGATGGAAAAGTACATGTCAATGCACTTTTTTTACACAGCCTGAAGACGTGTTTTCCCCAGGCTGTCACTGCACTCTGAGATGTAGAATGTCTATTAAGAAGTGTATTACTAGTTTAAGAATTTTTTTGTTGCATTTATGTACAGCACAGGAACCTTACATTTTTTGACTTTTTATATCCACAGTATATCTTAGTTTGTTGATGGTTAGGCTGCACCAATGGCATCTTGTGTCAAAAGATGGTATTACAGGGGGATTTATTTCAATTAAAATAAGATCTTAAGCTTTTACACATTAAGTAGCTGTACAAACATTTTGACTTTATCAAGCAAACACTACCGGTTAACCTTTTTAGAATACCATCATTATTTGTTGCAGTTTTTATTGTGTATACATGTCCATTAAATAACCACAGCCAAACATTATTTAACTATGCAATGTTGCAGTTAGTAGTGTGAATTTTGTAGAATAAGTAGTCTCAGTGGTATATTACTAACTCCAAAAAAATTGACTAAGGGTGTCAGAGATCTGGGGGTTCAAAATCACACTTTCCATCCTTCTTTGAAGTTGTTTTGCACTACAAATAAGATATAACCAGTCAGCATGGAAAGTTGTTCATGTTTTTTTTATTCAAAAGCCCCCTCCCCGTATTCCTGAGGGCCTGTGAACTGAACCCCTTTTTAAAAAGGTTTAGGACCCACCTTAGTGTCTTTTCAGGAATATATAAAGGTTCTGTTCTCAGAGGTAAGCTTACAGACCTTAGACAGTTGGGCACTGACAAGGTGGTAGGTGAGTTATTGTTTCATGCTTGCTTTAGGCTTTAGCCATTGCCTTTTCCACAAATATGTTTAAAAAGGAAACGTCTGATAAACTTAATACAAGGCATATTTGCTTTTAGCTATTTAAATCCTGAGCACATTTCTAGAGAGTAATCTAAGCCGAGTATGTTGTTTACATAATATCAATTTGCATGTTGAACACTAATGAATTCTGCAAGCTGGCATCTCAATCAGCTGGGAGCCGGAGGAATGAGATTTACAATGTCAACTCTACCGGCTCTCTATTATGAGTCGCAATTTTCTGTTTCCTTATTCTGGGTGTCACTGTTTGCCACCTTCTACAATATTTTAATGTATATTCTAATATTTTTATGTGTTGCCTTAACTTCTTGAATTTTTTAAAGATAAATCTGACACATGATTAATGAGAGTTTATTTAATCTGGTTCATTAAAATAAACATGATTATCAGAGAAAATTGAGCAAATGCTGTGATATATAAAAATAAAATTAAAACAAATCATAGTAGAATTAGTATTTCTAGTTATATCATATATTGCGTTGTATTGTATTCTATTGTAAAATAAAAGACCATGTTAGCCCTTGAAGGCAACTACTTCCCTTTGATAGTTCTTGTTGTTGATATGCTTGTTCCAGTGCATGACCCAGAAATTGAAAATGCCAGTAGTAGCCAGGAAACTAGTATCAAAAACTAGAAAACTAGAGCTTTCTCTCTTGAGTATCTCCATTTAACATTTTATAAAATAAAGCAGAATAGCTTTATAATGTCTCTTCCATAATACAAAGCATCCCTTCTCGTAATTTTCTTTAAATCCATTGTGGTTTAGCAAATGTATTCAAATAATGTTAATGTAGATTTAATGATATTTGGGTTGTCTTAGCTGCCATGGCACAATAGGGGGCATGAATCACTAAAGGTTTGGATTAATTGATATAGAAAAATTCTCTTCTGCTTCAAAAGTGGGAATAGTGTTACCTTATTTAACCAGTATATTTTCTATATTGTTTTTAGCATAATGGAGGAAGGCTGGGCATATAGTAGTAGATTTTTTATTGAACAACCTATTTGGTTATACTGATTGAACCATGAAATGTTTATTTTTTTCTTGACCAAATAATTTTATTGACCAAATGTAATTAAAATATAGAATTCAATTGAAAGAAAATGTCCATCAATAGTATAATTGATCTAACTTGTCTTAATTAATCATCTTATTTATTTTTCATTTTAAAACACATGTGCATATGTTTATCTTTATTTACTAAGAGATTATTCATAATTAATTAATAGAAAATATAGTGATTAATACGCATTTTTTGATGATTAAGAATCAAAACGTAAAAAAAAAATCATCATCAAATCATCTCAAAATACATCAATGCACAGTGTGATTACAATTACATTATCTAAGAGTTAGATAAAATTTATGATCAGTTCATGATTCAGTTCAAACTAATACAACCACCAATAATTTAACCACACCTCCTAAGAGTGCCAACATCCCAAAACAATATAAAAACAAAATAAGAATTAGTTCCCATCTCCTGAAATTTTGGACAAGATGGGTTAAGGGACTTTAAATGCATCCAACAGTTTAAATGTCCATAAAACTGCTTGTTTTTACTGTTGGATGCCTTGAAATTCCCTTAACCCATTTTGTCAGAAATTTTAGGAGATGCAAACTAATTCTTATTTTGGTTTGCTGTTCAAACTAAAGTTGATTTATGAATGGCTAGCCTAATTTTGTGTATATGGAACAAACAAATGGCTGACATTAGATTTAGGTGATAAATGTGAAGAGTATGTTTTGCCTATGGAGAGATGCATGGTGATGTACTATGTGCCCCCCCCCCCCTATAATGTGAGTTCATACATTTGTATGTACTGCCAATTGATGTAGAATTAGCTACTCTTAGGCAGAATTACTTAATTGCTTAGTAAAATTACAAGTGGTCTTATGTGTATTAAATTCAAATAAAAGCTTTGAGTGTTTTAAGCCTGAGAACAGTCTGATGATTAGTTTACTTTTTGTCGAGAGGATTGTCAGCGACATGAAAGGCTTTGCTCTTTGTCACTGTTTGTTTCACGCTGTACTTAGCAGCTTTTGGGAGTATTTGTATGACAAATTACTTCAAAAAAAGGAAGTTTTTACAGTCATCTTTCAAGGTACATTCCGCATACCATAGCAGAACAAAGAAGATAATCAGCCTGGGATGAAGAAGGAATGACCCCTAGTGTGATATTAATTAGACCCAGTGGGAAATCTGCTAATTCCTCTGTTTTAAATTTTAAATACTGAAGATTGCTTATAAAAACCTGCTGATATAAACAAACAGGATAATGCTGCACTTTTTGTAGTGACTTTTTGGGGTGTATGATACATAGAGCTGATGTATCTGGTAAGATATAATGGAAACAGCCAAACACAGGGTAGTAGATATAAGTATTTGTAAAATGCCAGGTTGGTTTTACTACCCTGTTTCCCTGACAATAAAGCATCCTCAAAAAAAAGGCACCCTTATATTTTTGACTGACTGAAATATAAGGCATCCCCTGAAAATAAGGCATCCCCAAAGATATGGTACTGTAACTCTGGACAGGGGGGATCAGAGGGGGCAATCAAAATGACACAGGAGGATCCAAAGGGGTACTAAAATGGTAATCTCCCCCCCTCTGAATCTCCTGTGTCATTTTGATTCCCCCCTCTGATCCCCCTGTGTGATTTTAAGTGATCACCCACCCTGATACCCCAGTGTCGTATTCTTCTTCATGGAAAAATAAGACATCCCCTGAAAATAAGACATAGGGCATCTTTGGGAGCAAAAAATAATATAAGACACTGTCTTATTTTCGGGCAAACAGGGTAGCATTGTGGAAAGTGTGATGAATGATCCTCCTTACTTCATTCACTTTATTCCAATGGCCATTTCCACAAACTTTTATATAGTTATTTTCAGACATTATTAATACATTTGCTTTTGGAAGCAAAAGACTGGCAATATAAGGTTTTAGGATAAGGTTTGATTGCTCAGCACAAGAGTAGAAATTAAAGTCTCCAGTGTTTTTGTAACTAATAATACATCCGCTACACCAAAGCACCCCTAACACTATTCCCCCAAACTTTACAATGAACACCTGACACTATCTCTACAACTCGTGTGTAACATTTTCTCACAACAACACTTGACCCTTACTAAGCCTAGCTCTTACACTATGGGGTTTTAGGGCCATTTCACACTAGGCATGCCACAGCGGCAATGCGTTGCACTTATAGCTATAGGCTGTTGTACCTTTCACACTTGTTTGCATCGCTATATCTCGCTAGCACCATTCATTATTTGCAAATGCCCTGCAGCACAAATGTCCAATACACGCAGGGTTTATTTACCTGCAAAAGACATGCTTACATTAACTATTAGTGTGAAAGGACTCTAAACTGTTAAACCCCAAGACTTTAAACCTTAAACAGTAAAATCCTAAGTAGAGATAATCAAATTGAAGTAAATTAGATTTGACTCAAATTTCGGTTTTCCATATCCAATTTCAATTCGATTGCGGAATTTCGATTTGTCATGCAAATTCTTGACTTAAAAGTTTTTAATGAGAAACTTCAACTTATCAATTTCTAAATTAGCCTTGAGCATTGCGTTCATAATATTCTCTTGTACAAATCTCCTCATTGCAAAAAGAGCCACTTGTACATGACATATTGCGAACACAATGCAAGGTACTGTACAATGCAATGCATGGTTCCCCAGAATCTCGAATATTCACAATTATGAAGATATAGCACTATAATTAATATGTTCACAGTAAGGGCCTGTCCCCACAGTCAAAGCTGGCCGCGGCTAACTACATGTTTATGGAGCCGCTAGCGGCTGCACGCGGCTTGCGACCAAATCGCAGCCGCCTTGCAAGTGGGGACAGCCCCATTGAAAACAATGGAGGTGGACGTGCGGCTGCCGCTAGAGGCTTAAATCCACGCCGCCGTGCGACAACATTCGCCTGTGAGGACAAGCCCTAAAAAGTGCAGATATTTGCAATATTCGGCATCACCGCTACATTATACAATATTTTTTAGGTTGAAATTTTTATGTAGTTCAATTTTGGCCCTGTTAAAATATGAAATTTAGAATTTCGACGTAAAATTTTGCGTTGCAGATCTTGAGAAACGATCTCTACTCCTAAGTCTGATACTAACTTAATCCTTGCGATAATAAATGCATACATTTCACTGTTTATTGAGTTTAATGTTCTTTGAGGGAAAGTATAGATATGTGATTCTTCCAAAATTTTCACTTGTACTGTACAGAAGTTATTTAACCTCCCTAGCGCACTGCTGAGGTCCAGATTTCTGTACCAAAAGTGCACCATAGACTTCAATGGTAAATTTTTCTTTATGTCGTAGGCCTGTAACTTCCCAAAATATGTCCGTACAAGGGTCTAATAGACATCCTGAATATAATAATGCTTGAAACAAACAATTATGTAAAATAAAAAATTAAATTTTTTAATAAAAATAATGAAAAAACCCCACAAAAATTAGGACACAAAACTATGCTGATATGTACTAAATATCGCCAAAATAAAAAGTCTCTGGTGCCCCAGATGTTCCCATTTGCACTTAACCCTCGCTAACCTGGTGTTTGAAAGCAGTTTTCTACACAGAAAGCTGCTTTCATGCTATTTACTGAACAAATCTCCCGCCGCCTCCCGGGGGGTAGGGGGGGGGGGGTAGAAGGACACGAACAGCCGAGGAGGCATGTCGCATTGGGGACACGGGAACAGCGTGAGTAAGCGCTCTCCCTGAGCCCCGCATTGTACTGGACGGCAGCACCTCGTCCAGTGCGATAGTAGCAGTTGGAGCGCTGGACGAGGTGCTGCCGTCCATAACGCTATGGCGGTTAACCTTTTGGCTTTCATTTTAAAAGTAAGCCCAGTCCATAAACATGAAATGTAGTCAAAACTGTCTTCCACAAACCATGGTCTGTTACTATATGCTGTTCTTCTAATGTGACCCCATTTGTGAAATCTTTCTGTAAAGAGGAAACACCTGCTGGTCCTGCCACAAGCTTTGTCTCCCTCATATCCAGTGACCATATTCTTCAGGCTAATATTTCTTTTGCAAGGGAGCTATAAATATGTGCAAATCTCCCACACAGACCTCAAAAGAATGTTTTCATTTCTATATATTTGGGTTTACTGAGGTCAAATGACAAAAAATTATTTATTTATTTAAATTTAAGTCATTTTTATTGATATTTATTGCTTCTCAAAATATTGCAATTTTAGAATTATTTTCTGATGGGCTTCTGAGCTTTAAGGCAAGAGGGAGACAGATTGGTTTTATGATACTTTAACTAGCCTATTCGTCTTCCAATAGGTGTGTTTACTCCAAATACCAAGTTTCAATTAGTGATGAGCAGCATAGTAAATATTAGAATTCGCGATACATGGCCATATGCATGGGATCCTGTTTTTTTTTTTTTTTTAAAAGGACGAATAT
Source organism: Ptychadena robeensis (assembly GCA_036250615.1). Taxonomy (NCBI): domain Eukaryota; kingdom Metazoa; phylum Chordata; class Amphibia; order Anura; family Ptychadenidae; genus Ptychadena; species Ptychadena robeensis. Next base: position 111,967,960 of record CM070036.1, read on the forward strand.
TTGAAAACAGATATCCGCTGCCACATTTGAGAAATTCACAAATTCTGGAATTGCTGATATTCGCAAATAAATATTCACCATTCGAATATTCGAGTGCCACACTAGTTTCAATGCAATGTTAAGAAACTAAGTAGCTATTCCTGCAATTATTAAAAAAATTTTTTTCTAGTATTTCTAGTTATTAATAGTAGACAGATTACATCTTTATGTGTGCCTCTAATTTTTAAGCGCAAATAAAATAGAATAAAATAGAATTAATTATAAAATTAGTTAATGTTATGTCACTCTTAAGTTGGCCATACACATTTAGATCTCTCTGTTTGATATCCGTAAGGTCTACCAACACCTATGTAGTGCTGGGTCCTCTGCGATTGAACACAGGTAGACTTGATGGTATAGAAAGTCCCTCATATTACATGGTTTTGGTAAAACAAAAGAAGATCTTATGGAAATCTGAAATCTAAAGATGTATGGGGACCCTTAACGTTAATATTATTGTAACTTCAATATTGTTGTATTTGTTCATTTTTAGCCAGCTGAAAAAAATAGATAAGAAAAGAGCACTTGTAAGATCAACCAATCATTTTGTGTATATTAAGTATTTATTGTTCGTGTAATGAAGGGTGATAAAAGTTTTTCCTCTTTCACCTTTCAGAAACGTAGACAGTATGTTCACATCTGTTCCACCATTGTAATATGAGAAGCTAGAAAGTGAGTTAACATTTTTAGTTTGTGAGCTGTAAGTCTCCAATCCCTTTTTTGTATTCTTGTTGAGAAGCCAAGTGAGTAATACCAAAAGAGGCTCGTAAAATTTGGAATTTGTTTATGAACAATCACTGATCAGGTTGCAGAAGGGTTCATTGTGGAATGCAGGTTGTTCACATTCTGTATGTGTTACTAATATGATCAGAAACCAAAATACCTTGGAAGATTTTCTAGGACTTTTAGAAACATGACTACTAAATGTTCACAGATTAGACAAAATAGCAGAGACTTTCAGTTAAATAACATGGTATCACTGTATCAAAGGAAGCAATCTTCCTCTGCCCGCTGTACAATGGGATATTAAAGAATTGGTGTACACAAGCAGCTTAACCAGGGGCTGTCAAACGGGTTCTGTTCTCATCACTGCAGGAAATAAGTACTTATCTATTTAGTTAGCAATAACATTATGTAAATTTGTAATCTAGATTCTTGTTCTGACCACCTCCCTGAGGAAGCCCCTTTGGGCGAAACGCGTCGGAGGAGAAACAAGATTTCCATCGATTACGAAGTCCTTTTTAACTGTTTGTTGTTTGCCTGTTTCACTGCTGTCTCTGTATAATTTTGTCCACTTTGTGGAAAAAGTTTTAAATATCACAAGGGCCATTTTTGGGCCTAAACATAGTATTTTACTATTATATACTGTTATATTCTGGTCCTTGATAGGCACCTAATAAAGACCATTTTACTGCAACACTAAGATCCTTTACTGCTTTTCGGTACTCGCAATGCCAAATTAGTAGTCCCCTTGTCAGGGACAAGGGTGGGGTTTTCTTCACCCTAGGGCCTTCTATTTGCAATCTGTAATTTCTTGGCTAGGGTACATATGACTAAGACTGACTCTGCATAATTTTTTTCCCCCAACCAGCATTTTTATTTATCTAATAATTAATAATAAACCAGGGAATAGTTGGGTGGTTCAACTGCACAGAACTTACCAAAAATGACATGAGTTATGAAAACCTAAATGCGATTAGCAAGCAAATCAACACCCTAATATTTTTAATAACTGAAACCATCACTTGACCATCTATCAGGTACCTGAATACCAACATGTCAAACATATTTACAGTCAGATACCTGGTCAGGGCTGAGCACCGGAGCACTTTGAAGAAAATCTGAGCAGAATCAGCGGGGGACATTGTATGTAAGTATGTTATTTTATTTATTTATATTAATGTATTTACTTATTTATTTTAATAACGCTATTAAATATAATAATTAGAAAAATCATACTGCATTTTGACTTTATTTTGAATTACAACTTGCTTATTTTTCGAAGGGTAAAAAGGCTATACTGCTTGGCACTCCAAATACATGATTCATCCATATGAACCATAACCATGTGTATGTATCTAATGATATGATATGTGTCAAATGAGGATAAATTTTTTTATCCTGTAGCAAATAAGAAATAATGCTGAGGCATGGTGTACTTTTCTGGTTTAGGGTAATACTAATGACAGTATCATCCAGTATGTATGGCGGGCAATAAAAATTTTATTTAAAAAGCAGGCATAGTATGGTTGGTGCATATGCTGTCATTTTGCCCTAAATAGATGACGTTACAGTCTACTTTAAAGACAGGCTTTAATCATTTTTTTTATATAATGGCCATATTGATTTATATTATTCATTGATTTTTTCTCCATATATGCAAATAACAGTTTAAAGCTTAGATGAATTGTGGTCGTTAGCAAAGAAAATTTGGCTGAACATTTTGACTTTTCTTACCCAGGCAATTAAGTTCAGAGGCACTTGTAAGTCAGACAAATCTAACATAACATTAATAATGAAATAACCACAAGTGTCTTTTCTGTGCTCACATCATTATCA